>JAJLRJ010000003.1:48480988-48728488 GCA_024195265.1 Dendrophyllia cribrosa
CTATAATTGCTCCTATTTTCATGTAAAATGGGATAAAATTAAGAAAAATAGGGGTCACCGAGTTAATTTTTGTGCTATTAGCGTTAGAAGCTCCATGATGGCTCTTATTTACAACCTTGTGCTGTTGCTATGGTAACAGCTGATGCCGCCACGTGATTATTTTTTGGTTCACTGATGATCGAGCTATTAACTGTTACCAAGAAATTGTAAGAAATATTATTATTTTGTTTTATTGAATCCCTCAAATGTAAAAGTGCTAGAAAAGCTAAAAACTATTGTTAGCCTCCTTAAAAAGTAATATAAATATTACAGCTAAATTGGATATAAAATATTATACGGAGGAAAACAGAACAAGTTAAAAATTTCAGGAATTAAGTGCAGGATTGCAAGAATAAAAGTAGATTGCAGTTCATCGAATTTGTTTTCGTAGAATAGCTATTCTCGTATTTTTTTGCTTTTTTTTCGCCTTTTGTGAATTTTTCTTCCTATTTCAAGATAATAAATTAATAATACAAGCTTGAAGCAGGCTCCCGGCCACGTCTATCGTGTATAAATATAAGTTATTGTAGACTATTTTATTATATTGTATTGCATTGCATTGCATTGTATTGAAAAATCATGAAATACAATATATTATCAAGGATACTGTTTCTTTATTTGATATCACGTAGATCCATACGAACCATTACTTCTCTTTTTCGGAATTTCCTCTCTAGTTCTTTGATACGCACTACTTCCGCTTCTCCCTACAACGATTTATAACAAAGTTTTAGTTAAAGCAATTAAATACAATATCTTCAGGTTTTGACTACTATACTACAAAATAAGTGTCTAGCACCATCGCAAGT
Source organism: Dendrophyllia cribrosa (assembly GCA_024195265.1). Taxonomy (NCBI): domain Eukaryota; kingdom Metazoa; phylum Cnidaria; class Anthozoa; order Scleractinia; family Dendrophylliidae; genus Dendrophyllia; species Dendrophyllia cribrosa. Next base: position 48,481,837 of record JAJLRJ010000003.1, read on the forward strand.
GATTTCATTTATATAAATATATATAAACATATATATATATATATATATGAATGAAATATATATATATATATACATATATATATATATATACATATATATATATATATATATATATATACATATATATATATATCAATGAAATCACTTGCGATGGGGCTAGACACTTATTTTGTAGTAGACACTTATTTTGTTGTATTGTATAAATTATTGTATTGTATACAATGCAATTTTAGATAGAAAATTCCTTGAGACAGTTACTCGAGAAATAAAATTTAAACTAAATTCTATGCAGCCAAACAGAAGCGGTATCATTCCAACCGCCCTCCTTAATTTAGTTTAAATTTTATTTCTACCGCCACCAACGGCACAGTCTGCTTAGTGCGTGAAACTTGAGTAACTGTTTTAAGGAATTTTCTTTTTGTTGAGCTTTTAAATTTCGTATGTTGTAACAGTTAATATATACCTCAGATGCTCCTGATGAAGACCGTTATGGTCGAAACGTCGAGCGAATAAACCAGCAAAGCTACATTGGAGTTGAACTCTTGACCCTCACATTTTCGTTTTTATTTACGGTATTTCAAGTGTCCACGATCGCTTTAATAATCCTCCAGCAAGCGTTTTACGTTGGTTATGGATTTGCACTGTTTGCGAGAGACTTATATAGCGCACATATCACATGTCTCAAGGCGCTTTACATACATTTATGAGAATGATATCGGACGTCAGCTTATGAAGGCGCCACAGGCAGCCTCTATCGGTTCACTGTTGATCTCATCTAACCCACCCTATCCATAAACAAGTGACACTAAGGGTGGTCACAGCCAGGGTTTGTTACGTCCTCAGTGGCTCTTTTACGTCCACATGGGAGACGGGACCGCCATTTCTACGTGGTCATCCGAGCCACGTGAAGGTCTAACCATTTGCCGATGTCATAGCAAAGGCAGCACCTTCATCCTCAGTCATTTTAAGACCCTGAGTGTTGGTCTGGCCGGGGTTCGAACCCGAGACCTCCCGCTCTGCAGACCGGTGCTATATCAACTGAGCTAACCAGGAGGCGGTACATACATAGGAGTGATTCATCGCTTTATTGCTACAGCTCTGTTTCGTATGATCAAAGAATGGCCACACTCTTCAGGCAATTACAACAAATGACCAGTACATTTTGAATGCTGGCGGTATAATACAAATGGTTGCTAGGTAGCAGTTGCATCACGTGATTCTAATGTTCCTGAACACATACTTGTTTCGGTGGCGACACGAACTAGCTAATTCGTACGTTTGTTTAAGGCTGCATAGATCTTTTTTACAGATAATTATGAACTTTTCGTAAATGCATAGGTTACATTTCTTAGTTATATTATTGTAGGGTTGGCATTTTCTAAGTACTTTCCACTTTATGTGAAAGGGTTTGTTATCGTCTTTCAGGGTCCATATGTGTTTTGATAGTTATGTTTCATTTCTTCTGTTGTCATGTCGGAAGGATGTCTTGTGGTTTCTGTATCGCTCTTTTATATATGTGTCCCGTTGAATTTCTTTTTCTGTATTTTTTGTCTAATTTTTGGCAGTTGTCCGATGATCGTGTTACGTTGCTTGCAACACGTGAAACTCCGAGTAGCAGATAACATGTTTTTACAATCTTAACTACTTCGTACACTTATATATATACTTATATATATATATATATATATATATATATATATATATATATATATATATAAAACTAGTTAAAAAGACCGAAAATGGACAACTTTTGGTATAAAAAAATGTAAAAATTTAGTTAAAAAACGTTTCGGTCTCTCGACCTTCATCAGTTGTATAGCCGGACAGTTACACATGAGACTTAAATACGGTTACAACAATGACTTAACATTAAACTACTGATAAATTACGTAACAAGAATAATAAAATCAAAAATTCAACAGTAATACAATAATAGAAGTGATAACGAAACTAGACTAAAGGAAAACCACAAATATACTAATGAGCTACGGTAACATAACAATAGAAGGTATAATTACTAAGAAAGACAATCAAAAATAGATGTAAAAAGTTATGCAATTGCCCTAACGTAATACGTTTCCCATTCAGGGCTTTGAATAATCATACCAGCCAAGGTCACAACAAAATCCCTGAGCAGGGTCCTTAAACAGAGTAATAAATTCCGCACTCAGAGCCTTTGAGTGACGAGGCCAGCACAAAAATAACATTCCCCGAACGAGGCCCTTGAACGCTAAGACAATTACAAAAGGCGATAAAAATATAAAAATTAATGCTAAAAGTCAACTATAAGAAAATCGCAACCTAGTGATAAAACCCCCTGAAATTAATTGTAATGAATACGATTTTTTGAATGAAAAACTAAATTTTTTTAACTAAATTTTTACATTTTTTTATACCAAAAGTTGTCCATTTTCGGTCTTTTTAACTAGTTTTTTATTATATCCACCGAATCTGGACTGTGAATCCATTATTGTGATCCTTTTGGTATGACATCTTTCGTTGGCTCAGGCAGCACCTTCAAAACCGTCTATATATATATATATAATTATAATAAACTGGTTTAAGACTTCAGAGGTAGTTCATCGTTTTATTACTACAGCTCTGTTTCGTATGGCCAAAAGATGACCACACTCATCAGGCAAAGGAAGATGTGTGGTTTCTGTAACGTTCTTTGAAGTTTGTGGCGAGTCCTACGTATGAATCTGTTGATGTTTCAGTTGTGACTGTTGCTTGGTAGACTACGTTTGTTGTGAGGCATTTTCCTTCGAGGGGGCATTGATCTTTTTTTCGGCAGTTACATTCTTTGTCGAGTGTTTGTGACTGGTTGCAATCTGATAGTAGTATTTTGTTGTGTGAGGAGATGTTTGTTTTCATGTTTGGCATGCAAGAGTAGCTCAGCTTTAGTGTGTGGCGGTTGAAGATCTTGTGTAATGGGTGATTTATCGGGAAGTATCTGTCGACGATATTTAGGAACCTTCTTCTCAGATTGAAACATATTCAACAGATTCATACGTAGGACTCGCCACAAACTTCAAAGAACGTTACAGAAACCACACATCTTCCTTTCGACATCAAAACAAGAGACACGAAACTGAATTATCGAAGCACATATGGACACTTAAAGACAACAACAAGCCTTTCAACCTGAAGTGGAAAATCATCAAACAATGCAAACCTTACAACAACATTACTAAGAAATGTAATTTATGTCTTTTTGAAAAATTCATAATCATCTGTAAAAAGGATCTCTGCAGTCTGAACAAACGAAATGAGTTAGCAAGTTCATGCCCCCACAGAAACAGATACCTCCTCAAGAACTTTATAATAAAGTAACACAATCTCCCAAATTATAAATAGCACTCACATGATAAAATTACGCATGTTTTTATATCTCATAGCAACCGTATCCCCGCTTTTATAGCCAGTTATTGTAATTTAACGGTCAATCGTTGATATTGCCTGATGAGTGTGGTCATCTTTTGGCCATACGAAACAGAGCTGTAGTAATAAAACGATGAACTACCTCTGAAGTCTTAAACCAGTTTATTATAATTGTCAATGCTCCTCTAAGAGTTGAGCGCTCTCTGAAATACATTCAAATCAAGTTCAAGAATTTATATATATATATATATATATATATATATATATATATATATATATATATATATAAGTGCTCGATGGTCGAACCAGAGCTGTGAATATATCTTTACATGTAACCGTTATTGTTGTCAGTTGTCTGATGATTGCTTCATTAGAAGCATGAAACTCCGAGTAGCGATTAAATGTTTTTGAACTAGTCCGACTCCAGAAATTATATATATATATACATCATGACCCTTGCACTTTTCTGCGTGTATAATGGTAATTTAAAATTATGAAAAAAATATGTCATATTAATAAGAGGAAAAACTTTTGTTTAATGTACTAGTGTCGACCACGGTTGTGTTTGGCTTTGTCACAACCAAGCTTATTTGGGTCAGTAGCAATGAGAATATGTTTGTGTGGCGTGTTATAGGTTTAGCGCTCTTATCTACTCTGCCGCAACTGCCACTGGATTTAATATCGACTACACGAACCTCATGCATGTACCTAGAATATGTAGGTGTGAAATTACCAGTCATATGGCATATCTGTAACTGACAAAGCTGAAATACTCATCCGATATGTCCATATACCATTTACCATGGGCCGACCCTTTTTAAATCAATAACTAATGGCGTATTTTATGTCTCTAGATAAACCCTGTTGGCTAATGCTGACACATATGTTTTTTATCTGCCCTCTTTAGAGCCACCGGTCACTAGCGCTTGGATAAGCAAACGCAGCCGGGGGCTTAGAAAATGTCACTTTTCAATAGTAATGTTTAGATTACTGTTTGGTTCACCTTTAGCTTAACGATTCCATAAAGAAAAACAAAATACTGTCTCAGCCTAATTGGATAATAACACACCGTGCGGCTTACCTTTACGTTTTCTTCCCGCTAAACAGGTTCCATTAAAACCACACAGGAAAATGCCACAAAGCAACAAAAGTACACTTTTCATGCTGCATATTTATCCCATGGGAATCAGACTCTTCTTAGCCAATCTTTTACCATGGTTTGATTGACTAAAAACCACGTGAATTTTTGACTTAATTTGTTTTCGTCTGGCTTTGAAATTTATGTCCTTGAAGCCACCTGTCACAAATTGTCCGCCAATCCGGTGGTGCCATTGAACCATACCATTATGTAATAAATAAATAACCTGCGATTGCTTGGAATCAAGTTGTGTTTTCTTTGTTTTTACTGCTTTGAGTTCAACCCTTTTGCGCCCATAAATGCCAAGATCGAACAAGGAAACATGCCAAATTTAATAAAAGAACTTCTCAACAGCTTTCATTTGAATGGTTAGAGGGGTTAGTTTCTGAAAAAAAAATGCGGTGCTGCGTCGATGGAAAGTTGAAACACTACAATTTATTTTCAAGTGAAGTAGTTAAGCTTTTGAATCTCTTTACGGTGCTCAATTTACTTTATAAACATAACGGATATCTATAACAAGTTTAAAGAGAACAGAAGCCAAGACAATATTAATAATATCTTTCCACGCGATTAAATGTTGCCACAAGAAAAGCAGAACACAGGGAAATAATATAAGCCTCGCTCCCGTGCAAACCAAAACAATAACAGAGGTGCGAGAAGCATGCATGATGAAAAATACTGGGTCTTTAAGCAACGACGGTGTTAGGATCTTTTTCTAAGTCATAGTCGTTAATAAATCCGGTACTTGTTGTTGTAGGTAGAGAGAAGGATTAAAAATATATAAACATTTACTCCTAAGGAAGATAAAACTTTAGCTTGCCATTAAAATAGGAAAAATGGCGGCTTGGAAACCTTGATTGGGAACGTTTCTTAAGTTCCATTCCCATAGCTATTTCACCAAGCGCGTATTGTCTTCTTCGTTTCAGCACTCTGCACCCCATTGCTTGTTGTAAGTCGGTTGTTGCTGCTTATCTATCGACCGTTATATTCCTTCTGTGCTAAATATATTTTGCTATGCAAACTATGTCAGTTACCCGCCATATTGAATAACATTAATCACTTCATGTACGCAGTCACTAAACAGTCCCGTTTTAAAATACCTCAAGTATACAGTCATGAAACAACCCATACTGTTTATCTTTACGCGGAATTACGATTTCATAAATTTGGCTCAGCATAGCGTCATAAATTTATTAATTCACATATGGGGTACCGAACAATGACATTTAACAAGAAAATTTTCAACGAGTTTGCCAATTAAAGCTAATTAAGCTTAGAGATCCTTTAAAATTTCTATGACAACGGTATTTCGGTTCCGGTCAGTTTCTCAAACCCGCGCATTCATGTAACTTAATTTATTATATCTCTTAGTTAGTACGCGCGCTGTGATTGGTCAATTTTCCGGTCCGTATTTTACAGTACGGACCGCTAAATTTGAGAGTCCCAGCATCGGCGCCCTAGCATACGCTTACAAAAGTTGTTTTCTACATTAAAAATCATCTAGAGGAAATGTTTGGAGCTAAATGGGTTAACATGTTGGGTTACAAAAACTCTCTTCGATGAAATTTAGCTATAACTTTAGCAAAAAATTGATAAGAGGCGAATTAAAAAGCAAAATTCTCGAGTAAGCTTAAGTCTTACATGCTTATTGTTTTGGTATTTAGCTTTTAGGTTGTAAGATATAAAAACTCGAGTAACTCGGTAAATTCGTTTAACTCTAAAAATTTAATTCAGCAATGACAAAAGAGTACCTTTCTTCGTAAGAAAACGACTCTGATAAAAACCTGATAAAGCTGCAAAACAACTTGAAACGGCTTCCATCGGCAAACTGTATCATGTTTGATCAAGTTCTTGTCTGGTTATAAACTTAAGTTCACAGTTACCGTTTGTGGCAGTGGCTTTGGTCGTGGGTTCGAATCCCACCGAGGTCCAAGATTTTTTTCTTTCCCTCGTGTGGTCCCTCATTTCCTTACTAGGGCTAACGCTCAGTACAGGGTAATTTATGGGTTTACCTTAGCACTATAATTTACACACAGAGTTAATTCTCTGATTCCTTGTCTGTATCGCCAGTGCTATGTGGCTCAACATTTATTTGTACCTTTCACATTCACATTGCCACGAATTACCACCTTATTACCCACGATCTGCTCCCGTACGGCCTCGTGGCTCAAGCGGTAGAGCGACGGAAGATCTAATCCGGAGGTTGTGGGTTTGAATCCCACCGAGGTCCAAGATTTTTTTCTTTCCCTCGTATGGTCCCTCATTTCCTTACTAGGACTAACGCTCAGTACAGGGAAATTTATGGGTTTACCTTAGCACTATAATTTACACACAGAATTAATTATCTGATTCCTTGTTTAATAAGAACAAACGTGAAGCTACAGTATTACTCTAAAAGTGTACCTTGATTCCTCAGCGAAATTTTTGTTCTTGCAGTGAATAGGTCATTTGCACGATGACGTCATATGACTACAACTACCAGAATCCTTTAGTTTTTTGTTTTGTAGTGCAAATTAGGGCTATTGTTATTTAAACCGCAATGGAATTACAAAATTTAAATAAGAAAGGAAAAACGAAATGAATTCTGGTAGTTGTAGTCAAATGACGCCATCGTGCAAATGGCCTATTCCATGAAAACAATTCTTGCGTATTCGCAAATACGCTATTGCTACAGCTCACGCTGAAAATTTGTCAGGTGCGATTGAAATTCAAACTCATCCATGCACAAAGTTCGGCATGAAGCCACTAAGACTACGTTTACACTAGAGGAGATTTTTCCGGATTCTTGACGAATCCGGAACATTTTGGTACCGGATTCGTTTTGCCGTTTACACGCAGATGGATGAATCCGAAATAAAAACGTCCCGGTTTGGTCGCGTCTCCGGAGATTTTGAATCCGAAATCTAAAGTGAATACTTTGTGTCCGATTACTGTAAATCCGCAATGTTTTGAAGTGTAAACAGTTGTTCCCATGAATCCGGATACTTTTTCGCCTGCTTTGTAACCGCTCCCGCATGAATGTCCTCGGGTTTATCGATGTGTGTAAACGGTTGGGAATCCGAATACCCTTTAGTATAAACGCCTGCGAATCCGAATACCCTAAATTTAATAAATCCGGAAACATTTATGAATCCGGAAAAATCTCCTCTAGTGTAAACGTAGTCTAAAGCACACAAAAAGCCAAAAACAACTTGCAGTCTTTGGTGACGAGATATTTTCAGTGTCCTTGTAGAAGTTTGAGAGTTTTTTCCGTTCACCGCTGTGGACCGAAATGCTGCCACAGCCACATTTTCCAGTTTGACAAACACGTTTGTTTTGGCGATTTTATCGCGGCGTTTTCATTCTTCTTTTCCTTACTTGTCTTCGCCAGTAACTAAGTAAACTAAGAATATAAAGAAAACTACCTTGTGTCAGGTTTCCGTCGTCCTATCGAACACATAGAAGAATAAATTAATTCGTTTATATAAGTTTTCATTCAAGAGCCACGCAAGTTCACGCCGAATCGAGGACCGATCACACTATTTTTGAAAGCCAATAAAATTTGCTCTTTGCTTTCTTGTGACGTACGTCAGTCAAATGAAGCCGTTCATCTTTTGACTTGAAAGGTTTTCCTTTATCTCAGATTTAGAGATATAATAAATATCTTATTAGCCTCGTTTTTCTCGGTCCGTACCGTAAGTTACGTTTTTTTCCCTCGATTTATGGCCCAAACGCGTGAAGGACCTCGAACTCGGCTAATAAGAGGTATGTATTTTTTCGCGGGAGAAGCGTTTATCGTGTAAGTTTTACACGGTGTAGAACCCTCGAAGTAAATATTTAGCCTGGATTTCTTATAGTATTTTCGTTTTATTGGTTATGTCAAGTTACAATGTACCTTATAAACAATAACGTATTTTTCCGTGAGTCCGCCAAAGAAGGCGGCAAGAACTGAGGCAGTCGACGATTCATTTGCATTCTAACGCAAAGTTGACCTTCCTAGGTGTTCAAACTAATCCTCAAGCCATCACATGTTTTTTCTGTTCTTTTCAAAAAGTTAGCTTCGTGATTAGTCATGCTCATCTTGGGGTTATTAAAAAACCTAGCTATTAACCTCTTTAACTTTAAAGTGTATATGACAGATTTTTTTTATTTGCTTGATGGAATCTACATGGTGTTCCTATAAGAAAATCGAAAAGAGTTTTTTCGATATCGATTTTCTTTTCCGTGTTTTAGCCGTCTAAAAACATAAATTTCACTTCCGGTGTGTTACAAAACCGCGCAAGAAATTGGACTGGAAACAGTCCGCTGTGACGTCAATACAAGAATGCCGGTGTCGAGGAAGAAACATGGTTCTATTAAGGTGTGTTGTCTATGGTTGTAGCAACACGCACCAAAAAACGGAGGAACTGAGAAATCGCGACACTGGCATTCTTGTATTGACGTCACAGCGGACAATTTCCAGTCTTTCTTCTTGCGCGGTTTTGTAACACACCAGAAGTGAAATTTCACGTTTTTAGACGACTAAATCGCGAACAAGAAAAATCGATATAGAAAAACTTTTTTTGACTTTCTTATCAGAACGCCATGTAGATTCCAATAAGTAAATGAAAAAAAATCTGTCATACACACTTTAAGGGGTATTCTTTTCTGTTTTTATGTATCCATGGAAATTCGCCACAATAAATTGACCTGAGATAATGGCGGTCACACCAAGGTCTAACCTTTTTACTATGAAAAAAGGGCCATGTGTAAGCGCAACTATGGGAATTATAGAAAACAAGATAGTAAAATATAAGATGGAGGATCCTAGAGGGCTTCGTCAACGACACATGACAGCCTTTTCTCGCGTAGAGGACATGGTAAGCTATCTATAAGACACAAAACTACAAAAACCTGGGGAAGTCAAAGAGTTCCAAAGTCATAGATAAAGTAGCAAGTACACGTAATTATTTATTTTATTATATTTTATCTGTCCAATCTGATAAAAATACTTTATTTGAAGTCCTCTACACTTTCCACGAGCAACTCGACACTATCTTTTGGAGACGATTTGTAGTCATCATTATATGCGATAACTCCCTCTTGTTACGTTACTATGTCATTCCGTGCATGGCAGCCATTCTGTAACTTCATTTTAAAACGAAAAGAAAACCAATAATATATGGTAGGAAGGATGACATAGAATTACAATACAATATTTTCTATATAAACCAGCTGGATAACCAAAGCACAGATCAATGTGATGGTGATGAAAACAACACCTGACCAACACGCGAAACCTTGACCCCTATAATGACCTTCTTATTTTGAATGTCTGACATTTGAAATTTCAATAAATAATCGACAACGAGAGAGGCGCATTAATCCGGCAACAGTCGTTTTTGGTTGCATTAGTTTCAAATGATCCTGAAAAACTTTAATATAACAGCTTCTGATATACCTTATCTTATTCCCCGCCTCAAATTCAAACAGTTAATTCTTTGCAAAGTTGTTTTCTTCCTTGTTAGGTAAAGAAAAATGTTATAGGCATGTGAAATAATTTCCTGCTTTCTACACCACTGGAATCATTTGGTCATTTTTTAATACTTTTTGTCGCTTGCAACAGTATGATGGACAAGACGGATGACACTCCTTTGAATCAGCGCAGATGCTGGGACACGCTATAAACAAACAATTTGACATAATGTTAGCAATATATATTCTACAACCGTGATTAATACTGAACACTTGGGACACTTGGCATATTTTGGTTCAAAACTGGAGTAAATCCTTCCTCCTCCCCACCGGTACAATGTTGAGAGCAATGAATAAAAAACACTTCCAACGCTCAGAGGGTATGAATGGGGTTTAGTGTTTAGTGTTATATACCCATAATTTTTAGTGTTTGCTGTTAAATTGGCCAATTTTCTAATGTTTACTGTTACTAATACTGTTAAGTTTTTGGAGGTTTTCTCGTAAAAATTAGTCTTTAAGTTTTAGCATTGTAACTACTTATCTGCTCTGCGGAAATCGCTTATAAAATCACTCAATCGCCATGCCGGAACTTTGAGCCTTTTTCTTATTGCTCATGAGCAAATGGCATTTAATTTAAAGATTTACAAATATCCTCTCCTCATTTCTTACAAGAGGGGAAAATGCCTAAGGGATATACTCGTTAGATCAAAACTATGAGGTTACGATTTACATTATCACGAGCTGATGTGAGTCGTGTTTGACCTGTCAACATTTTCTTGCGTCCTTGGTATATAGTCGAAACATTTTCGGATTTCTCCTCGGTAGTCTTCGGAAATGATCGGAAACGTTGAAATGACCTTCGGACAACTTTCCGACAATTTTGGAGCCGGTTTTGTTTCTATCTGGATGGAATTTACCGTTACAGTGAATTTTTACTGTTAGTGTTAATAAACTGCCAAAAATTTAACTGTTTTATGTTGAAAAGTCCAAAACTTGTGTTTAGTGTTATTGAGGTACCCCCTTCAGACCCTCCGCTCACTATTTTATATAGTTCAGAAAATTCAACTTTGTTTGGGGTGCGGGGAGATGAAGACGTAAGTTATTTGATTTTCACCTTTAAGTCATGAGTTTTTTTTTCAGTGAAACTGGTTACAAAACGGTGGAGTGTCCCTAAACATTTTGACCAATCTTGTAGCTATTTGTTACTAGATTTATCAGTTGCCATCTTTTTTATCAGGTCGCCAACTGTAACCTTTTTTCTCGTAAACTGAAGGAGAAAACCCAGCAAAGTTGAAAGTTCTATCATATGCAAATCAGAGTCACGCTCGGCTTTTTCCAAGCCTATCCGAGTTTATGACGAGTTTTGGAAACGAAACCCTCGTTACTTTAAAAACATACATGACTAGTGCATCAATTATTAGCCACACATTTCTGTGTGATGAAACAATGAACCATTGACTCGAAATTTTCAAGTTTGTTAAATTAAACACAACCTTCAAATATGTCAGCTTTAAATATAAGTAGACATGTTCTTTTTCGGTCTGCACGTACATGATGTGCCCAGCCTCATAGCTAAGCAACAATCATTGCAAACTGAAACAACGGTCAACTATGTTGCTACACGTAAGCGACCCTTATTACAAGAAGTCAAGTTTAGTTCCTTTTAACGATGAAACTGACAACATTTCAAACTTACTGGAAGTGGTCTTTGGTGTTTTCTGACCATGGTAATAGTAATGATAATGAACTGCTTGGTGATCTGTTCAGAAAGAGAACAAACTACAATTTACTGATACAGTTAGTTTCAGGTTCAGGTCAGGGAAGGTCTGGCGGCCTCCTACTGGTATTCCATGTCATCAAGTACAGCATGTTCATGGGCTGGATTAAGTCGTTGTCTGCACTTGCTCCCCACCATGTCCCCCTGATAAAATGCTGAAAAACAGATCTTTAAAAGACCTTGCAAACATCAGAGGCGATTTCAGAAAGCCAACACGCCTTCAACCCGACACCGATTAATTTGACTATGGCGGTATATTATTTAAAGCACCATACAATGCACACTTTGCTCTGACATCACAGAATTCGAATGAGCTTAATGTAAGAATCTGGAATAAGATTATAGGACAACTCGTTACAAAGATGAGTGATGATTGAACTCTTTGACCACTAGGATCGCCGTTGATTAGTTGCAGGTAACAGTAAACATGCAAGTGTAATTTCAATCTTTGAATCAAAGGAAGTGGATATTTAACATCTGGTCAATAACAATATATTTCCTGTGGGTTTCTACAGTGAAAATAAACATGGGTTTAAGTAAATATAAATAGAGGAATACACACGCAATTAAAATTCCAAATAATAACAGTTTTTAGTTTATTTAAGGTTTACGCAATATAAGGAACTCGATCGCTTTTGTTATTCAGTTACCTCCGTGGGATGTAGTTTCTCCTGAAGTTGCAGGCTGTGGAGTTACAGCGGCAGCAGCTGGTAGTGGCACTGCAGGGAGGGATGCGGGGGCTGGAGCAGCAGCAGGAGGAGAATAAACAGGAGGAGGTTGAGGCGGATGGGCGCCGTAGAGATGCGATGAAGGAGGGGCGGGAGGTGGAGAGAGGGCAGAAGAAGGTGCACTTGAAGGTGATTGGGGTGATAAAGCAACGGACACCCCACCCAATGGAGCTCCTGGAGTGATTCCTGTGAAGCAGAAGGAAAATAGACCATCGAAATGTGTTCAGGAAATCAAATCGAATACAAGAACTTGTTTATATAAACATAGGCAAGAGTTAAAAGAGCCGAAAAACATGCCGTAGTCCTTGTCCAAAAGTACTTTTATTCTTTGTTTTTTTTCTTTATTTCCATAAACAGTGTAAGTAATTCGTAATTTTCAATGGCATTATTTATTGCTTGTATGTAGTGTAGTGGAATGTGTCTTAATAAAGTAAATGAAACAAAAATAAAAACAAACAAACAAAAAATGAAACGTCTGCAGAGGATCACAGTTCTTTTCAAAACTACACTGAACCCGGACAATCACACTTAACGAACTGCTGATATTATTGACATGTTATTAATTATTGACATAAATATTTCCCATGGCATAAATTACTGTTCTATATATTTAGTTGGCTTCCCGAATTCGAAACTAAGGTAAATTAATCATGCGTCCCACGAGACTACTTGTAATTTCAACAGAAAAGGAAACATAGCTTGTTCACTTCATGGGATTACTGAATTAATCAATAATTAAAACAAATGTGCAAATGACATGACATGACAAAAAGACTTCCAAGAACGTCACCAGAAAATTGTGAAAGAATTGGAAGACAGGTCTGAAGAAAGAAATGAGTATGGCAGTCTTGGCAACGCCTATCAAAGTCTCGGGGAAACTGATCAGTGAAAACTGTTACCTTCCACTCGTCATTTATCCATGTTCCATTCGTTGCTTTCTCTTTCTCTCGTCAAATACTCAAATGAAATTCATTTCTCAATTACCTTTATTAGACGTCACGGATACCGTCAGGAATTCAGGACAGCCAGAAACTGCTGGCTCTGAAATACTTGGTGCTTCGTTCAGAAGCAACTTACTTCCACCAGTAGGATCCTCAGCAAAGAATGTCACGTGACTGTGCAGTTCAGGTCGATCTATAATCAATTTGAGCTTAAAGCCACGTCCTGTGACAAGATATCCCTCGTGTTTAAGAGAAGAATACAATTTAAACAAAGATCCAAAATTGTTGATGAAGTTCAACGCCACACACATCTCTGAAAAAGCAACAACAGCAAAACAGAATGCAACAAATGAAATATCTACTTATATTTTAGTTCAGCTACCCATAAAACAGTCGATTAAAAAAGAGCAACTTGACTGATTAAGGGAGTTCATAGGTCCTAAACAAACTGCATGTACGTTACAACTAAGCGATAAAAAATAATGTGTAGAATGTGAAAACGATAATATGCACATTCAAGTAGTATGCAGGCCTATTCGTTTTTTTTCTGTGAATGTCTAGAACCTATAAGCTATCAGAATGTTCGTAGATCGTTTCAAAACTTAGTTATTGACACAAAAAATAATGTGTAAATTCGCAATCATCGCATTGCGTTATGGCTCTTAAACTAAATGCTATAATTTTTTCCAGTTAAAGTAAATAAAATGTAACACTTTCTGTATATTTGATTAGGCGAATAATCAAAGAATTGTTAAGGTGGTAATGGCAAATGAAATAGCTTCATTATGTCGCTGAAAATTACATACTAATCATCAACGCTTTCCGTGTTTCCATAGTCATGGTAATTAAATTTGGGAGGCCTCCGGCATCACCACAGTAACAAAGAGTTATAATCGATAATAAAACACAACAATTATAAAAGTAACAACATAATAAAATCAATGACGTGAAATACAACACAACTTTAAATGGAAACTGTTGCTTAATTACAACAAACATTTTCTCCTTGCCGGAAGACGTTTTCGTTTTTTACGTGTTGCACTAATCCCAGTTTACAAAAGTAAAAAAACATGAAACCGTTAGTTCATGGAAGTTATTCTCAGTACTCAAAATGGTTGCGAGGGAAGATTCTGGCCAAAATAAGATCACGTGACCTTGAAAACTGCAATAGCGAGCATACCTTGATTTTGGATTGAAAAAAATCTAAAAGATGTTTGGACATTTTAAGGTCTGGGGTCTCCATTTGTCAGAAACTTCTCTCAACTCCATCCAGTATACCGAGAAGATCCTAATGCAGCACCTACTTGCAGTTGTGGTGACCGCAGGGATGGCGGGAGCAGAGGGTCCAGCAATACCCGGTTCTCCAGATGATCCTCCCACCGCACCCCTTGGGCAGAAGGGAATGCAAGAAGGCAGGGTAAGGGGTGGTGGTGGCGTTTTCGGGACGAGTTGAGGTGAATGGGGAAGAGGTTGCCCAACTATGGCAGGGTGCTTAACTGGTCCAATCACATTTTTACACATTTTGTATTTATTCTCGTATTGTGCTATCGGGTGGAATATAAACGTGCAACGATTGAGAACGTCTGGTTTGCCATTGTAAAAATCCAGTTTTATATTCGTTTTGTCATTTTTAGTTGACTTCTTTGTCTGGCAAATGTACCAATCCTTGTGCATACTTTGCAGCATAAGATTTCGAGAGAGCCTCATCACAGAATACACAATGAAAGAGCTTTCTTTATCTGCAAAATATGAGTTATTGGGATAAAAGTTAGATGTGGTTCTAAACCAAGGTAGTTATGAATAATGGGGACCCTTTAAACATATATGTTCATATGATACCATCACATAAAATAAAAAAGCAACAAAACCTCAGAAGTAACAATAAACAATAACAGTTGCCATAAATATCAAAAAGTATGAAGTCACTGGTAATAGCCTGATGCGAGATGAGTGCCAAACAGTGGAAAAGTGTCAGAAATGCGCTTTGATAAATAATGTAAACTGCAAAGTGTATAAATTAAGGGACAATGTGAAGTACAAATTGGCCCATAAAAAGTAAAGTCCAAGACAGACTTGGATTCTTAATTCCACGCTGTGAATTCTGGATTCCATTGACTCCATTGGATGTCGGTTTACAAAGCCCTGTTATTCGGATTGCCAGGAGTTAAATTCATAATTCTGTATCAGGTTAAATGACTCTCAAAATTAGGCAAAAATTGACTCACCAAAAAGATCAGTTCCATCCCTTTTTCCAAGAATGAAATTATAGTTTTTCTGCCTTATGAAGTATCCCGGTAGACATACTGACTCAAATGAAATTGTCTTGTTTCTATCATCGACACCTTTGTAAAATCCGGGAACGTGTGCTTGAAAAACTTGGCAAAATGGCCTCAAAGCTAGGTCACCATTGTGTGCTTGCCAGCAAAAATTGAGGGTACCGTTTTCCTGTTCGAATGGTATGTCGAAAGAATGGACCGTATACAAGGCTTTGTCTACAACTGAATAAAAGAAAAGCATTGTTAAATAAATATGACATTATTATTATTATATACATTATATACTTCTTTTCTTTGAATAGAAGCATGAATAAGGTAGTTTTCTTAATCCACACGTGTTAAAATATATTACTAAATGATGTCTAGAAAAACAGTCAAGATTTGGTAACTTACGTTTAGTTGCTCCGCCTACCCTCCAAACTAAAGCCCTTGCAACAGCTTGCGGATCATCTCCTGGCCTTGGAATAAAGGTAACGTCACGGTGTGTTGTAAAAGAACTACCACTGATTGTAACAACTGCACCGCCACCTGAAGATCTTGTTGCCGCGCCTGCACCACTGGTAACTATTCCGGATGCTGATCCACCAGCTGAAACACCTCCTCCTATAATCGCGCCACCCCCACCAACCATGGCAGTACCTGCCCCCGCCCCTGCACCCGCCCCTGCACCCATTTCTACTGCCTGTCCTGCACCCGCACCCGCACCCGCACCCGCACCCGCACCCGCACCCGCACCCGCACCTGCGCCCACTGACCCTGTCCCTTCGCCAGTTGTTGCACCAACGCCAACACCACCACCAGCACCTCCAGTTGTACCGCCAGCTCCGGAAATACCTTCAGCTCCGGCTTTGCCGCCAATCCCACCGGCTCCAACTCCACCTCCTGCTCCCCCAGGAGCTCCGGTACCAAGCGCACCTGTTGCTGCTCCCTCGCTGGCGCCATCCATTCCAGGTCCAGTTACGGCGACCACACTCCCGTTTTTGAAAATAATGTTATATTTGTGCAATTTGTCTCCATGAAGGCTGTTCAGTGCATCTTCAATTGTTTTCGTCGTCATTTCGATGGCTGCTTTTTCGCCTGCAGCAGCTCCTGCTGACGCTCCAGCCTCCATTCCTGCCAAGGCACCAGCCTTAGCCCCTGCTTCGGCACCAGTTTTCATCGCCCACCTTTCACCAACTGATGAACCAGCACTAGCGCCAGCCTTTGCTGCTACTTTGATTAAGGTGGCTTGGTACGTAAAGTTTTGAGCTGCCAAAAGTAAAAAAAAAAGACAGCGTTTTTGTTTCAGTGACGATAACAAAATACAATAAGAAAAGATAATTTACTGGTCAATGTTATTTTTACGTTGATCTTTGTTGCATCAGTAACAGTTTGATCTTTAGGAAACGCGTTAAAAGTTGAGGTTGATAAGAAAATCTCTCATTTCAAGTTGTCCTTAGATGGAGAGACAAATGCCTAGAAACACATGCTTAGTATTGCTTCTAGATTGTTTTATCTAGGAGATAAACAAAGACCATACAACTGATTCCACCTACAGGCAGAGAGCGTAGTCCACAAGAACTGCGAGGGTATCACTTGATAAAATTTTCCATCCGGCGTTTGTAAGCCAACTTCCAAGTGATCCTCTTGATGATCGTCTTTCATAATAGCCTCCATGTAGTAATAGTGACCTTTCTTTAAGGAAACTGGGAGAGATTTTTGATTGACAAACCTAAAAAGGTTATAAGAATCGGAAAGGGTGAATATTCAGTAATATACGGGAATTTGAAATTTTATGTCTCGTGATCAAATTTGTACATTTAGGCTGACTATTCGATCACAGCATGTCATATAAACATCGATATTGACAATTATCCTTCGATGGCGTAATGAATATATTTATCATAGATAACCAAACGAGGGAGCATAGCTTGGAGTTGAATAGTTTAATTTAGTAAAGTATTTCATACTCAGAAAGACTAAAACACAATTACTATAATTATTAAATAACACAAAACGAAATAGATAAGAGAAAAAATAAAGTGCCACTGTGATAAAAAATATACATTTTCTGTTCTCTTCATATTTTGAAAATATAAGTACTCATTACTTACCTTGCGAAGGTTCAAGTCAAAACTCGCACGGGAAGTGCATTTCGAATTCGGCCGCCATTACTTAATTAAAAAATGACCGGGATCGAATCCTGAGAGTTGGATCGAGTTGGCCTAAAGATTTTGTGACGTCAATGACTCAACACGTGCCTTTTGGCTTTGTTGTCTGTGTCCCGGAGGGAACCGCGTTGAGTCATTGACGTCACAAATTAAGTCACGTGTACCAGATCGCAAACCAGTAGAACGTGGGCTCGGATTTATGAACGGAGTAATGGCAGACGGATTTTACGTGATTTTCGTGGGTTTTCGGCCAGCTATTTCTGGGCTGTGTAACAATATATCAACCTAATTTATAGCAATTCGCATCTTTCCAAACCTATTAGATACATTTGCGTTAAAAAAAGCGGAAAAGAAATGTAAAAATTTTCGTCGTAGTGGCACTTTAAGGTACTGATCTACTAAGCATTTTCGCTCGATCTGTCACATTTTTACTTGGCAAAGCTGAATGAAGTCTTAAGAAAGATAACAAAGTCATGTATCGATTTTATTGTTGGAATAGAACTATTATGATGTTTTAAATTTTTAATGGCACTCACGAGAGTATTTTTTTCTATCACGACAGTAATGACAAATAAAGTACGGTATCATATATGACCAATAGAGCTGGCCTAACATTATTATAATTGACGTGTTTATACATTTTTAACGTGACTGTGCTGCTATGATTTTATAACGCTGTACTTGACCATAGTTAATAGAACAAACTGGCTATGAAGCTCAACAAATTTCAAAAAGAGTGTACAAAGCTGCTTTGATTTATGTTGAACGAACCGTGACCCTGCACTGATTGGTTTGTTTAACGTGTGTGAGCCCAATGTTTCTACTGGCCAGTTGCTTATATGCATTTCAATGGGAGAGACTGTACCTTTCCAAACAAGCTCAGTGACTGGTTAACGAAACAATAGGTTAAACAACACAAACAATAGCCCTAGACCTAAACACAATAGAAGCTACAGTACTACGGGGCCAATAAAATTAGAGGTCTGGAAGAGCTACAGTACTACTCATTTCAATACCTTTTGTGTTTTGTGCAGGTTCAAGGCAAATGAACAAAAGAAATGGAGAACAAAAACATATAACAAAGGACTGACTGAGTTTCATAACCAGTTTGTTCTGTTAACTATGACTTGACGAGTCTGTGAAGTATGACCATTCCAGTACTATCAATTATGCTGATGCTGTATAAGTTAGACTGCGGAGTGTGACCATTTCAAATGGCAGCTCGTCAAGGGGCTTGGCACTTTACGGTTAAAATTCAAAGACATAGTTTATTTTTTTTAAAAAGCAGCAAGCATACATATTGATCATAACGTTATTTCTGTCGACCTAATTGTTTTTAGCTTAATCCGTTTCAATCGCTTGGCTACCCGCGGTGTCCCTTGTTTGTGTTTTTCTATTGAAACCAGCTGTGCCATTTATGACCATTATATGTTTGTGACATAATTAGCTACAAAACCCTATATATTTTCCTATTAAGCATTACACAAACTTTCATACCTGTCATATTCATATTGTTTTGATGGGAAGCCTCCATCAATCTCGGAAATGAGAGTCTTCCCCAAAGCCGATGCATTAGTGCTAATAAAAAGCTCACTTCCAGCGTTAGAAGCTGAAATTATAATACCAGTAAACGTTAATATCAGCCAGCGAAAAATCTCATTGGCTACGGTTGCACGCCGTCTACCAAACGTTATAGTTCACTACTCCAATCTTTTCGACTCTTATCAGGTTCAATTTACCCTGGTTATAAGAGGCATAAGAGGCGTGTAATATGTGATAGAGATGAGAGATGAAGAGCCTTTCGAACCCAGGGTACGGTTCAATTGAACAAGTGACACAAAACTGTTTATCTGCAAAGAGATACTTTGTGGCTCAGGCCATGAGTTATAATTCATTAGTTATAGAAAATTTATCATGTAAAGCAAGTGCTGTATTCGATGCGTTGTTTAAACAATCCACAACTGAATGAAACATAGTAGAAGGTTGCTGGAGCTCTACTTCAATGAATTTGTCTTTCTGTGACATTAGGAATCATGATACTCGTGACAATCAAGTCTTTTTTTTTGCAAAAATATTCATGTTGTTATTAAGTTCTATGGAATACAATTTGTAGCACATTTTCCTGGCGTATAAAAAAGCACCCAAAATCCGGCGGCTATTCATTCCAAGAGTACTTCATTATTAAACGTTTAGTTTTCCTGATTGACAGTTTTCGTCGGTAGAAAATAATGATAGCGGAGCTCTCGCGGGCCGAAGGCCCGCTGCGGAGCCCCATACTCATAGAACCAGAGAACCATAGAACCCATGCCCGTCATTTTTCATGGTCATGGCTAGCGGAATGTGCGCCGCCGTCGCACAGGGCTAACTCGCGGGCGCGTATAACGTCGCAAAACATGCGCGTATGACGTCACACAACATCCTGGGACCTTTGCAATTTCACGTCACCTAAGAAAACACTGCTGTGTTTGCTGTGTTTAGCGGAGAAAACCGTTTAAATTAATGTCGTTATTCTCCTGCATTTTTTCGCGGTTTGCTACTCAAGACAGGGATACTAATTGAAGGATACTCAAACGCCGCTATAGTGGAAAAAGAAGAGCTTTCAGGGATAAAATCTTGCTTCGAGGATGGGAGCAATGCGGGGAGATGTTTGTCACTTCGGGTTTCAGAACTGAAGAAGCGGAAATTTAAAGAATTTCCAAGCAGTGGAGGGACTTAAAGGTAAAACAAAATACATTTTTCGATGGGAATTTATGTTGATATCAATCTGTGATTGACTTTTTCTTTGTGTTCTCGCTTGTTTTGGAGAATTGTTTATAAAACGCGCTCAATTAAATTTAGTTGTTTTGATTTCTTTCATCGGAGACATCTCGGCTTCGATGAGCTATAAATGGTTCGCGTTTTGCTTTTAAACATAAACGTATGGAGATTTGAATAAAATTTTTCGAAAGAAGATCGTGTTGTCCAATTTTATGTGTTTGTTCATTCATTACATAGGTTGAAAAGCGATTTTATGTAAACAAAACAAGACTTTGATTTTATAGTTCTAAACTTCACTCGCGTGGTCTTATTCAAATATATTTGTGTATTTTTCGCAATTTTGATTTTCAAATCAGTTTTTTTGGACAACTTTTTATAAGCAACAGGTGTATTTTATTTGGAAATTAGTCGTACTAGTTATTCTAGACGAAGAAAAAGTTGTTTTTGTGAACTTTTGTACGGTCTAAATGTACTGTGCAAACGGTCGCGTTAGTCTGTTTTTGAGAATTGCTAAAGTTAAAAAAATCGCCCGATCGTCAATTTTATTCTTGTGTTTCCGACCTTTCACCTCAGTTAAGTTTATCATCGGCTTTCTGTTCAAAGAGCGACGCTGTTAGGCTCAGCCTATCTATATATTATAACCAATATTTTAAATTCTTACATAGAAAGAAGTAATGGTCTCCACTCTGAAATGGCCCAAAGTACGTCCTCAAACGTGAACCAAAGAAATCTCCCCAGTTTGAGGGCTGCTGAAATTTCGAAACACACATTGTGTAACTCGGCAGATTTGGATAGCGAGGATCCTCCAGCAGAAATCTGATACGTTTATAGTCTATCCTCTCCCATTTCTCCAAGTACACACCATTGGTCACTAAACATAGATACAAGATAACAGTCCGTCACTATTAAGGTTATGCATACTGTTTTCAAACACTCCCCCTACCTCCTCCCCACCCTCTAGTCCCAAATCTTTCCTTTTTTGACTTTTTCAGGTACGCACGTGCGTACGTGCGTACAGGTAGCTACGCCCCTGGCATATTTTTGCTGTTCAAGGAACATGTTAGTTGCCACTTGAGATAAATTGGGTCTCGACCGTGGACCCGGCCACTTTATCTTGCGAACGTTTTACATCGGACCTCCCGTAAGCGGACACCCTCGGGTGTCCGCTTACGGTAGGTTAAAAAAAAATAGTGCACCAGAGGGGGTATAATGCACCAGTGCATTTCTTTTAGAGCTCTTGTAATTGAATTATACATCACAGGGTTGTTGGATGTTGCTTTTTATATCACACATAAATTTAACACTATAATTAAAAACTGCGGTTCAAGATTGAAAGAGCTGACACTAAATATATGTAATAATAATAATAATAAATGCTTTATTTATCCTGAAAAACCGATCAGCACATATCTGACTTGTGAAGCTCGTATTTTGTCACACGAACTGATGTAAGTCAGTAACATCCTCAATCCTTCATGTTTCGGAGGTGAATAGAACAGAAGAGCCAAGAGGTACATATTTTATGTGCATTGCATGTAGTTATTTTCTAAAACGCAAAGATGGTGTCCTTATGTACGTAAAAAAAGAAGCTATTGACGAGTGTCTGCTTTTGCGGTTCCCTGATCTTAAGTTCTCTTAAGATGTATCTGACACCTTGGAATCGAAATGACTAGTTACCCTGTTCAGACTCACACTTCGCTTTTGTTTAGGTCAAGCACAATTAAAACCTTTAAGACCGAACCTATTTTGCTAGAAATTTTCTTGATATCGTTTACTGTCCGCTTGCCGGAGGTTATTTTAGACTATGTGGACCACGAATAGGTGTCCGTGTCCGCTTACGGGAGGTGTCCGCTTACGGGAGGTTAAAAATGCAGTGTTGGAGACGACCAACCTCCCACAGCCCCCGCGCCCAACCCCCTCCCCGCCTCCCAAACCTCCTTCTTTTTACAATGGAGTGTGGATCCACCGATGATTAGATTATTGAATGGGAGGCATAAAAAAAAAAACAAAGATACTTACTGTTACAAGGTGGTTCCGAGCTGCCAAACGTTCTTTTATGACGAATAACACCATGTTCACTATTAACTGCGTAAAAAAGAAACTCAGTTCATTTTACGATCAACAAAGCCATTTCATCTAAATACGTTGGGCCTGCATTTGAAAATGGAATGTTGCTTGTATTCCTATTCTGGCGGGTACCACCAGTTGCGAGCAAGCTCAGTAAACGCGATCCTTAAAAGCGGTTTTCAATTCAGCAATTGCTTTGGTTTTGCTTTGTGAATGGCTAAAAAATCTCGCGCCAATTTATCAACCATGCAAGCAGAAGTAAAACCAATCGTGACTAACTCGCACGCATTTCCCGCGCCCAGCCAGCTGCATTTGCTTGGAGTTCTGATTGGCTAATTGGTTTGTCTGGGTTTGTCGTGATTGATTACTTGGTTTTGGTTTTACGACACTCATTTTAAACCATTGGAGGTAACACATGTTTCCGTTGTAAAGACCACTACCACAGCTTGCTAACTGGTATGACTATGACATGTTGCCTGGCAACCATCTAATCAAAACGCAGGCCATTTAATTGATTTTAGACTGTTCGATTTCCACTTGAAAAGTAATTAAAAATAAGAAGAATAAAGCTCCTTGAACTGAGCTGCAAATGTTCTAGCAACATTTAAGAAACAAAGATGACACTTTGCCTTTACCTAAGGGACTAATTCCACCTCACCAGCGAGTGTTATACTACCAGCAGAGTAACACAGGCAGACATTGATACAACTTTTTCTACATGCATTGCTAGATAAATCTGGTTTAATGTTTTCTTGGTTCTACTACGGTTATAAGATAAAAGTAGTCATGTAAACTACAAAAACGTTACTTTTAAATGTGGAAATTAAAAGATTTTCTGAGGAGAGTTTAAAAGTGTCGATTAAATAGCAAAGGCGAAGCACTGAGGAACTTAGAAAACAATTCAAGCGGTCGATCTTAGAGCATAAAAAAGAAGAACAGATTTTGAAATAATTTACTCCTAGTCGTACATAATATTTTAGAAATCCCCACACAAACATAATCTAACAAGAAAATACAATACAGAACATGGCGCCAAATTGTCGAGTACAGGTTGTATAACAGTGTCTTTTTCAAATGCCTTGTTACTTGAAAGTATCACAGTTCCTACCTTTCCAGTTTCGCTTTCTGATGTTGGCATCATGGCTGTTTGAAGCAGCACTTAACACAAAAGTACTTATCTGAAGATAAAAAATGGCAAAACGCCACATATCAATCGGGTCTTAACGGGCGAAAGTGCGAAAGTGAAGAAATCTCAAGGCGGTGACACGTTTTCCTATTAATATTTATGTTTTCTGTTGTTGATGATCGATCAACAAAAAGCAAACAAAAGGGCACCTGTGACGCTGTTAGAGACACCATAAGACATAAGTGAAAACTGTTATTATGAAAATAAAACACAAAACACGTTTCATTCAAATTCTCAAAGGTTAAAGAGAAATATTTAAGGAAAAACACGGATTGGCCGAGTTCGTCGAAAAGAGATTTAACCACCATCTTTCGTCCTATTTTCCTTTCTATTTCCTATTTCTCCTCTCCCATTCATTCGACCTGTAGTTTGATCGCTGTTCCGTTATGAGAAAACTGTGTGAAACACCTTTCGGGTGCGAGTAGTGAGTGTAGTTGTTGACATTTATAAACGGTATATACATATTAACATTCAAGTTATACTGTGACGTTTCGCATTTTATTCTGGTCCCAGACCCACTCATTGGCTCAGTCTTCCAGTGGGCCCGAAGGGGTTGGTATGGCTGACATTCTAGCTCTAGCCATTCACAACCAAGATATTTAATGAGCATACGTTTTTTTACTTAGGCTAAATAGCCGGCAAAACAAGTACGTGCCACAGGAAGTAATTCGATTGTTTAGTTTTTCTAAATCTATCTAATCCTTTAGAAGGCAAAGGTTTTGAATTGCAGGTTCAATTTCAGTAATAACAGCCAACTGTTATCTACTGTTTTCATGTGTGCAAATGACACTAAGCTATTCCAAGGAAAAATATGTGAAATAACTGAGTACCTATTTGAAAAATCGTGTATACGTATACAGGTATAAATTGTTGCCAGTGACCCACATGTATTGTATTCACTTGTTTTTGCTTCTAGCCTGTGAAGTTTATTGCAAATATCTCATGTTAGACTTCTTTAAGTCTCAAGCATGATCAGGTACCATAAATTCTTTCTTAGAGTACTTTTCTTCATGTGATGTGTCCGCTTACTGATAATGTGTTGAAACATAATCAAATAAACTAGAGATTGAGTAAAATTATCCCGTTAAATTAATGTAAATTGCTTTTCAGTATTATTCGGACGCGACTGGGTAGTGGACGTTGAACATCGCTGTTTTCTTTGAGACATTTTGTAATCATTCTTTACATATGTATTTTAATGGCTTTTAAAAAGAAAGGCTGACATTACATATATCGTCTAAATTAGATCCACTACAAGGATGTATTCATATATATATATATATATATATATATATATATATATATATATATAGACTAGGTCATTGTGTAATCTGTTTTATTACCATTTATTTCAACCAAAAATATAGTTGCAAGCCTCGGAAAACAGGTTATATATTAAAAATAGTGTTATATGCACGGAACATCACTGGTAAGACAAACCTTATTGTTGCACTGTGAACATGTCACAATGGATGGTATTGTCTTTAGAATGCTGGACATCACTGCGTGACCTTGAAGAGCCTCTACCCTTTGCAGGTTTGTGCCTTTTGGGTTATAAACTGCCATAACGTTTAACCCATACTTTTAAGATGCTTGCGATTTTCAAAATCAGATGTTATATGCATTTCAATTCACAATTCATACTGCCTAATCATCATGCATGCTAACACTTTTACAATATCCTGCCTCAATTTCACACCTCTTCAAAAAGTATTGTAAACCTCTCCAATCAACCGTCCATTCGTAATCATGTCAAGACTAAGACTTGCCACAGCATGACAAATTAACAGCCATCTTAAATTTGGTATTTACTTGAGATTAATACTGTGCAAAAGTAAAATACGTGTGATTTTTGCCAGTTGGCATGGGCTGAGACCATTTCTTATAAATGTGCAGAGGTTGAAACTTTCTGTTAAGATGTAATAACGATCCAAAACACTACCCAAATGCACTGTACCAGCCTTCTACAGCGATATCCTTGCCTGTACAGCTGTGATCAACCAACTGAACAACAACAAAGGTAGATATTAATGTGAATGTATGAAAATCATATATTTGAACTGCGGATAAACATGAGTGAAATTTGTGACCCTCGCAGTGTGCTATCAACTTAAGCAGTTGGAAAAACAACCTAAAAAGAAATCCAGGCTTGAACGGAATTCGAACCCATGACCTTGCAATGCTCTATCCACTGAGAGCAAACTGCGAGGATCACAAATTTGAATTCACTCATGTTTATCCGCAGTTTAAATATATGATTTTCATACATTCACATTAATATATATTCACTATCACCGGGTATATTGCGAACTCGCAATTGACCATCTATCCATGTGGCTTGATAGCTCAGACTTTTTTAAAGACTTTATGTTGTTTTTTTTGTTTTTGTTTTTGTTGGATAGAGCATTGCACCGGTATTGCAAGGTCATGGCTTCGAATCCCATTCAAGCCTGACCAAGTCGAGAAACGCGCGCGGTGAGCAAAACATTTCAAAACTTGGGTAATCCTTCTCAATTCTCTCTTGATGAAACTACTGAACAACTTATAGACAAAAGACAAGTAAAAGACTTTCATTGGCTATTCATTAATAAAAGTGGCAGTTCTCACTGCCATACTCATTCGTGAAATAGAGCAAAACTTTGTCAACAAGTGATGATTATTGGGAAAAACTTTCAAAAGGATATCTATAAGGAAATAAACTTAAAGAGTTTCACTTTAAATTCGTACACAGAGCCATCGTAACCAAAAAGTTACTTAGAATTAAGAATCAATCATAATGACGAGTGTCTTTATTGTGGTGAGCCAGACACAATTTCTGTATGTTTGACAATGTCGTTTATAGGAAATGTTATCAACGGTTTAATGAGTCATCTAAACAATACTGGCTTCTCCCCTACAAGTGAACAAATTTTGTTCGGGATTATGCCCAGTCAACAGGAAAAAAAGTTACTATCAAATTAAACTATGCCCTTGTATCCATGCGTTACTATATTTACACCAGTAAACTCTACTCTAAGGCTGTAACTCTTCATGACACTAGGTCAGGTTTGTATCATTGCCTGAAATCTTCTACATGTCCATAGGCGTTATTTACCCCTAAGACTATCTTTTATTCCACGATCACTGCATGATAAATGTATTTAAGAATAATAATTATGTAATAATGAAACAGGATTACACGTAAATGGAATGTTGTAAAAAGCTATGTATGACTTTTGTGTTATAACGTTTGCAATCAAATTAAATTAATTACTCATGCATAAACAATGCATATGTTTGCCCTTCGCAGGTTAAGCATGCATGAACTCTTCTAAGCAACAAAATACAGTAGATGATATAGCTACACCGAAGCTGAGATTGAATTAAGATGAGGAACAACTATAAAAGAATAATTATACATGAGGATTACTTATACTTAATCATACTGGCCGATACACACTTACGACATATGCACGAAAGCGAAGCCTAAGGGCACATCGCAATTAAAATAGCAGAAGCGCAGTCTACAACTACGACAAAAAATTAGCTGCCACAAATTCTGTTTTGTAATAATCGTTCCGATAATAGGAAAGAAGACGTTTTATGAATTTCCGAAGGATCCTTGCCGAAGGTTAGTTTCTCCACCGTCCACTTTCCAACGTCACTTTCATTTACTATAACTACTCCAGGAATATCTTCAGGGGTTAATTTTTAATCTCTAAATCACAAATTGCTTTTGTGTACGCCGCCATATTGACGTTTTTTAAGTTTGAGAGAAATTTGGTTGCCCTTAGGCCTAGTTTTATGCTTACGTCGTAAGCGTGTATACTGGGACAACAAACAATATTCTATGAAATATTCTAACGATATTGTTGTATATGCGCTCTATAACAATCCTTTATTATATAATATTCTAGGACTGTAATTCCACGCACTTCAAAATCAAAATAGTCGAAATAAAATTATGGAATTATGACAACCCTTACTTCATAGCAACGTAACAGAACGTTTCAGTGAAATGAAAGGTGAATGTTCCAGGATAAACGTCTCGCTTCAAGCTGTGGTTACTGGTTATCGGGAAATTATCACATGGGGGAGGATAGGGGAAGGGAAGGTAACGCGATTATCGTCATAATGAGGCAGGATACCTACCCTGAACGGTCAACTTTACTTTGGTGGATTGCAATTGGGAGTGTAACTTTGTTGGGATAGGGTTTATTCAAGAAGGAACAAACAATCTCTACACGGCCTTTTCACACTAACCGAACGTTTTTCTTTTCGCTGAGAAATGAGGTGTATTGTTCATGTCAACTACTTGGATTATTTTATATTAATTGTCCTTTTTCACATCGCTTGTCTTGACTTCATACAGACTGTCTGCATAAATAACTACAAAACAGAAAACATCGCTTCCTCCTTGTCTTAAGTCTTGAATCTAGATTTCTACATTTTCTAGCACAGACACAATCACGTTTCATTGTAGTATTCTCGACGTATCCGTTCAAGCCTCTCTTACAACAGCGCAACGGACAGGTGGGAAGACACTGCAGAGAATCAGTACAGCTGCTTGGGCAAGCTACAAACAAAAATAACAATTATGAGGTTATCATCTAAATTACAAAATGAAAAGCTATCACCAGATAAATTAAACAGCTTTGTATTATAAATTGTATCACATTACGTTATGTTAGGTTAGGTAAGGTTGGTCTCCTTTGGTCGGTAACATGACGCAATTATGTCACATAAAGTCGTCGGATTTAGTGAGTTTTCAATCAATCAATTAATCAATCAATCAATCAATCAATCAGTCAATCAATTAATCAATCAATCAATTTATAAAACTCTATTCGTAGAGGGTTAAACGCCAACTAGTGCATAGCACTAATAAACCCTTTGGCCCTCAAAAAAATGCAAAATGCAAAAAAGTACAGTTACAACAATATAAACAAAACATAGAATTCACGATCACTGCAAGAAACTGTTGAGAATGGCCGGATAATGCCAGCCCCTGAAGAAGCTTTGTTTTGCAAAGCAAAACATTGGGCACTATTATATTTCACTTTTATTTTATTTCATTTTATTTGCTTGTGATTTTGTTTTTATGCGTAAGGATCAGTTTGCCGTTTGGTTTGTTTCACTACAATTATGTATGCATTTTATACCTTAAGTTATAAATCTAAAAAAAACATTTCATTTATGCTACCAAAGAGGCTCAAAATTAACAAATAACAATAAAAACATACAAATGCCCGATTACTTAATAGCTACAGATACCCTAAGTCTAATAACATAAGATAAAATCGATATCTCTTGATGATGTGCATTGATAATGTACAGGATGTGCTTCAGCATCTTAAAGGGAACCTCCATTGTTGTACTAACAAAGTGACGTTAAATTGTTGGAAATAAAGTCTAAATTAAAAAAATTTAAAAAACAGGTGCAAATATAATTTTAGTGTAAGAAAAAATGGATACGAATATCACCTATTTTCGCTTTTAAATTTCCTGCGCGCCGCCATTTTGAATATTTATGTCGTGTTACGGTTGTCTAATTGTTGCAAACAAAAGAACTTCGATTCGAAACAATAGCGGCAACCGTAACACGTCATAAATATTCAAAATGGTGGCGCGCGGGAAATTTAATAGCGAAAATAGGCGATATTTATATCCATTTTATTTGTACACTAAAATTATATTTGCACCTGTTCTTTAAATTTTAAATTTCGACTTTATTTCTAACAATTTAACGTCAATTTGTTCTGACAATGGAGGTTCCCTTTAATTACATTTCTCACTAAATCTACCCTGTTTATGAAATTACGCATTCACTGTGAACATAATTCTACCATAAGAGAGATAACCAAGTATTCAAAAAATATATAATTACCATGAACCTGGACGGGTGTCTTGGAATTATGGTAGTGATAATGGTAGTGAACGGATTCATTATCTGTAAATATGAAATAACACTTGATATAAGAGTGGATAATATGTGTAGCAAGCTCCAGAAATGTGTTTGTTCGCACATACATGTATAGTTATACCGGTTGTAATGAGTTTTTCTTTTTTGTTTTGCATGCCATGCTTATATTTCTAACTTGTGAATACGTGAAGCGAATTGAACGGGTTATCGTAAACGGTGGCAAATATGTAAATTTTCACTCCTTTAATCGCTGAGATGTAAACGTTTATTAATCAATGTGATGTAAACTTTTGTTCGTAGCTCAGCCGCTGCATGATCAGTGTATAAGGCTTGCGCAGATACGTCTCATAAGAAGAGAAGATCACAAGCTGTCGAAGATTAAAACTGAACTACGGAAGTCGAACAATGTTTACCGCACCATGTCGGTTTAGGGCGCTTACTTCGTGTAGAGGACACAAATGACGTAAAACAAAAGGAAACAATGCTTCATCCAAATTCTTTTACCCAAAACAATGACCGAAAACAATGTTTCCTATTGTTTTACGTCATCTGTGCGGTACACCAAGTAAGACCCCGGTTTAGTGGAGCAATTATCTTGACATCATAACTTATTTTAAAAGCTAACGTAACGGTGTCCTAGAGTGAAGTGTTGACAAACTTATTTCTCATTTCATTCGCGTTACAAATATCTTGTTAAGCTTTTACCTATATTTCGAACAATATAGCGCATTTCGGCGCATAAACTGAAATGGAAAGTCTGCGTTTTGAGCGACACGAAGTTGCGTGTTTTGCACAATCTTGGATATGAGAAAATTCACACAGACCTTTATGCTCAAGGTACGTAAAAAGAAGTTGATAATTTTCATTTTCTATTCAAACTGGCCTAAACGCGAAGAACAAAAGCTCTATACTCATGTTCGGGAGCAGACTCTGAAAGTAATTGTACTCACCACTTTGCGAGGATGGTGTTCCATGAACAGAAGGAGGAGGAGCTGGAGGTGATTGAGCAACCGGTGGAATCTGGGGTTGGGGAACAGGATATGCTGCTGGAGGAGACAATGCAGGAGGAGACGCACCAGAAGGTGGTGGGGAAGGCAAAGAAGAGGGTGGTGGCGCTGGTGGTGCTGGCAGTACTTGCGGTGCCGGAGGTGATGGTACTGCAAATTGTGGAGGAGGAGGAGGAGGAGGAGGAGGAGAAAGCGGAAGAGGAGATGGTGGTCTAAGAGAAGGTGGAGAAAATGTGACTGGAGGAACTTGGGGTGGGTTTAGTGGAGCGGGACCTGTCGGGGAGCAAAAACAACTGATTATCTGCAGTCAAAAACTGGATATACAAGTTGTATTACACCTACGATCTATGATTTCGAAAAAAATAACCTTTGAACTCGCACAGCTGAAATAATAATTCATATAGGAATACCTTTTTCTGCTGCCACTGACACATCTACAAACTCATCACAACTAGTTACCGCCGGCATTGAAATATTTGTTTTCCCGTTAAGTAGAATTTTTCGTTTTCTATCCTTGTCCTCTGCATTAAAAGTGACGTAACTGTGCAGCTCAGGTCGGTCTATCATGAGCTTGAGTCTAAAGCCAGATCCAGTAACAAGATATCCTTCGTGTTTAACAGAAGAGAACAGTTTGAAAGGAGAACCAACATTGTTGATGAAGTTTAGTGCAACGCACGTTTCTGGAACAGAAAATTCATAGAATAGGAAATGTCAGTAGTGCTTAGCAGTAAACTAGAAATGTTGAATACAATCAAGTGCTTTATGGGTCCTGTAGCCCACTCCTCCGACATTCACATCCGTTTCTGTGGAATGAATTGTCCCTGGATTAAAAAAAAAAACAGTCCATCGCTGAGTTACCCTCAGTATGTTGTAAGGTTAACTATATTGTATCGCTTGTACTCAATGTGGAGTATAGATTATGGTCTTGAATGAAAGAATACAATGCACATAACATTTTCAAGCGCTAACCACCAGAAAACCACGCCTCTAATGATCCCCTAATGATCCCGAATACAATTTGATGACGAACAAGGAATAATTTGGAAATTCACCGACGTATTATTGGCTTAACAGTTGTAACATGAAGCATAATTTGACTTTATGTTGGAATTATAACCGTTACTTTTCCTTTGAAATTTTACCTGGCTAAGAATTCGATTTTTATAAAATTAGAATGTTTTTTTGTTTACTTGTAAACTCTGTACAAATGAAATTTTCCACCATCGCTGGATATACGTCATATAGACCATATATATTTGGGCAGTGCATCAATGTGTTGAATGAGAACTACAAATAGAGGCTATAAAAATTAGCAAAATGGATTAATTTTCCAATAATTTATGACGATGTATCCGTCGTACAATTCTGAGAATCCTGTCCATGACATACTAGTGGAAACATTTTTGTTTATCATAACATTTAAATCCGATTATTATCCAATTATAGGCTCTTTCACTTGCACGGTATTTTATTTCTAGTGCTGACAACATCCTTTCTACTGATGGCGTTAGTCGGGACTTGGTATATGCAGCATGACCCAAGAAGGGGATTAAATAAACCATGTTTGCTAAATTTTAACTATTCATACTTTGTTATGAAGCAACATTAGATTCATTGATAAATGGATGAATTGCACATACTTTCTGAACTTGCACCGGAAGGCTCCGCTGGAAATGCTGGGGTTATTGTTTGTTCTCCTTGTGTTCCTCCCACAGCTGACGCTGGACAAATGGGAATACATGTTGGCTGAGCTGGTCCTGGTAATGATTTTTCCGGAACTAAGTGAGCGGGATGAGGAAGTGGCTGTCCGCTTATTGAGGGATGATTCACTGGTCCAGCAACGTCTTTACAATGTATGTATTTGTTTGAACTTGGAGATATGGGATAAAATGAAAAGGTGCATCGTTCTAGTACATCTGGGTCGCCATTGTAAAAGTCCAACACTAATTGTGTATTGCCGTGGCCGTCGTTTTCTTTATTTTGGCAAATAAACCAATCCTTATGCATGGATTTCAGCAGGAACGATCGATCATATCTCATGACATTGTGTATTTCAAAAGAACTCTCTCTATCTGTTGATGTAGAGATATTAAAATACATGAAGTTTTAACGAGCTAATATCAATATCATACTAAAACTTATGTCAGTAGGTGCTATACATCAATCAAAATATTTCTTATGGCCATCATTGAGCACCACGCAATTGGTATTTTCCTTGAATTAGCTGAAACGGCCATCTCCAAATTTCGGTAACGCACGTGGATAAGTCGAATATGACCAAGAAACACCGAGACTGATTTGGAGGGTAAGTTCAAGCAAAATATCATTTCTTTAGGACCCAGTTGTTCTTAAGCAGGATTAAACTAACCCCAGGTTAGGCGTAACCGGGGAGATACGCAGTCCTCCCAATGGGCCTTGCGTTAAATCTTCCTGCTTTTGTCGCGCCAAAGTCAGGGGGCACGAAACCAATCGCGCAGTTCATCAAACCTTTTTTACTCGCGTTGAACCACCGTTTCGGTATAAAAAGCACTGTAACTTCAGAGCCCAAAACTCGGTTAGCTTTTAATACGATCTTACTAGAAGCGTGTCCAAATAACATTCAAACGAATTTTAGGAATCCACGACCCGTTTTTATTAAACGTTTGAGCAAACTGTTTATCTATCAAATGGTGTTCGTTCTCAATTTTGAATCTGTTGAAAAAATTGCTCTCAGCTTTTTTTCCAGCAGCAACGTAGAACAGCATCGAATTCACCAAATCTGTAGACTGACTGAATTAAATTCAGAAAAAAAGAGCGAAACTTTATGCAAACATCTAAAGTATTCGGGAATAATATTTCCCTTCAAACGAATCAGTTGTAAAAGGTGTCCGGTTGTGTTTGCTTCGATTGTTTTGAAGTTGCATGTTTTTCGAGTTTCTTGTACACTCTTTGTTGCAGCAATGAAAGCTAATTATGACAAAATTATCGGCAGTTTCACTTTAACAAAATAGAAAGAACCAGGTCTATCCGAGCACTGTTTGAGGTATTTTAATTCGATTCAAATAATTTTGTAAAATTTGCGACTTTAAGCGAACATGTTGAGTTAAAAATACAAATAATATATATAGATAGGCTCAGCCTATAACAGCGTCGCTCTCTGAACAGAAAGCCGATAATAAACTTAACTGAGGTGAAAGGTCGAAAACACAAGAATTAATATTAAGATTGAAGACCAGGCTATTTTTCAATTTTAGCTATTCTCAAAAACAGACTTACGCGACCGTCTGCACAATACATTTAGACCGTACAAACGTTCACAAAACAACTTTTTCTCCGTCTAGATACTAGTAAGACTAATTTCCAAACAAAATACATCTGTTGCTTATCAAAAATTGTCGAAGAAACTGATTTGGAAATCAAAATTGCAAAAAATACACAAACATATTTGCATAAGGCCACGTGAGTGAAGATCCAAGTCTTGTTTTGTTTACATAAAATCGCTTTTCAAACTATGTAATGAATGAACAAACACATAAAAATGAACAACACAATCTTCTTTCGAAAAATTTTATTTAAATCTCCATAAGTTTGTGTTTAAAAGCAAATCGCGCACCATTTATAGCTCATCAAGGCCGAGCTGTCTTCCGGCGATGAAAGAAATCAAAACGACTTAATTTAAGCACGTTTATAGCGAAACATTCCGTTAGCCATGACCATGAAAAATGACGGGCATAGGTTCTATGAGTATGGGGCTCCGTAACTCCGCTATTATTAATATAGCACATCCATTTTTGTTGGAGTTTTTACTATAGGGTATTATTTGAATTATTATCAAATAATCAAACGTTCAAACATTGGACCACAAAAATAGAAAGCACATCCTTACCAACCTCGTTCCCAGGGTCTCTCTTCTTCCCGCCCCCTGGAGCGAGAATGAGAGAGACCCTGGCTCAGGCTGGTCACGTGTCTCCCAGAATCTGGGAGATTCCAATTAAAGGACACAGGGGAGGGGCGGCAAAGTGTGAAATTTGTCTGCTCTAGTTGGGCATTGCGAAACAAATGCAAAAGCGTTCGGCGGCTCGCGAGAAATGTGAAGCGGCGGTCATCCTCAGACTTCGAAAACATATCAACATGGTCTGGTTCTGAAAGTGTAAGTTGCTTTAGGATCAGAGGAATTGTCACGGCGCTTGAAGATTTACCGCAGTAAAGCTAATTTTGAACTTGCTGCAGAATGCAATCCAATTTTATTACTTGACGCCGCAAAGCTCGCGCTCTTGATTTATGGCATTGTTCCGGACTGGGATGAATTATCGCTACATACTGCTTAACAGGCGATCTTTAAGCTTCATTCGAAAGGCACATTAAAGTGCTGCCGTCTGTTCTCTGGCGATGGCAAAGCAAGAAAGAAGCGGCCGCCACGGACCAAATGTTTGCATGCTGATCAACAGTACCGGCTTTTATGACAGGAAACGATCGAGAGAAGACAATGAAAGCTTTTATTCTTCGTGTGTGAGGCATGTTGTTTAGTTACTATGTTCACCAGTTCCAGTCGTTTGGATGTCTATACATTGTTCATTTATATACTTGTGAATTTTTGAGCAACAATTTTATCCTTGCGTATTGTTTATTCGCTTTCGTTTGAATCGTTTGTCTAAACCTTCGTTATTTCAATTTTAGGATTTTGTTCATATTATGTTCAGTTCAAAAATTATAAGTTGTCAGGATCTTTTGTCCTTCTATTTATTGAGTTATAAACGGCAGGCATAACATAAACAGCAAAATTGAAGCACTTTTCACGGCCAAAGAGATTTCTAAAATTCCTATTCGGTTGACGATATAAAAGCCTGGGATGTTTTATCTGTTTCATTCCGGGTCTTGCTATAATCACAGAGAAGTTTTTACGTCTTTTATATATATCTTGTAATACAGATTCCCATTTTCAACAAGAGGTTATGGAACATGGAACATAATTTATTTCACAGCCACAGCTGAAACAACAACCGTCGCGCACAGCACGAGCCTTGCCACTGTACAGAAAACAAGGCAACGTTACAAATACTGTCTACCTCTCCTTAGGATTATAATTGTCCACGAGACACGTGACCAGCCTGAGCCAGGGTCTCTCTCTCTCTCTCTCTCGCTCCAGGGGAGGGAAGAAGAGAGACCCTGGGAACGAGGTTGCATCCTTACTCCAAAACATGGAGCATTTTTCTTCTTATGGCAGCGTTTGTATGCGCTTTGCATAATCTTAATCTGTTTATTCGCTGAAGGCCATTTCCGAAATAAAATGTGCTTGCGACCTCTTGGAACCGTTTGATGATATAGTTTGCCGCAAGGCATTTTGGGAAGACTGCATAAAAACGGCTCCCAGTCGGATTTGTATTCTTGGCTTGCACATGACGTCATAAAAATTCAAAAATCTAAACTTTACATCCTACATAGCTGTTTTTAATATGGTATGTAGATACCAGTGTTACAATCCTTCTCAAAATTTCAGGTTTCGTCAGTGTTAAGGTATCAGGATACCCCTAAATACCACTTTGCTTTTGAGCCTTCTTATTGCTCTATCACTCATGAAAACTCCAACGAACTATATATTTTCTGAAAGTTAAATAATTAAAGATTACGAAAACGTATTAATATGAAAATAATATATCAATGTGTGTAGAATATAAAAAGTGATTTTCAAAAGTACATCTTTCACAAAATTGAGTTCCGTTCTAGCCGGAAATGATCTAAAGAAGGATGCACATCGCGCCGAGTACGGGGAATTTTGATAACATACCTGTCTGCTTTGTTTTCTGCACGCAGTTAAATTTTTAAGTACTAAAGACATCCATTCCACTGTAGACACGGTTTTTTAGACATGGGCGTTAGGTACTTGTCGCGATGTTCATCTCCTTCTTTACGTCATTTCCGGCTGGAGCGGAACTCAAAATGTATACGTTTTCGTAATCTTTAATTATCGAACTTTCAGAATTAAGTAATGATCCGCAAAAGAAGGATACGCGCTGAACGGCAATGGAATGTCAAACACGATGGAATGTCAAGATTTTTCATTGTTACAACTAGTGATCTCATTGGCCTAGACTCAAAAACCGCTAAAAAGTTAAGGTTCAAGGTGCATTTTGTCTAATTTTTTTAAGGTTTCAAGTAATTTGAGACCCAATCGCACAACATACAATTTTTAAAAGAAATTGTATTTGAGGAACTTCATCAAAGAAGCAAAATTATTAGCTATTGTCTTCTGCTATTCTGATTGGTTAAGCACGAACATTTCCTAAAATTTATTTGACGCAAATGGATTTTCTTTATTTTTATAATGAAATATAATTATTAACCATCAGCTCCTCCTCAATTCTTGAAATCAAAGATATTCTATGTGGGAAAGAGCTAATGCCGCAGAACAATGAAGTTTGCTATCGTTCTTATGTGGAACAATACTTAAATATATAGTTTGCTTGGGTTTTAATGAGGCATTTAAGAGCAATACAAACACGGGAAAGCAAAGTGGTGTTTGGGGTAACCTGATACCTTAAACATATTGCAGTTCTGTCGAGTTCTGTTTACCTGGACAGTACAATTATCGTTTGAAAGACCAAGCAAATCACATTTTGAATTTACATCGGCTTGTGTGCAGATGTTTCCTTTTTCCTTCCCTCATTCCGACAAGGGAAGGATATATAGATATAAATTTGCTATATAATAAGGGTATATATGTGAGATTTTCGAGCGGCCTTACCAAAGAGTTCCGACCCATCCCTTTTGTCGAGAATGTAGTGATAATTCTTCTGTCGAATAAAGAATCCTGGTAAGCAAACGGACTCGAAGGAGACAGATTCTTCCCCTTTTTTTATTTTCTGGTAAAGCGCTGGCATGCGAGTTATGAACACTTGACAAAATGGTCGAATAGCCATCCATCCATTGCGTGATCGCCAACAAAAATTGAGGGAGCCATTCTCTTGCATGAATGGTAAATCCATTGAATGAATAGCGTACATTCCATTTTGCACAACTGCGAAATAGACATGTAAAGATACAGAGTTAAGCCCTATTTACACGAAAATGGGTGATTCTAGTGCTAGAGGATAATGCTAGAAGGTTCATTTGGTTTTCACGCATAAATGCGGCTTCCAGGATCAACTTTTCATTTGGTTTTCATAAAAAATTCGGTGGGGCGGCCCAGTTATTGCAAAGCAAGATGGTGGGTGGGCGCGAAGCCTCGGGTGCTCCCGCGCGCACGGGTACTCCCGAGGCCGTTGGACATGCAGCTTTCTGTGGTAATTTAATGATAATTTGTGAGACCTATGGAATGTTTTGACCGCTTATATTTCCAACATGAAAAAACACGTGTTAAAAATGTTTCAGCGATTTATTCAAAATCGAACAGTTTAATTTGTTTGAAATTGTCCCATTTAGTGTGCTAAACCGTGTAGATTATAGCGTATTTATTCGCTTGTCGCGGGTAGCCCCAAAATCGAAAGATAATTAGGAAAAACAGTTTTTCGCCATGTTTGTTTACCGTTGCTATGGAAACGCTGATTAGCATAAAAAGAGCATCGCTCAAAACTTTCATCTAAGCCTAGCATCTGGTATCAAATTCAGATTCATTGAGCTAAAGTAAGATTATGTATAAGCGCATTCAAAAAGGGAAGTGTGACCCCCCCAAAAAAAAACTACTTGGAGCCTTAAGCTGATAAAGCATGATTGCTGCTCAGTAAATGTAGCGAAAAGTTCACACAGGCGGCAACTCATTTAGGAGGTTATGACACCTTTGTGTATTAAATTATTTCTTAAATAAACTAGCTTACTCCCATTTGAGATGTTGAAATTTTGCTTTTTGTAAATATGTTAAATTTAACACGAAAGAATTAAGTTATTTTCATTTGGCATTGTTGTATCTCGAAGATTGGGAGTATTCTTAATCATGAGTTTGATAAGTGCTAAACTGATGCAATTTGTTCCTGAAAAGATCAGACCAGCACAAGCTTTTCTAAACACCATTCAAACACATTTTACTAGTCTTTTTTAAAGTACGAGGTACCAGTTTTAACTTACTTTTGGACGCGGATCCTCCCCGATATACTAGTTGTTTTGCAATAACTTGAGCATTTTCTCCTGGCTTCAACAAATAGGTCATTCTTTTTTTACCTCTAACAACAGTTGGTGCACCAACACCTGTCCCAATCGTTGCCCCACCTCCACCACCACCGCCGCCTCCTACCATTCCCCCACCTCCACCTCCACCTCCACCTCCCGCCATTCCACCAACTGCAGCCCCAATCACTGCACCACCTCCGCCTCCGCCTCCGCCTCCGCCTCCGCCTCCGCCTCCGCCTCCGACTCCGGTTCCACCCCCAACTCCACCACCTGCTCCTGCTGCAGCTCCTCCACCAACTCCAACACCCGTTCCTACCCCAGTCGCTGTACCCGTCCCTACACTCACTCCACCAGCGCCACCAACTCCTCCTCCTCCTCCTCCTCCTCCTCCACCACCACCACCACCAGCAGTACCAGCAGTTCCTGCTGTTCCTCCAACTCCACCGGTTTCACTCACAGCCCCTCCTTCCCCCACAGCTGCAGCCCCTGCAGCGGCCGTAGCAGCAGCTGAACTTGTTGCTCCTGTCCCGCTGGGTCCATACATTCCAGGCCCAGTGACAGCGATCACGCTGCCGTTCTTAATTATAATATTATATTTGTGTACGTTGTCTCCATGAAGGCTGTTTAGTGCATCTTCAAGCGTTTTTGTCGTCATTTCAATGGCTGCTTTCTCGCCTGCAGCAGCTCCAGCCGATGCTCCAGCTTCCATTCCAGCCAAGGAACCAGCCTTAGCTCCTGCTTTTGCACCACTTTTCATCGCCCACCTTGCTCCAAATGATAAGCCAGCATTTGCACCCGCACGTGCGGCTACTTTCATTAAGATGGCTTGGTAGGTAGCGTTTTGAGCTGCCAAAAATAGGTCACATTATTTCTCCTACGTAACGATTAAATTAGGCGTCATGTACAACTTGAGAGACTCATGCATAGAGCTAAATTACATGTATATTTTTATGATTGAATCTTAGGAACAATTTAGCCATTGGGCTTCAGCAATTTGTTAGGGGTTGAGAAGAGATTTAATGCATTAAACAAGGGGGCGTTTATATTGTACATGCTATTTTCTATATATACACGCTAAAAATATATCGATTAAATCAGAAAATAGCTCAATAATAGACATCAGGACGTTCGATTCCATTTATTTCATGTATGACTTTCGTTTCGTTTCCGTTCTTAGTTATCACTTAAAATCTAAACATAGTGGTCCAGTTTTATTAAAAATTATTCTACGAGTGCACAGAAACTAGTATTAGTTATATTTGGCAGTCGATATATATAGGATAGAAATGGATTGCAACTTAATAAAATTAGCCATTTTTTTAACTTCTCCCCGTGTGTCTTGGAAAAATCACAAAAAAATTGATGGTTTGTAATCACTTGATATTTTCGTCTTTATATGTTTTAAGATCAATTTCATGTATATGTCGTGGTTGAAATTTTTCTTTGGATTAAAAATTTTCAAACCAGTTTAGTTTTTATTTTCCTTTGTCTCAGATTCATTATCATAT
The DNA here is from genome assembly GCA_024195265.1 of Dendrophyllia cribrosa. NCBI lineage: Eukaryota > Metazoa > Cnidaria > Anthozoa > Scleractinia > Dendrophylliidae > Dendrophyllia > Dendrophyllia cribrosa. Next base: position 48,522,167 of record JAJLRJ010000003.1, read on the forward strand.
TCTGAGACAAAGGCAAACAAAAATCAAACTGGTTTGAAAATTTTCAAACGAAAGAAAAATTTGAACCACAAATATACGCAAAAGGTACTTAGTGAATATTTAGAGCAGTTTTAATGAAAACGCAACAAAATCCCCGTGACATTGCCTCTTAAATGATCCGGCACGTTAAGATTGTGAGAGGGGTTTTAGGATGTAGGAGTCTCAGACTTCAAACTCAGTTGTTCCCCACAACAATTGAGGTCTTCTAGATCTTGTCTATTTCTACAGGTAGTTGTTTGGATATGTTTTATAGATACTCAATGAGTCGCGGAAAGTGCTTTCTGCTGTTACAAATAGGGACCTTTAAGTCGGGCACATTTAATTATATATTTGCAATACTTCTAGTTTAAGTCACAGAACCAAATAAGGTTACACTTACAGGCAGAGAGACGAGGTGTTGTCCATAAGAACTGAGAGGGTATCACCTTGTAAAACGTTTCATCAGGCGTTTGTAAACCAACTTCCAAGTGATCATTTTGATGATCGTCTTTAAAATAAGCCTCCATGTAGTAATAGCGGCCTTTCTTTAAATAAACTGGGAGAGATTTTTGACCGGAGAACCTACAAAGTTAATAACAATCACATTAAAGAGACAAAAAGGTTTTTAAACTGAACCAGCTAAATAATACACACACTAAAAGCAAATGCATATGCTACGCTTTCGCCCATAATATTCAAATTAAAGCGTATAGTAATATATCGTATAACACGTATTTCGCGTGTATCTTTCTCTACTAACTAGCAAAACGATAAATGCAGTAGATCGAACCTCCCCATAACGATCACCTCTCTAAATTAAAGGGCTATACGCTTTCTTTTGCCGTCTTCTTATTTAGCCACCTATCATAAATGGCCAACTCTCTATGACTACAAAATTAAAATATGTCCTTCAGGGTGGCCGTTGTAAAAGGTTTATGTGTATCAAAAAGAAAACGAAAACAATTGATATTGCATTTTTTTCGACGAACCTAGGATATGCAATGACCAAAAGAAATGTCCGACATCGTGTGAATAAAATTAAGAAACAGGACAAATAATTTGTACCAAATAGTTCCAGATTGTGATTCTATAACATCCGGGTATCAATTCAATCTGGTTAATTAATCTTTTTAGAGAATGCATTTGCAATGGGAATTCTTAAGGCTTTATTTGGATTTAGCAAAGAAGAAAACAACAAAAATGTTTTGGATCCAAGAATCGAAGTTGTTCCAAAAACACGTTAAAAGAGCTACATGTATGTTATGGGGATTTTAACGTTTTTGAGTCAAAACTTCCCCATATTACAACCGTAAAAAACCTTTGTCGTACATGAAATGCTTATAGAACACTAAAAGCATAGGGAACCCACGCGTTTATTTAGAATGATCAAGAATAAAGTCACAAATGGACTTACGTGATGTTGTGTTTCAATCCAAATGTGCTGTTGAATAACTGAAATCAGCTTATGCCGGGATTTATAGCAGCCACAACCGTCCGATAAAATCCGTTGATACGATTTCGAAACGATCGTGTCTGTTATTTTTAAATGGTCTCGCATTTCGCCGTCTGTTATTAAATTTTAACTTGTCAGCCGTCATGCGGCGTGGTCTCGTATTTCGGCGTTAACCGTTAAAAATTGAAACTCTTAATTTAATTAATAACAAACGGTTACGTGATATGCCACATGACGGCGAAATGCGAGACGCTGACAAGTTAAAATTTAATAACAGACGGCGAAATGCGAGACCATTTAAAAATAACAGACACGATCGTTTCGAGATTTGATCGGACCGTTGTGGCTGCTATAAATCCCGGCATAAGCTGATTTCAGTTATTCAACAGCACATTTGGATTGAAACACAACATCACATAAGTCCATTTGTAACTTTATTCTATGATCATTCTAAATAAACACGTGGGTTCCCTATGCTAAAAGGAATATATCTAGTGACTTTTCAAAGAGGAAATAAACCATAATAAGAGTTTTAGCGAGTTTTCCGCGACAAACTTGGGAAACTGGCCCAGTTCCATCCAGACCATGTGCAACCCAAGACACGTTTCTTTACTCTTGGAGCACTATAGGGGGATAATTTTAAACAAAGCTGGACCATCATGTTTGGGTTTCCACTGATATAGATATGTCGTTCGTCTTTTTAAAGTAACACTATATAGAAATGGCGACGTTTCAAATAGCAATTAACCACTGTTGATAGAGTGGTTTTCAATTGAGTATCGAAAGTAATTGCGCAATTGCTTTGGTTTTGCATTGCTACGCTTTGTGATTGGCTAACAAATCTAGCCCAATTTCTCGACCAATCAGAAGTAAAACCTAAACCAATCGTGACTTGCCTGTATGCGGTTTCCCGCGCTTGGCGCCGGCTACATGTATTTGCTTCGACCTCTGATTGGTTCATTGGATTGTTTACGACTGCTGTGATTGGTCAGAGTAATTACTTTGGTTTTGGTTTTACGACACTCAATTGAAAACTGCTCTAATATACAGTCTTCTGATTAAAGAAAAATTGCACATTATTATACAAAGTATGTCCAAAATCATCCACTGAAGAACTTTTACAAAGGAACAGACCTGAAACATAAATAAATGGAATATTAACAAGTTACCGTATTTGCCTTGTTCCCGTAATTTAATTGTGCCGTATCGTTTATGATTATTAAAATTGTAATTTTGATTTTTAGAATTGTAAAATTAAATTTCGTACCTGTCATATTCATATTGGGATGTTGGGAAGCCTCCATCAATACTGGTAATTTGCGTTTTTCCTTTAGGCGAATCATTCGTGCTTATGAAAAGCGCGCTTCCAGCATTCGAAGCTGAAATAATATAAATATCAACAAAACAAACTACAGCTGACCAACAGTTGGCAAACTCGCAATAGTCCCTTAAACATCTAAGCGGGACAATATTATGTATTGTCAAAAACGAGTCATTACGTATTAAATTCGCTAGCAGAAACGCGCGAGAATCCACCCTTTCTTCGCTTCATGCCTTTGCGAGCAGCGGACAGCGAATTAAACGAATTTCTTATTTGTTAACTGAATACGCTTAGTTGTAAACAACAAAAATAATTAAAATGGCAAGCTAACATTTATCATTTTACAGGGTTTTTTTTTCGCTCTTAGTTTTAAGGTGTATTTGCTCAAATCACTGCCCGCTGCTCGTAACCGCATGAAGCGCCGAAAGCGTGGGTTCTCGCGTTTGTCTGCTCGCAAATTTAATACGTTATGGCTCGTTTCAGACAATGCATATTTATGTCACGCTAAGATGTTTTCTTATTTGTGAACTGAATACGCTTATTTGTAAACATAAAGAAAAACTAAAATAAACCTTAAGTTGCTTCGTATTGACGAGATGGCTCTTAGAGCCCCTTTGATTTCAGTTAGGTGTATGCAGAATTTTGTAAACTCGAAAGGCCAAGTAGCTTGTGACGATACAAAAGGAATTTCTCGAAAATGGAATTGTTTTACCAGCAAATTAATGCACAATCTCAGGGGGGAGGACTCAAATATGAAAGGTAGTGGGATGCTCTTAGAAATATTGAATTAAACCCCTAAATGTGACCAATCAGGGGTTGGTTCAAGCTATATTTGACCCCCAAGTAATCTACATTGTAAACATACCGAAAATGCCGGTCATAAGCCTCCCGCTTATAATCCCCCCAACGAAAAAAAACTAACCTAAAACAACGCTTATTTACCACAATATGTTTTTGCTTGCCAGCCAAAAAAATCCTTACGTAGTTGTATAAGCCCAGGCATTTTACGGTATTGCTTGTACATTAATATATCTGTATACAGATATAGCAGACTTGTCATTTTTATGTTCGTCGTTTCCGTAGCTCTACAAAAAATGTGCATTTAACAATTTGCAGATTTGAACAAATAAAACCTGTTATTCCATCTATTTTATGACTGTACTACAATACAAACCTTCTCACAATTGGCTGTTACTTGGTGGAACGATAAACAATCGGAAAATTATATTTATTATTATATTTATTATTATATTATTTCATTATTATATTTATATTGAGAGCACTCGCCTCCCACCAATGTGACCCGGGCTCGATTCCCGGCCCCGCGTAATACACGGTATGTGGGTTGAGTTTGTTGTTGGTTCTCTCTTTGCTACGAGAGGTTTTTCTCCGGGTACTCCGGTTTTCCCCTCTCCTCAAAACCAACACTTCCAAATTCCAATAAGATCTGGAGAATACTTTGACACTTAAATAAATTGATTCATTTATAATTTTTTCCATGCGTCGAAATGTTCTGTCTGTTACTTAACGACAAGATTAGTTCTGAACGAACGATCGCTTTTAAAAATAATTTAAATCGAAATAGGCAACACTATGAACATAAACCTCAGCAAATATTTTGCCGCGTAAAGGTGTGTCACTCACTCTTTTTATTACTTCCTCTTTTCGCTATGTATCTAGGCTATTTTATTTTTATTTTAAGTGCACTTGAAGTGAAATTTCACTACCATTATTTTTCGGTAATCTGAAAATAGGTGTTTTAAGAATTATTTTGATGGGAAAATAAGTCACTTGAAGTGGCGGGCAAGCGACGCAAGTTGGGCGTTTTAGACCAGGACCTGGGCTCTAGTGACGTCATTAGTGTGTTTACAACTGAGCGCGTCATTAGTTTTACAGTGGAGTTTTGGCAACTTGTGGAAGGATTATTTCGATTAAATATGGCTGAAAGCAACGCGTATTTTAGCCCCGCGTTCGTCTCCTTCTCCGTTATGTTTTGTCGTGATCGAACACACGACTGACGTCATAAATACCTTTTTGCCCGCACTGAAAATGTCGCAAATTTCAGGTCCCGGCGGGAGTTTTCAAACTGCTAAAAATAGTGGATCCTCTTCGCGCAAAAGAGAAAAACGATTGAAAATGAAATAAAGATGATATAAACAACATAAAACCCCAAAACAAAACGTAGTGAAATTTCACTTCATGCGCACTTTAACTTATGCTTCGATGTGAAGTTAAGGCCCGGTTCAAACGTCGAACATTACATGTGCCGAACCTAATACCTATTTGGGTCGACCCAAATAATTAAGTTCGACAGTTGATTCAGGCGTCGAACTTATTTAAGTCGAACCAAAAGGCCGAACAATGAACTACTACATTACTGTCAGCGATTACTGTTATGACCCCAAGAGGATTCAACATGGCGGAGATGGCGGAATACAGCGCAGAAAACAATTCTGAAGAATTTCTCTTCGCTAACTGCTATCCGTGAAAGGAGAAGAAGGTACCTAAACATGCAAATGGTTTTAAACCACCTAGCTGCACGGAACTTCAACCTTTTCGCTCCTCCATAAATTTTCGGAATCATGGCTTGCAATATGCAACTGAACTGCCCGCTTTCCAGACCCTGACAGTTTCATCGTTCTCGAAGACAGAACAGGGCAATACAGAAGTATTCCTGGCACCTTAAACAAGTATATTTTGTATTCTAAAGGCAAGAGGAACAAGATTTTTGTTCTTTCCCCGCCATTTTGTCAAAATTTAGTCTTCTGCGCATGGGATCTGCTTTAAATCGAGCGGGATTGTGAGAAACAAATATTTATTTAATGTATGCATAATGTATGCATACATTATAGTTAGGTTCGGCACATGTAAAGTTCGACGTTGAACCGGGCCTTAGTTGTACCTTCAATTAATTTCATTACTTTCATATTCATGTTATATCTTGTATGATCATTATGCCATAACAAGAGATTATAATTGGACAGAGAGGGAGTCCAGGGGTGTTGGCTGGGATATCTTAATTCCAAAAAAGTTATTTTTAGTAACTATGCGGACCATGCGGAAACATTTTCCGGTAAGCTGGTTGACTTCCCGGAAGACTCGCTTTCATGAATAAGCGCGTCAAAGCCAGGCGGAGTCAGCAAATTAAAAAAATGGCGACCACCGCGGTGGTAATTTCGCATGTGAAAAAGAAAGTAAAATGGTCCTGTTTGAGCAAAGAACGTTATTTATTACCACAGCGACTGGATACAATAGATCTTTATCTGTCTTTATACACAAACTGTTGCAACTGAAGCGGTAAAAAGGGGGCTGGACAATTCAACTTACCGTTCTGTTCGGAGCGGGTGGTATGCTTGAACATTGCGAGGGTCCACCGTTAAGACGTGGCAAAGAAAGCTGGGTATCCTTTGACCGAAACTTTGACGCCGTTGTCGAGTCACTGGTTCCCACGACTGAAAACTGTGCGAAAACGTGCATCCTTCGGAAGGCGCAACGAACTCGGGAGTTCCTGGGCTCCCCGTTCGTGAGGGATAGTTACCTGGTTGATCCTGGCAGTAGTCATATGCTTGTCTTAAAGATTAAGCCATACATAAGCACTAGTACTGTAAAACTGCGAATGGCTCATTAAATCAGTCATCGTTTATTTGATTGTACCCTTACTACTTGGATAACCGTAGTAATTCTAGAGCTACTACCGCGAAAAATCCCGACTTCTGGAAGGGAAGTATTCATTAGATTAAAAACCAATGTGGGTTCTGCCCGGTTCTTTGGTGATTCATAGTAACTGATCGAATCGCACGGCCTTGCGCTTGCGATGTTTCATTCAAATTTCTGCCCTATCAACTATCAACTGTCGATGGTAATAAAACACGCTTTTCTAGTGATGTCACCTTAATTTATTCATTGAACTTTGTGATAAAAGGCCACCATTTCTTTTTAATAAACTCGCATGCGGCATCGATCCTTTGTTTGTCAAAGTACAGCTTGACCTCTTCAAAAGATTGCTGACTCCCGGTATCACGACGTCAAAAACTTGAATAGTCCACTCTAGACTAAAGGCAATTAATATTATTAATTTTTGTATTTAAGCTTGAAGAAGTTTAGCTAAGTTTCAATACGAAAATGCATTATACCCAAGGCCACGTTTTTTATAAATGAAAACTACGGATGATGCCTTGTTTGGAAGCGCCGTCGTTTACATGCTTTCTATTTACATTTTCTAATAAAAAAGAATGGATCGGAAATCTTCATTTGCCTTGTCCAAGTTATGTTTCATAAAAATCAATTAGTCGGTTTTTCCGAACGTTGCTTTGATTGGATTATGACTGGTCACAGAGAATTTTAAGGACTTAAACAAACAACGCGCGAGTTTCAGCCGACTAAACGCATTATCAGTATCTTCGCAAAAATGTTTGCTGGCCTTTCCTTGGATTTTTATTAAAAAACGATGCCTGCTTGTTTTCGCAATTGGAGTATCGTCTGAATTTTAGTTAAAGTGTATATGACAGTGATTTTTTTATTTGCTTGATCGAATCTACATGATGTTCTGATAAGAAAATGGAAAAAAAAAATTCGATATCGATGTTTCTTCTCTGCATTGTAGCCGTCTAAAAACGTGAAATTTCACTTCCGGTGTGTTACAAAACCGCGCAAGAAGAAAGACTGGAAATAGTCCGCTGTGACGTCAATACAGGAATGCCGGTGTCGAGGTTTCTCAGTTCCTCGCATTTATTGATGCACCATGAGGAAGAAACATGGTTCTATTAAAGTGTGTTATTTATGGTTGTAGCAACACGCAGCAAAAAAAGGAGGAACTGAGAAATCGCGACACTGGCATTCTTGTATTGACGTCACAGCGGACTATTTCCAGTCTTTCTTCTTGTGCGGTTTTGTAACACACCGGAAGTGAAATTTCACGTTTTTAGACGACCAAAACGCGGAGAAGGAAAATCGATATCGAGAATTTTTTTCCATTTTCTTATCAGAACATCATGTAGATTCGATCAAGCAAATAAAAAAATCACTGTCATATACACTTCAAAAAATAAAGTTTTCATTCATTTAACAACTGCTGGAGAAAAGTGGACCTGCAAAGTTCCTTCGAACTGAGTGCATGACAAACTTGAGGAATTTCCGGTTACCTTACACTGTAGCTGTGACCCGGGATAAAAGACATCAAAGATATTGCAAAATTCTGTTAGTATGAACCAGCAAATATACAGCTATTTCAATTAACGTTGTGGGATGAAAAAAGCGAAAAGCCAAGACCGTAAGGTAGTATGGGATTTTTATTCAATGGCTTTTAACCCTAACCCATACTACCTTGCGGTCTTGGCTTTAAGCTTTCATCCGACAACGTTTATTAAAAAAGCTGTATATAAAAGTAAAACTGTGGCCGTGAAGACATGCTGAGGCTACAAATTGTAAGCCAAGTATCTTGTTATGTTTGGCACGAAAATGACGGAGAAAACGAATTTCTGAAAGTCTGAAGTGAATATATACCTCTTACTAACCGAGTTCGAGGGCCGTACTGTAAATTACGGCCCGCGTTTTTCCCATTCGATTTATGGCCCAAGCGCGAAGCGCGCGGCTAAAGGAAAACCTTTCAAGTCAAAAGATGGACGGCTTCATTTGACTGACGTACGTTACAAGAAAGCAAAGAGCAAATTTTATTGGCTTTCAAATTAGTGTGATCGGTCCTCGATTGGGCGTAAACTTGCGTGGCTCTTGAATGAAAACTATATAAACGAATTAACTAATTAATTAATTAATTAAGGTAGTTTTCTTTGAAAAGGATTCTTAGTTACTGGCGGAGACAAGTGAGGAAAAGAAGAACGAAAACGCCGCGATAAAATCACCAAAACAAACGTGCTTGTCAAACGGGAAAATGTGGCAGCACTTCGGTCTACAGCGGTGAACGAAGAAACTTTCAAACTTCTAAAAGGACACTGAAAATATCTCGTCATCAAATACTGCAAGTTGTTTTTGGCTTTTTGTGTTCTTTAGTAGCTTCATGCCGAACTTTGTGCACGGATGAGTTTGAATTTCAATCGCACCTGAGAAATTTTTAGCGTGAGCTGCAGCAAGAGCGTATTTGCGAATACTCAAAAATTGTTTTCATGGAATCCACTGCAAGGACAAAAATTTCGCTGAGGAATCAAAGTACACTTTTAGCGTAATTCTGTAGCTTCAAGTTTGTTCTTATTAGAGCCACTGCCACAAACCGGATAACTCTGAACTTAAGTTTATAACCAGACAAGAACTTGATCAAACTAAGTTAATTTAAGCTTAAGCTTATTTGATACAGTTTGCCGATGGAAGCCGTTTCAAGTTGTTTTGCAGCTTTTTGTTTTTTATAGAGACGTTTTCTTACGAAGAAAGGTACTGTTTTGTCAATGCTGAATTAAATTGTTAGAGTTAAACGAATTTGCAGAGTTACTCGAGTTTTTATAACTAACAGCCTAAAAGCTAAATACCAAAACAAGTAGTACTTACTCGAGAAAATTGTCAATGCTTTTTGATTCGCAGCTAATCAGTTTTTTGCTAAAGTTATAGCTTAAATTCATCGCAGAGAGTTTTTGTAACCCGATATGTTAACCCATTTAGCTCCAAACGTTTCCTCTGGATAGTTTTTAATGTAGAAAACAACTTTTGGCGAAATAATCCAATAAAAGCAACCTACAGAAAAGGATCTAATCGATTCGTTTATGAAACATAAATGTCCATAGCAATTTATGCAAAAAATGCTAAATACAAAGCGTGTAAACGGCAGCCTCTTCCAAGCAAGGCATCGATCCGCTCTTTTGAAATCATTTTAATAATGAAAAAAAAATGGCCTTGGGTGGAATTTAAGTGTATGATCAATGCATTTTGGCCTTAGCTACAATTCTTACTGATTGCCTTTATTTTCTAGAGTAGGTCATTTAAGTTTTTTGAGGTCGCATACAGTGTCAGTGAAACTTTCTGATCTTTTGTCTGACAAAGGGGAGGCCCGCAATTTTATTATATAAGTTTTTAAAAAAGCTTAAGTTTAAGGCCTGGGGCAAACGTCGAATCTAAGTCGCGTCGAATTTATTAAAAATATGTTGGACAAAGAGTCGACTTAATTCCAGCGTGGTAGCAAACGTCGAACCTGCGTCGATCCTATTTCACAAGTTGCACTCATTAAAACACGGCAATAAGCACGTATCCCGGTGCTATTCACTCGATGCGCGGCTAGTTACTGCTAGGATTTGCTAGCCAAATGCCAAAATACAGTGCTCGTCGGGCCTTTCTTTGGTATTTAATTGCGAAAAATAGAAAGAGAAGACTCGCATTATATACAGCTCCGGGAACAGTGTATCAGAGACGACAGCTATTGCAAATGGGGAATTCGCATCTCAAGCATTTATATTTAGTGTTCGTGAAACACGTAAAACACATTTCCATCACGCTGTGCGATGTCAGCAATGACTTTCGATTGCTCGCCATTCGCGGTCGTGAAATTGTCTTTGTACAGCGCATGCTCGTCAGGGGAGGAAATAGCGTTTGGCAGATGGGGGAGTCGGTATTTTGGTGACGTTTGCGCAGTCTATCACATTTGTAATTTGCATGATTTATGAATTGAGTTCAGCGCGTGTTTAGAACGGCGTTTGCTGAAACGCCGAACCGCTGTCGCATTATCCGACTTGGCAAGTCGAACTTATGCTGGAGTCGAACCAATTAATTTGAGTCGAACTTAATTGCGGCAGACGTCGCACCATTCATGCGCCTATTTCAAAATTCATAGGTTCGACGAATTAAGTTCGACTAAGATTTGACGTTTGCCCCAGGCCTAAGTTAAAATAAAAAGAAATGGTGGCCTTTTATCCCAAAGTTCAATGAATAAATTAAGTTGGCATCACTAGAAAAGCGCGTTTTATTTATTCGCTTTTTAAAAATAAAATAATACAAGTCTAAGGGATTTTTTCGAAGTCAATATTCCAAGTAAGAATAGATGAAAACTAACTACGCATGAATTTAACTTAGAACACGCGGCCTATCGAATAAATAAAATTTAATCACTTTTCCAGAAATTTTATTTACACTTTGGCTCTAAATAACCTCTATTTACCCGGCTGTCAGTATAGAGTTCCTTGGTAGCTGAACTCAACAGAACTGATCGATATTCATTTTCCATGGAAAGAAGATGCACCTGGCAAAGTCCTTCCAAACATAAGCTTATAGAAAACAAATTCATGCATGCATGCGAACCGCTTTTAGCGTTTTTAACTCCTTGCCGTGTTGAAATCCCTAAAAAGTGATTTTCCCAGAAGAGAATCCTTCTATCCTTCAGCTACAAAAAACAAAACAACTTTACAGTATGCAAATAATTTACGTCTGAAAAGTTTGGATGGGTTGGACATCGATCGAGCAAAGCGACTTCAAACTTTTAGAAACGACGCTTACAAGAGATTGGAGTGGATGGTTGATTGGCATCTGTCCGGTAAGTTGAATAGTCCAGCCCCCTTTTTACCGCTTCAGTTGCAACAGTTTGTGTATAAAGACAGATAAAGATCTGAAAGATCTATGTATCCAGCCGCTGTGGTACTACATAATGTTCTTTGCTCAAAGAGCACCATTTTATACTTTCTTTTTCACATGCGAAATTACCACCGTGATGGTCGCTATTTTTTTAATTTTCTGAATCCGCCTAGCTTTGACACGCTTATTCATGAAAGCGAGTCTTCCGGAAGTCAACCAGCTTACCGGAAAATGTTTCCGCGTGGTCTACATAGTTACTAAAAATAACTTTTTTGCAATTTAAGATATCTCAAAGGCATCCTGGGAGACTCCCACTCTGTCCAATTATTTTCTCTTGGTAATAATCAATAAAAAAGATAAAAAAAAACCGATGTAGTAGAAGTTCTTAACAACTACCCTTCGTTTTCACTTGATTTGGATGTCGATGTAACTGTTAATATATTCTGAAACTCAAGTTCAGATATTGTGAAACCTCTCGTTGAACGTATGTGTACTTCGGTGCAATTGGGTGCGTAAACTAGTACAATATGTGTGCCTAAAACCGGCGTAAAAATACATTGTTCAATATATCATACCTCAAAAGAACGTAGTTTTTCATTCGGCTACTGACTTCTCAAAGTTTCAATTGTTATTATTCACTAGTTTACTTGTAATTCGCAAAATAGTGGACTTGCTCGAGGGCCCTAGGAGCGGCACAGTGGTCCCTAAAACCGGCTTATATGTAAAACACACCAAAAGTAACTTCCAAATTCCAAGAATTTACAAAAATTGCTAATATTTCGCCTATTCTGTTAATTTCTTACAAAGAAGATTCAGTCATGATAGTGATAATGTTACGAGACCCAGACATGTGTTACACAACGTCAACGTTGTGTTAGGACGCATGCAAATTCAGTGTTGGCGGTAACGAAGTTCCCGAGTGTAACCGCTCGCCACTTTTTTCCTACCCTTTTCCTCTTTTAGAAATATATCTAACTTAATTTCACCATGTTTATCTTGAATAGAATCCTTAATTTTAGTTAATAGTTTTTATATGCAATGTTATTTAAGTCAGTATAAAGCTTTTTTATACAACCCAGCTAAAACGTCACTTTGAAGCGTTTGGTACGCCGGTTTTTGGACTGAACACCATGCAAAAATTGCTGAATAATTTTAGACGTCGCTTTACCAGGAAATACATAAAAAAAATCACTCATTCTTCTTCTTCTTCTTCCATTAAACTTGCCTCCTTCACTTCTGAAGATTTTCGCAAGCGTTAAAAATATACATTCACAATAATAACAGTAAAACTTAATTAATAACAAATCAATAAATAAAGAAAGGAGTGGTCATGTCTAATAATCAAGACTGGCAAGCCTCTGTTTAAAGGAGGCCAAGGTCGATGCTTGCACTACATCGTTTTGAAGACTGTTCCAATCTCTGATCGTTCTTGGGAAATAGGAGTAGAGATGGAAGTTCGTTTTTGATCTTGGGACCTTGTAACTCAAAGAATTACAGTGCCTGCTCTTCCTTTGCATTGGTTCGATTCTATCCAACCCATCTGGAGCAACAACATTAACACCGGTAGAAAGATTATTCTTTCGACATTTCTTCTACCAAAAATCAGCTTTCGCTATTGCATATTATCCGCTTACTTCTTTTTGTTATGAATATAACCATATAATTTGAGAAGCCGTGAACGGCGAATTTTCATGAAGACAAATTTACCTACCTACGAATAAGAATTGATTTTCGCGCCTTCGACAACAGCCGAAGAGCCACAAACTCGTCTTGTGAAAGAGGAGTAATCAATAAGTCAAGACATTGGGCAGCTCCGTTTTACGTTGCATTTTATTTACGAAGGAAATTTTCATCATTTTCGCAAATACGCCGGTTTTAGGCATACATACTGTACTCAATTTCTCATCGAACTTTGTAACTTACACCGTGCGGTAAAGTAATGTCACGGAATACAACTAACTGAAAATGGTTTAGGATTATAATTTCCGACAGTACAAAGAAACTTACACAGGAAAAAGTAATGGTTTCCAGTCTGAAATGGCACAAAGTATGTCCTCAAACGTGAACCAAAGAAGTCTGTCCAGTTTGAAGGCTGTTCAAATGTGGGAACACACATTGATAAGGTCGGTAGGTTTGGATAGCGAGCGTCCATCAGCAGGTATTTCACGCGTTTATAATCAATCCTGTCCCATCTCTCCAAGTACACACCATGACTTGCTAAATATATATAGAAGATATCAACAACCACCGGATCATTAATAAAGATGCTCTAACCACTGAGGTACGAAAGACTAGTGACATATATGACATTCTTTTTAATATCGTTTTCTTTTAATTTCTTCATAGATGCTTTATAACTCCAATATTTTCAATAACTATGAAATATGTCGAAAAAATGGAATTTTTGTAAATAAATTAGTGAGATATTATGGTTACGATGGAGACCATTAGCGCTCCAAAATAAAGACTGCAAAGTCGCAGACGAGCTACAGGATACCCATAAGGCCGGACCCTAGGCCGGTTCATGTATCTTGCTACAACCATCCCCCCCCACCCCTCCAGATGAGATGCCAGCCCATTGCAGGGTTTACTCCTGTGATTATATTCACCGGGACCCATTTATTTACAGCTGAGAGGTGAGAGAAATTTCCAACCCCTTAATTATTGGCCCATACTAGGAGACATACAATTAAATAAAGGCGATGGTAACTTACTGTTGCAAGGTGGTTCTGAACTGCCAAACGTCCTTTTATAAGGAATAACATCGTTTTCTCTCTCGGCTGTGTAGAGAAATTATTACGTAAGATGCAATAGCCATCCGTACATAGAAACATTTTGAGCTAAACTGCCCACCGGTCAGCTTCTTGCCAGATGTATTTTTTCAATGTGATATTTAGTTGCTTCATCGGCACAAACCTGTGTATTTAAGTTTGCTTAAATGGTGTTAACATGTCAGGACTGAAGTGGTGTTGCACGAAACAGACCGTGCGGCTTTCATGTTATAATTGTTATAACATGTACAAAGGAAGCTAACCACCATCAGAGCCTTTTTCTTTTAATTAAAAATTTAAATTATGTTTTTAATTAAACACTTTGGGCCGGTTATTTAAACAAAGTTGAGACCGGCGGTGTTTAACAAAAATGCGGTCAAACTCAATTTCAATCTGGCCAACCCTATTATTTATTAAACGCTATTTACTGTAAACAATGTCAAGTAGGCATATAGCACTGACTAGAAAAACATTAATTTCCTTAAAATAACCAACTCATAAACAGATATGGAGGTCCATTAATTTAATTAAACTGGGGTCCAAGTTAGACTTCGTTTAAATAAACGGCGGATGAAAAATTAGAAACTAGGGGTAACACAAAAACGGTCAGCATGAGATTACATCCACCTACATTACCTACACCTCCACAAGCCTCAAAAGGGAGGTACGCTCGTTTTTCCTGACATAAATTAATTCAAGTGGACACTTTTTGTTATTATTGATATTATTGTATCCTGTCCCTGAAAACGGACATCTCTGTTCCGTTTTGTACGTTATGTAATTCTCAATAAGCTGTCCGAGGTGGTATGGGTGGATGTTATATAAAGCCGCCCTCACACGACAAAATAAAGTTGGCAAACTTGTGTTGGTGAGTGAACGTGACATTAATAGTTGGCAAACAGATTGCTAACTGTTGACGACAATTATAGCAAGTTTCTGCTCTCGCCAACTGTTCGACCGACTTTGTGTTGGTAATTATCGAGTCTCCCATTTGACTGGTGAACGTTCGTCACACACATGTTGTTCACTTTCAAAGAATCGAAAACTCCCACACTCACCTCGAGCTTCGGCGTCCCGGCCTGAGAATGACGTTAAGTTTCTGGAGGTTGCCGTGTGAAACTTTAATTTGAATTTATCCAACAGGAGTGTGTCGATTTAAGTTTGCAGTGTAAAGGCGCGGCTTTACGCGAATCCACAAGAACTGCGTGAATCATTATGTCATAAGTGATAATGGGCCTTGAAACTTAGTGAAAGTTATTATAGTTGTAGAAATCAAAATGCTTTTAGAGACGTTTTAAGTGTTGTTTAAATGTCAAAAGTAAAAGCTCTGAAGTATAGGACAGAAAATGACATATTAATTGCGCGGCTCTGTCCTTCGTTTACTTTACCTTTTAGTCGTTTATTTAATTTTCTTATCAATACAAATTATGTCCGCCAAATACGGCTGCCAAGAGTAATATTTGTTGACTGAGTGTCTAATAAGGCCTTGGTAACAAAGGTAAGTTCAAAGTTAATATGACGTTATAATATATTATAGACAGGTGCGATAAATTTCATTGATTTTACAATTGCTTGAAGACGTTTATATTTAGTATCCGATAATATAAAATAAAGTTAATCCATGCATTCTAGTGCAATCTTGAACCAAATGTCAATCATGATTATACGCCTTTCGCGTTTAACGCTTCACAAGCCCCTAACTCAAATATTTTCTAGCCGATTCAGAGAAACCGACAGCAAGTTTATTATGACTGTAGGCTATCTACAATAGCCTTCCATTATGCGTGAAAGTATCATATAGCAATTTATGTTACCTACCTTGCCAGCTTCGTTTACTGTTGTTGTAACCATGACTTTGTGGAGCAATTATTAACACTAAAGCATTTAACCGAAGATAAACAACGGCAAAACGCCACATCTTAATTGTGTCTGAACGAAGGCGAAAATGTGAAGTACCGCGACACCTTTTCATGATCAATATTGATGTTTTATGTTGTCAAAGAGGTTGAACTTCAAACAAACAAAAGACCACCTGTGACGTTGCTCATATATCCATGACCTACATTTTACTCTGCACGGGGCAAAAGTGAAACAAAAAAAACCGGTTACTACTGCTTTACATAGTACCCTGGACAAAACAATTGAGGATTGGTTTAAATTATAATTACTTTTAAGCGCTTAACCTAAATTCCATTAAAAACTGCGAAGTAATAGACAGGAAAATTTCCCGAAAATTCCCATCTTTTACTGGTCTTATAGTTAACACAAGTGTATTTTAAGAACTTTCCATATCTGAAATTTTCTTGTCTTGTTTGCGTTCTATAAGTTGCTATCTTTGACGGTGTATTGGCAATATATTAAACTTTAAACAGTGAAAATGACAACCTTTGCTTAACTTTTGCAAATTTCTTTCGTTTGATCGCGGTTAAGTGTCGATGGACAGCTAGTGAGACCAACTGTGGCTGTGAAGCTGCTTGGTTAAGCTACAAAAATTTATAATAAACAAGGGGCTACCAGTAGTCTATACTCATCCGCTTGCGTTAGAAAGTTTTATGGTTTTTTGTAAACGGGTTACGCACCCCTCCCCCCTCAACGAAGTTTGCGTGACAATTTGCACCATCACTTAAGACATGTTGATTGAAGCTACCAATTTTTCTGTACTCGCCTTGAATATTTAACTTATTGATTCCCGATCATACCCACACTAGCCTAATACTTCCGAAACCGTGAATTATTTCTATTACATTGGGTTATTCCAGAAATAATCTCCCCCCCCCCCCCCACCGACGGATGACGAGATTGTTTGACCTCTCCTTCTCCGCCCGGATTTCCTGGCCCGCTAGACCCCCCTACCGCCTGGATTTCCAAGCCCAGAGACCCCTCGTCCTGCCCGGATTTCCAATAAATTTTTGGAAGCCCTAAATTTACAGGTAATGAAAAAAATACATGTAATCTGATTCAGGAGATTCTGCTTTTATAATGTCAAAACTGTGGTGATTAGTGCTATAAATTGGTGAAACATTTTAAAAATAAATATTGCGTGATGCATCATGAAAAAAAAACCCCGTGATTTCAAGACCAAATCGAAATGAAATTTTTCTATAAAGCTAGTTCCTTAAATAACTGCTTTAATTTTCCAGGCTTCACAGTTTTTTCAAAGTGTTGTCGGAAATACACTTCGTTTCATGCAAATTCCGTGTGAAATTTAATTCGATCGCGCGCTGCTTTCTCATGATCATGAATCCAAAATATTTGTTCTAAAGGTCAAAACTTTTTAATGAAACTCATATTTCCTTAAATGAAAATGTCATTCCCTTGAATAAAAGAGTTAAACGCTTATCAGAATTCAGTGATTTTCTGCTTCCGGAAGGCTTGGCGATTTATTTATCCTTATTGCAGCGCGGAGCGCTTCCGTCTGCGAATTATATTAGGGGCTTTAAGCACCGGGAACGACAACGGCACCGGGAACGACAACGGCAACGGCGACGCGGAAACCGAGAAAGGACTAAGGAGAAACCGGCGAATTTTAATATCATTAAGCACTAGCAGGTAAGACGGCACGTCCAACGGCACTTCACTCAGGAAGAAAGGTTTTCAAAGCGTTTTCTATGGCCTCTTTGAAACAGGTCAGAGATTTACTGCTGATCAGTCATTATGAAAGAATTATTGACGATGAAGAGTTTTTGTTGCTTTACGACTTGAACAAGTCAAAAAACCGTGATCTGCCGTACGATTTGTACGAAAGTTTCGACTTGCAAGACATGGAAGAAGACGAGTGCTTGTCTGAGTTTCGGTTTACAAGATATGACACCCCACTGCTTGCAGAAGTTCTCGGTGTACCTGATGTATTCAAATGTAACCAAAGAAGGATCGCCGACGGAATAGAAGGCCTTTGCATTTTTATTATGAGATTGGCATATCCCTGCCGATATTCTGATATGGTTCCGCGATTTGAAAGACCAGTGCCAGTGCTTTGTATGATTAGCAACGCAGTGCTCGATTTCTTACGATAGACATAGCCACCGAATTTTGCAGTGGAATAACAATGTCCTTAATCCACTCTGCTTGGAAACCTACAGTAAGAAAGGGACTGTGCAATAATTATCAGGAGGGGGGTGGGGGGGGGGGGGGGGGGGGGGGGGGGGGGGGGGGGGGGGGGCGGAAAATGGGCTTCAAGTAGGAAAATATTAGGTAATACCCTCCCTTCAAAAGAACTGAATTTAGTTTTTGCCCCTCCCCCCCCTGTGATCAGTCAGAAATTTTGTATGACCCCCTCCCCCCTCCCCCTTCACACACCTTTTATATACAAATACCCAGCATTTTCTTAATATACACCCACCTGTTATTGCTACGAGGTAATGTTTGTTTAAGACGTGGATATACAGCAATACTACATGTTTACTTGTTGGACATCCATATCTGGAACAAACAAGAGATCGAAGCAGTGTTCGACAAAGCCATCCGATTCTACTTCTGAATCACTTCATTGCAAATCCGAGTTGCTTGCACTGGAACTCATTTCCTCGTTAACGTGCTCTTGGGTTTCTCGTGGGATGCAAGAATGATCACCTCGAGCGTACTGGAGAACTCGTGCAACCAGTGCCATTTTACCTCCACTGATCTTAAAGGTGGTCAGACACGAGGGGTCATGTAGCAGGGACATGTCGCAGCGACATGTAGCAGCGACAAACGTTTGTGTAGTACACACTGAGGGACATGTAGCAGGGAGTGTGAGCAGGGAAAAAATCATAGCGCTTGCACACCGCATGAAAATGTCGCGGGGACATGTCTCAGGGACATGTTGCAGCGACACGTCCCCTCGTGTAAACTTATACTATCACAATTGTGCAACACCAATCTTGGGGACATTTTGTCCCCACGACATGTCTCACGGTGTTCAACTTGTTGAACTTCATGGGACACGTCGCGCGGGACAAAATGTCCCCAAAATTGGTGTTGCAGAAGAAGAAGAAACTGAAGAAACACAATACAACGTCGGATCAAAAGTACAACAATCCTATTGGCTCAATTACAAGAGCCAATGAGAAAACGAAATATTCGATCCACCCCAGGAATACAAAAGCGACAGACATTTCATTTTAACTGAATGGTGTCATGTCATTCTACGAGACCTTTAAATGGTAGCAACTGACGAGGTTCGCCAAAGAACCGAAACTCGAGTCTTGCTTAAAGACATTAAATTATGTTCATTCCTTACTTAAGGAAAGGACTGAAGAATTTACTAGCATCCGTGAGATTTACAAAACAGCAACTATGTTGCAGATTATCTGCTGGATGCCAAATCAAACGCTATTACGAAGCAACGGAGGTTCATCCTAGCTCCACTGAGACACACCACTCAACTACAGAACTAACTTAGGAGCTAAAAATTATTGCAAGAATTCATGATTTCACTGCAGTGGAATTATAGACTACGGCTTTTTGAGTCGGATCTAAGACGTCCACATCCGTGATACCGGAAACACTTTCTCTCAGGTCTTGCACGCCGCAGACTTTAGACATTAAATCACGGCCTGAGAAATTAAACGATCCTAGCACTTTCAAAGCGATAACAAACTTTAGCCGATAAGTATTTATCTTGCAACAAAAGTGAGCCAAAGAAACCACAATGTATGCCAATAGAGCTAGCACCGAATAACGGCATAAAGAAATAAAATAATTCTAACGGCTCTGGACAGCATGAATCCTCCTATCAATCTGAGAGATAATCCGCCGAGATTAAAAGGTTTATATCATCGAAAAGAACAAGTTCTCAACTGTGATCTAAAGGCGCGATCCTCTCTGAAGTCTTACTGGGAAAGCTTTACACTTTAGGCTTTTAAAATACTTTTTGCGACGAGTGGGAGTCGTGTTTAGCCTGTCCTTCTTTATAACAATGCCAAATTTGAAGTTCGTCTCGTTCAACTCCTGAATTCTTGGTTAGTACTTAAACTTATTTGAAGCTGGATATTTTTTCTCTGGAAAGATTCGTCTTGGACGGTTTTCAAGCTGATTCAAAACGTAGAAATAACTGAAGGAGTAAGAACGCTCAACTGATCAGTTCACAGATATCGGAATCTGCTGAAAGTTTATTCCTACTGCTTCAGTCTTCGTACCGTTTTTTCGTTTCTTTTTGTCAATGCTGACCAGGTCAACTGCCGAGGAATTCTGGACTGAGAAGTTAGAGGATATATCTGGAGCCAATCTGTGAGTAAGATGTTAACATTTGCAGAAAAGTGCTCGAGTTTTTACAATTTCAACGCGAAGCGTAAACGCGTTTGTTTTTCTCGTAGCTACAGTTTTTACGTATTTTTCAGGGTCGATTTCGTATAAACTTAGAAGCCGTCAAAGTTGTACAGATTTCAACGAAGTGTGAATGAACAAAGTACAATGAGTTCAAATTTGTTTGATGGAAACTATTAATAAAAAAATTATTTTCAATTCGTTTAGTTTTATTACTCGTAAGCCTACGTTTTTCCGTTCGTGGAAGATTGTTTAACTTCGGGATTAACTGATAAATTGTCATTGTGTGTTGATACGATGCAACTTCAGGCAAAAACTAAAAAAATAAAAAAAACTTCAAAAGTAAGACAGTGCGTTGTACCTTTTGAAAAAGATGTTTACGTTTTAGATTTATATTTTCATTGAATGAAAACAAATTGAAGCATCGATTTAGATGGATTCGACGCTGGTGTTGCATAAGGTTTCTTGTTATTTAAAACACGGACTTCAACCTTGGACTTTTGTCTTTTGACTTCGTCTATCCTGCCTACCACTTTAATGATAATCGAGTACTTCTTAACTGTATGATTTCTTTCGAGCTTTTCCGCCAAAAATGGCCACTTAACTGAGATAACCGTTTGCACATAAAACAAATTAAATGGCGCATAATTTTGGGCAAACAAAACAAAATAACAAATTACATTGCATCTTTTCCGTTTCGATCTGTATATAACTTAAAAACATTGCATGTGATAAAATCAGAAGCACAAAACAAGCTTCTGATAAAACAAATAGGACTGCTCTAATGGCTTTGTTGCTATTTTAGAGGGGGAAAAAATTGTCGATGGAGGATATCTAGTAATTATATTGACCCCTATATTTTTTGCTCCTAAGATTGTCGACTGTTGTTTGAAAAGAAAGAGAAAGAAAACTGAGTTTCTTTCTTTTTTATGTACGTGCCATACAGCTCTTTCAATTCAAGGGAAACCGTCTCACAGATGCGTGAGTTCCCAAAACAATGCTTTGGACGTTTTGGATTTGAAGGCATTTTCCTGCTCACCCTACCCTGGGTGCCAGAGGTTTTTATTTTTTAGTGGAAACGGCGAGTTTGAGCGGCGAAGCCGCAAAAACGAGGCGCAACGCGCCGAGAAAAAATAAAAACCTCTGGGCACTCGAGTACACAACCTCATTTCCATGCGACTTGTGGATCGGATATCTCACCAAACCGGTTTTAACCATCAATATGACAGCTGACATGTTTTTAAAAACGCACGTGGCTTAGCGGCTTTCGACTGTTTGTCTTCTACTGTGAACGAAAAGGCTAGTTCATTCACCGGAGTTTTGGAAACTCCGGTGAAATTTTTGTGTACATCGGTAGACGATTTTGTCGCGTTTGCAACGTCTTGAGTCTTGAGTCTTGAGTCTTAACGAGTATACAATAGAACCACTTGCATCCGTGAGAATCAAAAACAGCTGGAGATTCAAATACTTCAAACCGGATGCAATAACGCCTTACGTCTGACAATGGAGGTAAAGGTTGTTTCGGAAACACGTCAACTTAATTAAAAGCAGAATAAACTCTGAGGAGCTAACAACAATTGCAAAATGCCACTATTCCAATATAGACCATGACTATCGCATAAGACTTGGATCTTTATAGACTCGTTTAGCCGTGATGAAGAACAAAATCTCGCAAGTTATGCTAACCGCATACTTGCGCTCACAGATCATTAACTGCAGCGACTAATTTAAGCGGCTACTACTGATCTTGCACACTGTTTTATCTTTATTTTGATCTAAAAGCAAAATCTCTCAGGCACGTACTTGAGGTAGACCTGTTCTAAAGCTGGGCTAAAATGCTTTTAGTGACGAGCAGGATTTGTGCAAGGCCTGTCACCTTTTATAACAACCTAAAAGATCGCAAAAAGTCGCAATCGCTGTCTACGTCTGCCATTGTTGTTTGCGTGGCTACACTTTGGGAAACCGGTTGTTCACGCGCCCGTGGCGAAATGTTTTTGTCTAGCCAATCAAAGTTGCTGTTACATCATTTACTCCCGGCAGAGTCTGGAGACGAGTAGGAGTAACCAATCAGCGAGCTAGTTCAGATTCTGAACTAGATCCTCGCATGGAAATGAGGTTGTATATTCGAGTGACCAGAGGTCCGTCTCGCGAGCTTCTTCTGACCGTTTGTACAGTTAATTTCACTCATGATATTCAGAGAACGGACCTCTGGATCCAGGGTGTGCTCACCCATGCCTGCTAAAGTGATCGAAGGCTTGTGATCTGACAGACACAGGCATGACTCGTTTGTCCTTGTCTGCAAAGAAAGGCAACTTTTTCGAGTGAAGGTTGAAACGTACTTCACAAACGATAACCATACTCAACAAATCCTAACAAAATGAAGGTCTTACTTCAAGAGTTCGGCAGTTTCCAATTATAGCACAGGAAGCCCAGGCTGACAACAGGCCACCTACTTCCGGTAAAGACAAAGGCGAACCTAACTCGGCGCAAATAGAGGCTAATTTATTTTAAAAAAATTCAATCGAAAGATAAAAGATTTTTCGTGCAAAGTAAGCATGCTTTTTGCGAAAAATCAAAAAACAAAAAATTAAGACGCAAAAACGTGGTTTTGAGAACACATGTTTCCTCATATTATTTTTACTTTTCATCCTTAAAGAAAACGCATGCTTACGATTTTTTTAAATGGTGTATAAAATCAAATTATGCAAAAAAATTTTGATAAAACTGTAAGTTTCTGAAGTTACGCTCATTTTTCTGTTTTGGGTCATGTGACATTAGGCGTGGCCTGATGA
Organism: Dendrophyllia cribrosa; assembly: GCA_024195265.1. Lineage (NCBI taxonomy): Eukaryota > Metazoa > Cnidaria > Anthozoa > Scleractinia > Dendrophylliidae > Dendrophyllia > Dendrophyllia cribrosa. Next base: position 48,545,267 of record JAJLRJ010000003.1, read on the forward strand.
CGTCACAACCCGAACCACAGGTGTACTTAAAGATTGCTGTTCAAATTTGGTCACATATAAGCAAAAATTTGCCGAGCTAGAGCAAATTGATTTTTCCCTAGCAACGGCCTGAAAAGATAGTATAATGGGCCCTTAAGCTTACAATTTCTTAAATAATGACTAACAGTATTATAACAGTATTTCACAAACCGAGGTTTTCTACGAAAAGTCTACCTATTATAAAACAGCGAAAGAGTTACATAAAACACAGCTATAAAATGACAGACAATCGTGGAGTTCAATTCAGAATTGAAAAACAATTTAAACAAGTATGCGGCTGGTGAACGGAGCGAAAAGCTGTCCGATTTGAAATAACTACCATCAGTGCAGTCTGACAAAAATTTATACATTTGGACACAAATAAACGTTAAAGAAATCGTTAATTGCACTCGATGTGGCTTTTCAGTCTACTTTATCACCAAGCTTTCCAAAACACCATGTATTTTAAACGTTGAATTGTTCTTGTTGTTGTTTCGACATCGACCATTCGGCGCTATAAAGAACCCGCATCTTTAGACTACACATAAGCTGTTCTTTCCTCAATTAACAACCAATTAATCAAATCAATCAAAAACAACGGCTTTTGAGCTGCATAGAGAGTCTCTGTTCCAGTTCATGAATAATTTCTCCACTGAGTTCGACAAAACTCGCACATATTAAACTTTTATAACATTCTGCGTGCGAAAAGATAAGCTTACAAACTTGCTCATTTTAGCTTCAACAGCCGTAATGGTGAGATCTTTCGGTTTCAATCCGCTTCAAACAATGTTTAGGAACAATTTCGAGGAAGTATAAAGCATCTGATACCATATTTCAAAGCCAATAATAAGAAGGTATTTTCACAACTTAAAAATTTGCTCGTTCGTTCTCTCCAGATCGAGCGGTTTTACCGTGCGTTTGAACAGCTTTGCCAAAGTGAACAGCGACACACGGCAACATTTTCCGCGCCTTTTTTCCCTTCAAGTCGTGTGATTAAGTATATATTTTTTTCTTCTCTTACTCTTTCTTCCTTTTTCTTTTATTCATAGTGGTTCGTGGTTTGGTTTTAAATTTTTACTTCCGTTTCTACTTTCGTATCGGACGTGGCCGCCATATTTATTTTGCCAGTGTTCGTGTTTTTCGCGAAGGTTCGAGCCAAGGTTCGCGCGAGACTCCCACGCTAAGCGCAAGGAATGCTGGTAGTTGTAGTATGTGACGTAATTATGAAAACGGTCTATTCTCTCAGTTGAAAGTTTTATTCAAATATCTATTAGTTACGTCTCAAGAGCAAAACCCATTAAATTATTGCATCGAGGAAACGGTCGGCAACGCAAGCAAATTTGTTTAGCAGATGTCGAAGAATTTCTCGTGTGGCCGAGTTTTTGAAATATTTCTCAAAATCCACTGAAAACACAAAGAAACAGTCTATGAAATGTTTCTTACAAAGTAAATGGACATTCAAAAATGTTATTCTCTTTACCGTAGTTTTCCAGGAATGCTTGAAAATTCTTAGTAAAGTCTACCGCTTCGCGCTTCGAGTAAGACATGTCCCGCTTTGTGATAAATGGATGTTGATCCTCACAGGAAGATTCCTTCGCTTTCAGCTCTCCAACCGCCACTTCAAAGGCATACAAATCATGTTGAAGTGTATATGACAGTGATTTTTTTTATTTGCTTGATCGAATCTACATGATGTTCTGATAAGAAAATGGAAAAAAAAATTCGATATCGATTTTTCTTCTCTGCGTTGTAGCCGTCTAAAAACGTGAAATTTCACTTCGGTGTGTTACAAAACCGCGCAAGAAGAAAGACTGGAAATAGTCCGCTGTGACGTCAATACAAGAATGCCGGTGTCGAGGTTTCTCAGTTCCTCACATTTTTTGATGCGCCCTGAGGAAGAAACATGTACATGTATCTATTAAGGTGTGTTGTCTATTGTTGAAAGACGAAAGATCGGATCCGAGATCAAGCCAAAAGTAAATCAGCAATGCGCGGTATATCATTTTAAGTGTAATCTGTGCGATGCGGATTATGTCGGCTATACATGCCGACAACTGTATCAACGTGTTGAGGAACACAAAGGCTCTGCGATCGGGAAACACGTCAGAGAGCAACATGGGAGAGAACCAAGCGACATACATCTGAGATTTAAAATCTTACGGAAGTGCCAGAGCAAAAGTGACTGTCTAATTTATGAGATGCTTTTTATAAAAGACCTAAAGCCAACACTAAACAATTTTAGGCTTGGATGAGAGTTTTGGCCGATGCTCTTTTTATGCTAATAAACGTTTCCATAGCAACGGTAAACAAATACGGCGAAAAACATTTTTTTTTATAAATATCTTTCGATTTTGGAGATACCCGCGACAAGCGAATAAATGCGCTATAATCTACACAGTGTAGCACACTAAATGGGAAAATTTCAAACAAATTAAACTGTTCGATTTTGAATAATCGCTAAATCATTTTTAACATATGTTTTTTTTCATGTTTGAAATATAAGCAGTCAAAACATTGCCGGCATAAGTCTCACCAATTATCACTAAACTACCACAGAAAGTTTTCTCAGACTTAAAGTATTACTCCCTGCAAATACCTCTGACTAACTCCTTGGTAATAAAAAGGTCGGGCTTTTTATTCAAATGCGGTTTTGCTTGACGTTTTCACTGTTTTTAAACATTCTACATTTTCCTTTTTTTCTTTCTTCGAATTAACTAGACATTATGAAAGTGATGTACTGTTCTTTTTTTTTTCGTTCGTCAAAAATCCTTACGTTTAATTTTTAAAAAAAAAATATCGAACCGTTTCAGTGTGAAAACGTAAGCTTTCGGCAATATTGCGTTACGCGTTAGCATTTCTTCTTCACGGTTGGCTCTTAGGAGCCTTTGATTAGACATAATTTTATGTTTCTCCATAAAAGCACTCAAAACACTCGGGAAACAATGCTGCGATGAGGTAAAGGCGCCACGAGTTCAAGCTGTGCACAGCTTCTTGTTAAAATAAGAAATAGAGATACTTGCCCACCGCTAATAGCAAAATAGGCTAATCGAGGCGCGGGAAAGTAGTCCTACTTCTGAGAATATAGAACAACTGGAAATCCTTAAAATGAAACATGATATTGTTTATGAAGAAGTAACAATGGGAGCAATTATTCAATCGAAGGCAACTTGGTATGAAAAGGGACAAAAAAGCAATGAATAGTTTTTAAATCTTGAATCTCATCAAACGGATAAATCTTCAATTCGTAAAGTCTTTAATAATGAATGTGTTGCAGTCACAGATCCCAAAAAGATTTTGGGGGTTATTGAGGGTTTTTACTCTAATCTCTACAAAAAGGATGATCCTGAGCCGTCTGAAAACTTGATGAATTATTTTTTGGAAAATCCACTTATGCCTAGACTCTCTCCTGATAATGTCAAATATGCGAAGGTTCTCGAATATTCATCGACCGCTTCGTTCACTGCTTGGTAATCTCTCGGTTAAATCATGACGTCGATGGCCGTCGAGTCATGCTCCAAAGTCTGGGTCTATACATAGCAATGAAATCGGCTGTACTGAATTCCTGGTTTTGGATGATCGAAGATCGCGTGGAGGTTTCGATGCGATGAGCCGAATCCCACTTCTAACACCAAACGTAACGGGATGAGAAATGCCACAACGAAATCCAACAGCAACAGTATTTATTCCAATCTAGTTCGAGCGCACAGCTCTCTTCAACTAGCGCTGTGTTGTGCCGCCCCGTTGTGCGACCGTTACAACTCGCAGTCTCCTTTTTATGCCCCTCTATTATGCATACAAGTTAACGATATCTCACTACGACTACATTTTCCGTTAACTATTTAAAAAAAACCGTCTTGCTACATTACGTCCTGCTCAAGCGCTATTCGTTTAATATCTGACCTAATAAGTTACTAACACATTTCGTTACAGTATCATGAAAACGTGTAGAGAAGATAACGCAAGATGTTGCATACAATGCTGCTCTCTATTATGCAAACAAGTTAACGATATCTCACTACGACTACATTTTCCGTTAACTATTTAAAAATAACCGTCTTGCTACATTACGCCCTGCTCGAGCGCTATTCGTTTAAAATAACCTAACAAGTTACTAATACATTTCGTTACAGTATCATGAAAATGTGTAGAGAAGATAACGCAAGATGCTGCAATTCTTAACAGACAACGTTTTTTCATGCATGCATGCATGAACTTTCGGTCATCATGTTTGTGTCTTCATCCAGGGGGGGGGGGGGGGGGGGGGGGGGGGGGGGGGGGGGGGGGGGGGGGGGGGGGGGGGGGGGGGGGGGGGGGTACTCAATATATCCTTGTGTGGGGAGGTGCGGCCCAGCCTCTCATACCCTGAGGCTGTTTAAGACAAAAATCGGTGATTTTCCTACCCTGTTTAAGACAGAATTCCGATTTTTGATACCCTATTTAAGACATTTAACCCGAAACTATACCCTGTGTAAGACAATAATAAATATCAAAACTCTTTCTTATTTAATCCATTGGCAATCACAAAACTATTTCAGCTTGATCAGCTTGATTGTAGTTTAGTTCGTAGAACATACGCGCAGGGCTGTTTATCGTCCAAGAAAAGATACCCTGTTTAAGACAACAATTGATAAAATCAATACCCTGATTAAGACAAAAAATGATAAAATCGATACCCTGTTTAAGGCAAAAATATCGAAAAACATACCCTGGCTGGCCGCACGTCCCCATTAAGCCCTTATAAGGGAGTACCCCCCCCCCCCCCCCCCCCCCCCCCCCCCCCCACCCCCCCCCCGGGGTCTTCATGAACGACAAAATGACAAAACGCATCGTTCTGAGTCCCGTTTTCTTATTTTCTAACATCAAAAGCATCAATACAATCTCATTTCACTGTTTCGATGTCGTCCACATCGTCGTCTATGTATTCGTCCAAGTCTCGCTTACAACAGTGCACCGGACAGGAAGGAAGGCACTCCACAGAATCTGTACAGCTGCTTGGGCAAGCTACAAAAAATAATAATGTGCAGCTTTAAAAAACTTTCTCAAACATGTCCACACTATATATTGTATCAAGTGTGTTAAGAACAGCCGAGGAAAATTTCGAGAAACTTCTAATATGCCATTTTCATTTCACACAGTACATGTAATAATCCCCCGGGTTAACGTTGACCGTCTTTGCGTCTCCTTTAATCACCCTGGCACGAGTACTGCAGACCGTGAACTAAACACACAATAAAGAAAAGGTATTATTACCATGACTGACGGAGTTGGGTGTCTTTGAATTATAGTAGTGGTAGTGGAAGTGAACCGATCCATTGTCTGTTAACAGAAAAATATTTATTTACATATGGAATATAGAAATGAATAAAAACGTATGCAAATACAAGTAGGAGAGAGAGACGATGGTAACGAGGGTTTCAAGCACGGTCTGCAAGTAAACAGTCAAAGCTCTCCTAGCGGACGCTCGTAAGCGGGCAGCTCTACTTATGGCCGCCTTGGCAAAACCCCGCTCTCGGCCATCGAATGTTAAGACCGCGTGGTTCGCCCTCATTAATGACTTGCTTCTGAAAAAAAAAACGCCTTTATAGACCCTTTTAATAATTACCACGATGCATCATTTTCCGCTAATGACGTCAAACATATTCTTTTGAATTGCAAGAGAATTCAAAAGAATATGTTTGACGTCATTAGCGGAAAATGATGCATCGTGGTATTTATTTAAAGTGTCTATTCTCCTCTTAAGAGAATCATTCCCGTAAGCAGCCAGCTCCAATTACGGTCACTTTTCCTGTTTCTGATCCTGCTTCCCTAGGGTGTCCTTTTACGGAAGCTTCGACCAATACCAATATAAGTAATTTTACCTTTATATTTTAAACCGAATCAGATCAAATTAAATAGTCGTTAATAGAGTCTACTGGCATATTTGCTGAAGGGAAACATGTTATATGTAAAAAGAAGGAAACCAAATAGCATGAATAAGAAGCAAACCATGAACAATTAGCATTTAAATGAATATTTTTACCCACCTCTTTGAGATGACAGAGCTCCTTGAACGGAGGAAGAAACTGGAAATAGAGGAGGTGATTGAGCGACCGGAGGTGCATGAGGATGAGGGGCTGGATATGCTGCCGGAGGGGATAGAGGTGAAGGGGACGTAGCAGATGCTGATGAGGAAGGGGATGGAGGAGATGGTGATGAGGAAGAAGGTGAAGGGGGTGGAGGGGATGGTGATGGTGGTGGTGGTGCAAATTGTGAAGGAGGAGAGGAGGGTGAAGATGTGATTGGTGGGACTTGAGGTGCGTTTGGTGGAACGAGACCTGTGGACAAAGGAAAAAAACACTAAGTTACCATTTTTTTTAGTAAGAAACACTCGATATGGACAACACTTTACGGTATGGACAACACTTTAATATTATTTAGACCATTTTGCTAAAAAAAAAGTCAGACTGTGAGCTACAATAGTTGCTAAATTGTTGAGACATTCATGTTTTTTTTTCGGTAAAATATAAACACAAGTTAATTCTGATACCCTCTCCCCCTTAATTGCAATAAAGTTGTTGTTGTTTTAAAGGCTGTTGCTATTAGATTTCAAAGAAATTAAGACAGCTTTAAGTATTTTGCTCTTCTCGATTGAAAGGCAATGTAGGATATTTCTGTGATCAATGATTCACTCGAGCAAATAAATGAATGAAAACTAACCTTGTCCGGCTGTAACTGACACATTAAAAAACTTATCACAATCAGAAACCACTTGTTTCGAAATTATTGGTACCCCAGCTAAAAGGATTTTTCGTTTTCCATCGGGGTCTTCTGCATGGAACATAACGTGACTATGTAGCTCCGGTCTGTCTATCAACAGTTTCAGTTTAAAGCCAGTTCCAGTGACAAGATATCCCTCGTGTTTAAGAGAAGAGTACAGTTTAAATGGAGAGCCGAATTTGTTGACGAAGTTTAGCGCGACGCACATCTCTGAAATATAGAAAAGGTAGTGTAGTTGTCATGATTGTGTGTTTTATATAGTTAACCCCTCAGGCGGCTGGTATATAGTACAAGATCAAAGGCTTCTATGAGACAACCCGTTAATAAGAAATGCTCTTCACGTCACCGGCTGATATTTGAGCGACCCTTCCTTACAAAAAGATGTCGAAATGTAGTTTAATAACAATTTTGAATTTAAAAATGCTTAGTCGATTTGGTCGAGGAGACACTGAAGTTCTTAGAAGCTTTATTGTATCAATCAATTACTGACACCTTCGATAAGATTGCCAAATTTATTTCATCGCGCAACGCAATGTACAAAAAGTACGGTATTATTAATTTATAAATACGGCTCGATACTTTCAAAAATACAGTAATCCGCTATTTGATTTGTATGATATTTAAAATCTACTTACACTTTTCAGTAGAAAACACAACGATATATTTTCACTTGAGGAACAGATCCACTGACGACGTGAAAGTTGACTGAGTTTACAAATAACATGTTATAAAATATGCCAGTATGTTATTTGAATCTTGCACTGCGAGCTACATTTAACGCGTAACGCAAGATTGCGTAAGCTTATGGTTCGATATTTTTTTGAAAAGTGAACGACTTTAAACGCAAAAAAAGAAAAAAACAGTAGATCACTTTCACAATGTCCAGTTCTAAAATAAAAAGAAAACAACATAAAAATAAATTGAATGTCCCCGCCAAGATTCGAACCCCGGGGCAAACAGGAAACAGCAAAGCTTTAACAACATGACTAACGGGAAATACATAGATACGCGTGTCTCTGTTAAAAAGAGTCTATTTGAAGTCTACAGATTGGTTTTAATTTTGCATTAAAAGACTTCAAATGCGAAACATCTTTAAGCTTATTGTTGTTTATATTCGTTTACAACAAATTTTTAGTATTTTTATCGCCAGATCCACGTTGTTCTTGTTACGAAACGCATTCGTAATAAAGCATTACGCCACTAGGTTTGCAGCTAAGTGATGGAACGAGCGAGCGAGCGAGTGAGTGAGTGAATTTGCCATCGTCTCCCATAACCCGTTCATTACGCTTCGCGTATTCACTGGTTAAAATCGCTGCTGCTGTGGCATTGTCCAACAAATGAACAGTTTGCCGAGAAGCGAAACTTCGTGGTCAACCGTGAAATTTTGAGGTCACCATTAAGCCCCTTTCCCACATACACGAATTTTCGTACGGTCGATCACGATTTTTTAATTTTTAAAAATCGCAGTGGCGTCGGGACGAAATTCGTGGTCAACCGTAGCAATTCGTGGCCGCCTTAATGGACCGAGTGACGACACCTGAAAAGAACCACGATTTTTTTGACATGTCAAAAAAAATCGTGGTGCATCGTAGCACAAACTAATTTTTAGACAAACGTAACACCTTCGTAGTAGCATCGTAGTACCACCGTAGCGTTGCCGTGGTCGACCGCAACAGCATCTTGGTGATTCGCTCGCAAATTGCCACGGTAGACCGCTATTTTTAAAAAATCCAAAATCGTGATCGACCGTACGAAAATTCGTGTATGTGGGAAAGGGGCTTAATTTATAGCCAGGGCATTGTCCTCCGATATACCAAACTGTAAAGGTTTTCATTTATCTTATGAGGCTCTGATTAATCTCCCAAAGCACTTTATGTTCTAGGCCAAAGAGGACCAAATGGCATGTGTAAATGCCCTTTATATAGCGTGGCGTGACTTGTAACGGTATCTCCTAATGACCATCTGACCGAAAGTCGCAGAAAGCCACTGCTAAAGAGCATAAAATCATTTATCTGTTATTATCAGCATGTTTTGTGGATTTTTTAGGCTGCATTGTTTTGGGAAAATCCGAATCCGATGTTTGAATCCAGGAACAGATTTTGTGCTTTTTACTAAAATCCAAAAACGGTTCATAAATCCTTTGAATCCATACTCCGGTAAGATTGGATTTTTTGAAATTCATGGTCTGAGCGGTCAGTGCTGATTCTAGTCCTGGAAACCTCAGATAAGATTTTAGTGCCGAAAGTGAAAAAGTCATTTAACAGTAGTTATTCCGCTACAGAATCAAGCCAGTGATGAGAGGGAACCACGCGGTTATAACATTCGATGGCCGAGAGAGGGGTTTTGCCAAGGCGGCCATAAGTAGAGTGTCCGCCGGAGAGCTGTGACTGCATTAAAAAAAAAAACGCTTTAAAAAAACATTTTCTATAAGATATTTTTATTTCCCGTGACAAGACTCAAGCCTTGGATACGAGATCTATGTTCATCTGAACAGACCAATTGCGCAATACGAGACAATAAAAGTTTTGATAACACGATGCAGGAAAATACGTTGAAGACGCAAGAAAGAAGACATAAAAAATACCAGTCACACGTCGTCACCGGGTGTCGGGTTCATTTAATTAATTTGGCATTTTTTTTTCTGAAAGCCGAACAATTGTCACTTTTTTATATGAAGGCACCACGTTGCTCTACGCAAAACTTGTAAACTGAATGATAATAAAACATCCAGGACGTTATTTTTGTAGTTTCTTCAACGTAAGAGAGATTTCGGAAACCTACTGTCGAACGTATTTAATAAATATAAGTATTAACCTTTTTTATTTCTCTTTCTCTCTCTTCATCTAGATAAAAAGCTAATAAATGTCCCCACTAAAACCGTAACCTTTCACTTACGTCTAATGGTGGTGTGGACACTAGAAACCCCAGATGGTGAAAACGTTGTAACGGCTGAGGTTCCCGAACTTGTGGGTCCCCCTTGAGCAACCCCCGTTGCTCCTGCTGGGCAGGTTGGGATACAAGGTGGCAGAACAACAGCTGGCGGTGATGTATGCTCCACCAAATGAGGGGGGTGCGGAAGATCTTGTCCATTAATTTCTGGTGCTTCTATTGGCCCAGCAACGCCTTTGCAATTCAAGAACTTGCTTTTATTTTTCTTAAGTGGTGCAGCTATAAAGGTACATCGGTCAAGAACGTCCGGATCACCATTGTAAAAGTCGAGATTTAAAAGACTGATGTCGTGTACACTCTTTTCTTTCATCATTTTTTCGCAAATATACCAGTCTTTGTGCATTGCGTTAAAGAGAAAATTTCGAGAGTATTTCATGACACTGAAGATAAAGAATGAGCTGTCCGTATCTGGAATTTTAAGACAAAACGTTTATAAGACAAAGACAATGGTGCCATGCAATTTTCACTATCGATAATTTTCATAACCGGGCGGTTGAAAGTATGAATAGGCGTCCGGTCCATAAAATATTGTTATGTAGTTATACTTTATATGTAACAAAAAACCTGATGAACGTTTTACCGTGTTAAAATAAAGATTTGATTGAAAATGTAAGGTTTTTATAGTTAACGCCCAGGAGCGTCGCTTCTTTAAATGTGCGCTCGGCAACTTTAAAGAGGCAACAATATTTCTGCTTCTTTTAATTATTAGTTTATGTGTATGAAATGATCGATAGGAATAGAAACAATAAATCTGATATCTTACCAAAAAGCTTCGTTCCGTCTCTTTTTTGAAGAAGGAAGTGATAATTTTTCTGTCTCAAAAAATAACCAGGTAGGCACGCAGATTCAAATGAAACTGTGTCTTTTGATTTGCTGACATCTGCAGACAGTGCAGGAACATGAGCAATAAACACCTGACACCATTTGTCCAGGAAAAATTTACCATTCCTCGATCTCCAGCAATCGTTGAGAAAGAAGTCTTCCTGTCCGTATGGTGTGTTCATAGAATGAAAGGTATACATCCCATTTGCTACAACTATAGTAAAAAAATAAACGAATAAATGAATGCATGAATAGTGGCGTGGCATAGTGTAGTGTAATGTAGTTCAGCGTAGTATAGTGTAGTGTGGTGAAATGCAATGTAGTTCAATGCAGTGTAGTGTAGTGTGTAGCGTGTTGTCGAACGTTGATGTATTGTGGTTTGAGATGTTAAGGTGTGTTTTATGTTGTGGTATGCCAGATAGGATGTGGTATGGTATGATCTGTTGTGGTATGGTATGGTATGGTATGGTATGGTATGGTATGGTATGGTATGGTACGGTATCGCATGGCATGGTATGGCATCGTATGGTATGGCATGGTGTGGTATCGTATGGTGTCGTATGATATGGTATGGTGTGACATGGTATGGTATCGTTTGGCGTGGTATCTTATGGGCCTCATACTAGGAGTGAAAGGGTTATGAAGAGAAACAGTTTTCTAGAACTAATAGGCCAAAAAGTGCAATTGTCTGAGTGAGTAAACATTGTTATAATTAACATTATAATTAACAATCTGTCGTTTTATGGTGTACTGTAATTAATATAGATAAGGTGCACGGTATTATTGTGTGCCCTTCTACTCTACTGTACTAATAAATAACTATTTTTTAATTACTTTGTATACGTACCCTTTAATAATATAACTTAATATAACATCATCTATGTAAATATGTATTTTGAATCCACTACAAAACAGCAAAAACATAGTGTCAAGGCAAATATGTTTATTTTGGAGGGGCTTGGCGAGAACCAACCCTGCAAAGTATGTACAACAACTAACATACAATCGGCGACAACTAATTTACAATTCACGTATTCTCTAGCTTTCACAAAAAATGCTATCAATGGTCAATCTTGACCTACATCAGCAATTAGGCACACAGGCTTAGTGCCAGTTAGGCTGGGGAAATAAAACTCCGACCTTTGGATCATACAATCTGCGACAACTAATTTACAATTCACGTATTCTCTGGCTTTCACAAAAAAACTGCTATCACTAGTCAATCTTGACCTACATCCCCAATTAAGCACACAAGCTTAGTGCCAGTTAGGCTGCTAGTTAGGCTGGGGAGATAAAACTCCGACCTTTGGATCACTGGGACAAAGAACACCTAAGGAGCACACAGGCTGAGCGCAAGTAAGGCTGGGGAACTTATCTTACATACTGTCAGACTGTCTGGCATTTTTGTCGTTCTTCTGATGCCAGAAAATTAGAACGAATTCAAGAACGAGCATTACGAGCTGTTTATTGTGACAATAAATCGACGTATGAGGAACTCTTGCAAAGAGCGAAACTACCAACACTTCGCACGCGACGACTGCAAGCCATTGCAATCTTAATGTATAAAGTAAAAAATGGCTCCTTACATTGCGAATTTTATTTGTTGTTACCAATTCTCCGTACTTTCTTAGAAATTCTGATTTTTCTATACCTAGATATCGGACTGTTGCTTACGGCAAACACAGCCTGACTTATTTTGGCCCTGTTATCTGGTCCAAACTTGACAAATCTGTTAGATCATCTGAATCATTAGACACTTTTAAAAAGCGCATTAAATTGGTTGACTTCACAAACCTGCTGGACAATACTTGTAGACTGTTTTTTATCCAATAACTGACAATCGATCTTTTATATTTATATACTTTTTCTACATTATATATGTACATACATTTTATATTTTATTAACTATTAGATTATTATTGTAGTTACAGTGTAGTTAGGTGTCCCCAATTAGTGTACATTGTATGCTAGCGATTTTGACACGTTAATAAAGTTCTTATCTTATCTTATCTCTGAAAAAACGGATCATCTTCTCTTACCTACCCAAAAATACACGCAGGCAAATAGCCAGTTAGGCTAACAGTAACGCTAGGGCACAATATCTCAAGCGTAACAGCTGACTTACGACCCAGGCTACTGTCTGGAGGTCTAAAAGATGGCCACACTAAGTCGAACTTGACTTTTGTCGCCAACCTAGGAACTATTCCGGGTCAGGTGACTTAAGTGTACATTGAAGACTAAATAACCCGGCACGGGTCGAGGCCTACGAAAACCTGATAAGTTAAGGAACATGTGCAAAACTGTAACAAACTACGTCTACAGATATAGGAAAAAACGAAAAAAGAACTAAAAACTAGCAGAGCTGAGCTACCGCTGACAACTGAAAAATAAATGACCGCTTACAACTGAAAAATAAATGCGGTCAGACGGAGGCCAGAAAACACCTGCCCCAAAAAACCCCGAGGGGAAAAAACTGGGCAGGAAATCTGGGTAGGAACCAAGGCTCAAGCTCAAAATGGTTAGAAGTCTTTCCTACGGGGCTTGAACAAGTTAAACGAAAACGGCCGCTTCTAAGAAAAAACAAAAAAACCCAAAAGAAAAAATTAAGAAGACCAAACAAAAGTTGGTTCTGAAGCCTAGATGAACAACACGTGATATACACTACCCTTTATATCCCAGTATGGCTAGCCGTGGTGCCCCTGTCCTAGAAACCACGCTCTGTCGTATCTCGTGCCGTCAAAATATTTATGTCTGTCTACTTCGTAAGCTCATTCGTCAGAAATAGCATTTATTTATGGTTTGAAGAAACCGTATAAAATTAAAAAAAATGAATCAATGTCATCAAACTGACTTTGCCTCTACCTAAAACATATTTTTTTTAAAGAAACCGATTACATATAAAACTGCTAACCTGTGGAACTTGTTTAACGACTCAATTAATTGTAGAACCAGGAGAGCAGAGGCGTTTTCTACATTGAAATATTTCAATTAGTAAGCTATTAGTATGTTAGATTAGTTGTATGTAAATAGTTAGATTTATTAATATTATATTTTGTAAATATAGCTCGTTAATTCGTTAATTTAATAAACTATTAACTAAAAACTCTTTAGATAACGGCACCAGAGTTACAGATACTTTATTAAGCTTTAAGAATGCTGTAAAGAGATTAAAGTAATTATAGGTGAGATGTTATTTTTTATGATATTAATATGTATACTGTTTTAACGTTTAAGTATAATTTAAATTGATGTATAGAATGCATATTAGTTAGAGGTTTAATTATAGTAAATAGTTTACGGTTACATGTACATTGTACAGCAATTTTCTTTTATATTGCAGTTTTATTTTTTATTGAAATTCTACACACGACCACATTAGCTTTGCTGTAATTTTATCATGATAAAATAAATGTTTTTATCATCATCATCATCATCATCATCATCATCATCATCATCGTTATCATCATCACTTACTTTGCCTGGCTGCTCCTTTCGCTTTCCAGATTAGTTTCCTGGCCATGGTCTGCGGATCTTCTCCCGGTTTTGGAATATAGGTTAATGGTTCATTCACACCGCGTACTGCCACATTGCCGAAGCCACCAGCGTTCCCTCCTTCCACACCTGCACTTGCAGTGCCAGCAGCTGAAGTAACCTGTGAGCTACCCGTAACTCCTGCTAACCCTCCGCCAATCGCACTACCAACGCTGGTTGCACCTCCTGTAGCAGCTCCACTCGAAGCACTGCTTCCTGGTACGGTCCCCCCAACTAAACCTGTACCCACAGTACTACCTTCTCCGACTCCCACGGAAACACCTCCACCTGCACCTGCACCTCCAGCGGCTCCGGTGGCTCCAGCAGTCCCAGATACCCCAGCAGTCCCGGACACCCCAGCTGTCCCAGCAGTTCCCGCGATCCCAGCAGTTCCAGCCGTTCCTGCACCACCACCAGCTCCTGCGGTCCCTGCGGCTCCTCCGGCCCCTGCGACGCCTGAGATTCCCGTTGCACCTGCTGCCCCTGCTGCCACGGATGCACCTGCAGCTCCACTGACTCCCTCCATTCCGGGACCAGTTACTGAAACCACGCTTCCATTCTTGACATTGATCTTGAAACTATGTAAGTTGTCACCATGAAGATCGTTCAGACCATCTTGGAGCGTTCTTGTAATCGTTTCAATGGCTGCTTTTTCGCCGGCGCTTGCCCCTGCCGATGCTCCAGCCTCCATTCCGGCTAAAGAACCAGCCTTGGCGCCTACTTTGGCACCAGTTCTCATGGCCCACCTTGCACCAAATGATGAACCGGCCTTTGCCCCTGCTGTTGCTGCTATTTTGATTAGAATTGCTTGATAGGTGAAATTTTGTGCTAGAAGTTGAACATGCAAAAATAAGTAACCCTGCACTCCAACATATAAAGTCAAATAGCTCTTTATAACAATTTTTGTTTTCGAGCAAAAAGCGATGAGCAACCAGGGTTAAAAATATTAAAATAAAAAAAAACGTTCTCTGGTTAAAAATTATTTATTAAGTGAACTTTCGGCTACCAGTCTGCAGCCTTTAATGAATGATGAAAAAATGCGCGAATGTAAAAATATATATGGCGAAAAGAAAATGTGTGAAAAATGACATAATAAGTATGTGCGAAGAAAGTGACAAAAGAACGAGGAAAATACTTATTAAAAATATTTACGTAAGGGTTAGACAATGAACGCGAGTGTTCTATGAGATATAGTGCCTCGAGCATAGATAGAAGGCAACGAGGGCATAGCCCGAGTGGCACTTCTATCTAATGCGAGAGGCGCTATATCCCATAGGACACGAGCATTCATTGTCTAACCGTCTTGCATTTATGAGCGTATTTTAATTGTGCCATTCACACTTAGGAATCACGTTGTTATTTTTTTTGGATGTCGCCGTAATGTTGGTAGCATTTTACGAATAACAATGCTTTTCTTTCTTTGGAGTTTTGTTTATTCTTTGTTGTTTTGATGGCTCATTTGCTCCGGCTATGAGCCAGTATACAGAGCTCGAGGAACTTGAGGCCGCCCTTGCCACTCAAGATTTACTTGCTTTTGAGAGCGTAGACATATCCGAGTGCTTGGGGATGAATTCCATAAAAGTGCACGTTTTCAAAAGCCTACCACAGTGAACGAAATTGAGCAAAGAGAAAGAGACAGAATTCCAAATAAAACTCGACAAAGTAGTGCGTGGTCGGTAAACGTCTATCGAGCCTGGGCTGAATTCCGAAACACGCAAATTGAAACCCTTGGAGATGAGTATAGGACGGTCTGTTCCAGTTGATTTGGGCACCACCCCCGTGGAAGAGTTCAATTACTGGCTTACAATATCAGCAACCACATATCTTGTTATTACGTACGATGAGACCAGTCTTTCGTATAATTTTTCCTAAAAATAGTTAAGTCGAATTTGGCTTTGTTATTTTGGTGATTAATCTCTTGCTTAAGTTATGTAAAGCGAAAACTTCGAATAAAATTGTTATTGTTATAACTGCGAGTTGTTTTTGTTCAAATAAGCAGCTTGTAATCATTAGTATGCTCTATATATTCATTAGTATGCTCTATTTTCTTATTAGTATGCTCTATATAGAGCATACTAATTAGGCTTTTAGACAAAGGAAAACAAAAGAATGCATTAGTATGTTCTATATAGAGCTTACTAATGAGTAGTTATTTTACCCCACAATTTCCCTGGGCTTCAAAGTCCCCGCCTCTTTGCATAATTTAAGACACTTTATGGGTTATAGAGCACACAAATACTGATTGGCTAAGTGGGTGTGACCATTTTCTAATAAATGCTAAAAAAATGTTCACTATTTTAAAAGAATTGAATGTTGTCTAGGTAACGGTTTGGAATTATTATCAGCGTCAGTTGTCTTCGCAGTATGCCATAACTCGAGGGTTTTTTCCGTATGATGCCCGATTTGGGGTGTCAGTTCCATTGTACATTGTACACCTCCATTGTATTTGTTTAAATTATGTATTGTATTGTATTCTATTGTATTCTATTATATTGTCGTTCTTTTGTGTTCTAACATTCTGTTGTTTTAACAAAATAATAATTGTTACCCTTAAATCACGCAAGGTATAATTTTTTTGCACGCGATAGTCGCCTTTATCATTAACAAGTGCATTTTTAAAGTCAATAGAGCGATTCAGGCCACCCATTGATCTTCAAAACAACGTTGTTTATGCCGGATCCCTTGTAAGGATTGCTCGTGGAATTACATCGGTGGAACGGGAAGAAGTTTTCTAATTCGAAAAAAAAAGAACACATCAGGAATATCAAGAACTGTTTTAAAGGATCCAACATCGCAAACCATGCTTGGTGGAACAATCACTCTATTGACTTTAAAAATGCACTTGTTATTGATAAATGCGACTATCGCGTGCGAAAAACCCTCGAGTCATGGCATCGGCTGCCAAGATAACTGACGCTGATAATAATTCTAAACCGTTACCTTGACAATATTCAATTCCTTTAAAACGGTGAACATTTTTTTAGCATTTTCCTCGTTCTTTTGTTACTTTCTTCGCACATACTCATTATGTCATTTTTCACACATTTTCTTTTCGCTATATATATTTTTACATTCGCGCCTTTTTTCATCATTCGTTAAAGGCTGCAGACTGGTAGCCGAAAGCTCAGTTTTTAAATAATTTTTAACCAGAGAACGTTAGTAGTCTACCGGGGATGACAAGACGAATTTTATTCATATATGCAGGAGCCCTGAGTTAATGACGTAGGACCTGTTTGAACAAAGAAACTGGACAAACCGGTTTTGGGGTAATGAGATGCAGCTCATGTAGACATGTACGTACAGGAGGTCATGTCCGTACAGGGGAAGGGAAAAGTAAATTTAATTACGTATGCGTGTTACTTTTAAAAAGAATTAATAAGAAGCAGGTTTAATATAAATGAGCTTTTTTTGAAGAGAAGTGTGCTGTATGATAGTACTACGATTCCGCCCAACCATCTGAGTGGTGGTGTAAATATATAGGCAAACAAACAATGGAGAGGGTGAAAACCAATGAGGAGTAACTGTCAAACCAGTTTAGATCAGGTTGATCGGAACTGGTTGTAGTGTTCGTGTAGGGAGACTGAACTAACAGGGTTTTTTTTTCTTCGCTGTGATTATTCACCCCTCTCTCTCTCTCTCTGAAGGTTCCAACAAAGGACATGACACAATATTTCATGAAATCACAATAATTTAATTGAGTAAAACAAAAACAACGATAAAAAACAGTACTGTTTGTGTTTCTTTTTCAGGTCATCTGCAATTGTCCAAGGTTTCTTTGCCACTTTGATTAATCTGTTCTGACAAATTGTCTCTGAAGTGCAGGTCTTTTCATCTTATCTTGATAAACTTTTTTACCCAGGTCCGGTACAGCGCATTCTTAGTGTTCTTAATATTACGGTAAGAAATCTATAAAAACACGTTCTTGGCGTTAGCGCGTTTGTGTCTAAACACAAACTCATAACATTCATTTCAATTGAATGGCCTTCTCAAGTTATTAGAGCATATTTGTCAACGAGAAAATTTAAAACTAAAGAGGTGTAAACAAACAACAAAATCAAGCATGGCTTTAAAGAAAGCGCGAGTTCTTATTAACAACATACGCCTAAACGGTTCTTTTACGAAATGCATCTATTCAATGCGCTCGGCTCGAACACTTAGTATGCCTAAACGGTTCTTTTACAGAGTTAAACAAATTTTAATTTGTGAACAATATGTACATCACAATTTTACTTCACGCGAAAGAAAAGTAATTGCTGCATGCTAAACTTTTACATGTAAACAGTAACAAATGAGCGTTTAGCCGCGAACGAATAGACGGTTCTCGGCAAGTAAAAAGTCTGCCTTGAACTAAACTAGTTTTTTTTTGTAAGCGCATGTTTATAGTTTTATTGCTGAAAGGCAAAACTAAGTCAAGGATTCGACTAACAAGTGTTGCGTTGCCGTGGTAAAGGTTTTTAGTTCAGTATTTCGAATATTGGTGGGCGTCGTTAAATTTAAGATTCCATTCATAAAACGAAATGAACTAAAACAACTTTTGTTTGAGCAACGTGTAAACTTAATAAAGCGTCGCTCCAAAAGATAACTTTTGTTATATCAATTACTAACTTGGAAGCATGACTGACATGCAGAATAAACTTTTCAGGAAACGCGAGGAAAGCACACTATGTTTGCATGGAATGAAAAAAGAAAACCTTTTGATATTTTACGCAGCGAAACCAAGCAAGCGCTCTGTGAAATGACACGAATTCAAACTACTCTTTTTAATTACAATTAAGTTGTCTCAAGGGGAATTAAACTATTCATTTGTATTTGCATACCCTTAAAAACATTAGATTGTTATGAGACATTTAAGAGCCATATTCCGAGAAGATCGAGAATCGTAAGACACTCACGAAAAATCGAATTTTTTCTTATTTGGCCAAAACATCCCTTTTGGTGAACTAGTTTAAGGAAAAATAGTTTTAGGTTCCAGTGATTTATTTAAAAGGAAAAATTTAAAAAAGTTTGTAAAATGGATTTATGACGGTTTTCGGCACGCAAAAACAGCAGAATTATTACGCAACTTTGAGAAGATGGTGAACGCGCAAAAGACATCGTGTAAATTCGAAACTTGGCACAAATGTTACTTTGTTCTTGCTCTTTCAAATGCTATAATAAAATTAAAAAAACATTGCTTGTAACTTTTTCAACGGACACATTTATTATGTCAACATTTGTAGCTATCGATAAAACAGAAAAAGTAGGCCAACTTCGACGGCTATAAATGGCCTCTGGTATGTATCATCTGATCATAAAATCTATATGCGAGGAAACTTTAGTTACTATGCTGTCCTACTGGAAAGTTTTAGCTCTGGAAATACCATTCAGACAGTGAATTAAACGGTTATGCCATCTGATCGAGAACAAAGTTATGCAAATTAGTGGGCCAGGCTCGGGAATACATACTAAAGCCCCATTTACACGCGCAAAAAAATCGGCACGGCACCCCCAAATTTCGGTACCGTGCCCAAACTATTTAAGCACGGCACTCCAGGTTTACACGAACAAAATAGTGGAATTTCTCTCAAATGGGCACGGTACCTACTTCTGTATTGGCACCCCTAACATTCGCCTGTATTTCCCCGGGAAATGGCGGGAAATGATATCATTGTCACTGTTTAACGGTTATTGATTAGAAATCGGCGCCTAGAACAACAAGAAGGACATCAACGTTACGAAAGACATCTGAAAGGAATGTATCGTCTGTATTGTGACGTTTCTTATAATATACTCTGCAAAATATACAGTTTCTGATTGGCCAATGACGAATGCATAATTAGATTGTAGAGTGCAAATCTAGGTTGTAAAGTACAATAAGAAAGCTGCAAATCTGTTGCACTTACTTTAAAAGTTTGGAACTTCAAGCTTAAATATTTCTTTAAATGATGTGATCAATTTTTAGATTTCAGGCATGGTTTACCTGTCAAAAGATTGTTATTGATTGGTTAAAAATAATGGAAACCATTGCAGCGTTTCATTTCAAAATTTCAAAACATCACTCGTGCCCATAAATTATGAAATGCACAAGTAGTTCATACGATTTCCTATATGTATCGTATGGGTTTGCCTGTATCGTCCGCCATTTTGAAATTACAATGGTTGCTACGCATGCGTGACGGCTTAAAATTCGTTCAAAATTATTAGAAATCGAACAGTTTTTGGCACGGTGCCTTCTTTTACCCGTGCCGAGACTACCTCCAGGAGGTAGTCTCGGCACCCCTAAAATTTTGGGCACCAGTGCCACATTGTGTTTGGGTCCGACACGTTTACACGTAGATAATTGAGAGTGCCGTGCCCAAAAATCATTAGTACCGTGCCGAATATTTAGGGTGCCGTGCCGAATTTTTAGCCCGTGTAAATGGGGTTTAAATGGTACAATTAACACGAAAGAGCGACTCACTATTACTTGTACCTCGGTTCTGTTGCGAGAGAAGTAAATTTCGGCTTTCATAGGTCGTTTTTGCTCACATAAATCCACTGACGTTGAATTCGGCAAGCCCGAGGAATCCGTGAATTCAAATCACAACACGGCTGCTAAGGCACTTTGTTGAGGCGGCTTTGCACTCCTTTTAAGCTACTTTTAGCTGCTTTCAAAAACAACCATACGATGAAAAAACACAACAAACCGCATAGCGTGGAAGCCGTATCAATCCTGAATTGCCTTTTTGTTAAGATATCCATCATCATTCAGTTAATAAACGACAATAATGACCTCGGCCTACTGACTGCTGACCGAGAAAGCGTCACATTACAGCGGCGTGTTGATCGCAACGAGTGTCACGTTATCGCTTCAAAATCTTTTTATGCTATTGCACAATAAATAAAGAACAACTCATCCCGGTTTGTAGAAAGTTAAAAGAAAACTCAAGTTTATATCTGGATTGGAGATCAATTGAACACTAGCGGAAAACGCGAGTCTCGCGTAGGCTAAAGCGAGACTCCCGCGTTGCTCTCGCTGCTGGTTCTGCCCACCCGCTCTTCCGAAACAGGCCAACCTTTCCCGCCGACAGATGTAAGAAATACAAAATGATGACAACTCCGAAGAACAGCTTGCAAACTAAAATTTCGGTTCTTATTATTTGTTGTAACTATTAGCTTATTAATATTCTTTGTCACCTTCCTGGTGGCCCTAATTGTTAGTGCATTATCATATCTTTGTTACGTTTGATATAAGAACCGAAATATTACGTTTACTCTTGTTTGTTTGTTTGTTTGTTGTTTTCTTGCTTATACTTATATTTTAAGTTTGCAAGATGTTCTTCGGAGTTGTCGTCATTTTTCAGATTTTCATCAAGGGGTTTACGTCCTGCCTCTTTTAACAAATCAACTTTTATTTTTGAGTTTAACTGCACCCCCCTCTCCTCCCACTCTGCCACCACTCCACCCCTATGAGACATGAGACTCTAGACTGCACATGCGAACAGTGGTTTTTCAAAGATAAAGAAATGCGGACTTTTCGTAAAATGCGTAAACATCTGTGGCGAATAAAGATTGCAGACTGCAGAACAGTCCATATATTTGGATGAATCCTTCAAGAAGCAAAGCCGCGTGAAGTCGGCCGAAAAGTTCGACAGTGAGTGAGAGACTTTCCCCGGAGGGGAGACTCCCATGTAAAAATGACGGGGGTGCTCGTCGGAAATTTTTGAAAAACACCCTAAAAGGTATCAGAATCTTGTTTGATGGGTGTGCATCTAAATGAATTTTTACACCTAACTGTATTAGTTCGGGGAGGGTAGGAGAGGGAAGGGGAAGGGGTACGGCGACATGCAAGCCAATTTTAGGTCCTCGTAGTGCAGCTTGTGAGATGTTTAAGCTTAAAAAAGAGTCTCTCGGCTTAAACTAAAGGATGGATAATTGCCTGAGATCCGAAACGTACGTCAGTCGCAACCAACTGTTGACTAGACCCAGCTCCCTTGCCTTTTTGAGAACGAAGAGCGAATCGCGAATCGCGCGAGGGGAGGAAGAAATAAGTCGTCGAATACTGTGTGAATACTTATCTGCGATTGGACCGTCAGTCGGAGGAATAAAATCGAAAAAAAACCCCGGCTAATTGCAGGTTAGTTGAACACGAGCTTTTAATAATTTGCAAGATGCCTTAATTTAATTTTATATATTTTTTACTGCAGAGCTGGCAGTGAGGGTGGAGTGGGGTTGAAAATTTGGGGAACGCCATCAACCTATAAATGACCGTTTTTGTGCAGTTTATTTTAGATTAGAAAGTACAAACATATTGAACTAAAAATAAACATTTGGTTACAATTTAAACGAAATAAATTTGTATTTGTTTACAGTTAGTGACACAAAACGTGACTGACGTTGCGTGTGGCTTGCGTTACTTAGCTAGAGGTTATCTTGAGGTCACGTATGAATCAAATCTTGGGACGAGGTCCCAATGGCATTTCTGTGGGTCATTCTTTCCTTTGAAAAAAAGCGAGAAATGATTTCTGTATAACCGAAAATGAATACCAAAGGTCATCGTACGTGAGCTATGGTAAAAGGTCGGCTGGCAAAATGCATTGACCCTTCTGACCCCGACGAAATTAGAAGGAATATTAAACGCATCGGCGAGTTCAAAATGACATCAAGAATTTTCGTTTGACAATACCGCTATTTAAAATATATTCGACTCTTGGCAATTCTACGACTAAACAAGACATATAAACGCTGAAATATCCGTCCACTGCAAAAGAAACGATGAACAAGTTGTGGTAAGTCGTTCTTTCTTCTGTTTATGCTGTTTTCCTGAAACTAGCTCTCAAATTAGCATAAAGTTGTAGTTGCTCAAATGCCATAATTATTTTATTTACTAAACTTTCCTAAAGGACAACACGGTAACCAAGGATTCCTCTCATATAGGTTTCATGATCAGATCATACATACCAGAGACCACTTATAGCCTTCGAAGTTGACCTTTATTTCCGCTTTTGTTGATAGATACAAATGTTGACTTACGAAATGTGTCCGTTAAATAAGTTACAAGCACATTTTTCAAAATTTTTAAACAGGGTTTTAAAAAGTAAGAACAAAGTAACATGTGTGCCAAGTTTCGTTTTTAGAAGATGTTTTTTACGCGCTCACCATCTTCTCAAAGTTGCGTTATAATTCTGCTGTTTTTGAGTCCCGAAAACCGTCATAATTCCATTTTTCAAACTTTTTAAATTTCGCCTTTTAAATAAATCGCTGGAACCTTAAACTATTTTTCCTTAAACTAGTTCACCAAAAGGGATGTTTTGGCCAAAAAAGAAAAAAAATCGATTTTTCGTGAGTGTCTTACGATTCTCGATCTTCTCGGAATATGGCTCTTAACAGTTATAGTGCGATCCCCCTTTCTGATTGAGCACTTCTTTTTTTCCTTTTGAGGCTTAGTGTCTTGCGGGTCAAATACAGGAGCTTTGACTTTTGCGGCTTTAATCGTGTAAATGGTGAACTCGGTACAACAATGTTTTCCTTTAAGGAGATTTAGAGCCATCTCGCCAATAGCTTCCATTTGACCTTTGTTCGCATCGTATATCATATCTTTGCGTTGTTTTCCGTTGCACTTAAAACACGTACAGAGGAAAGCTAAATGTTGGCCAACTTTAGACTGTTTAGATGTTCCAGGACGCTTTCCGGCGTTTTGAGCGAGTTTTAGTAGTGCCAGAACGCAAGACCGGATCGGATTGTTCGCTGATGTGACTTGCAGGCATGCATGATATTAACTAAAATGAACTGGTAGTGGTTCATCTGTTTTATAGAGTTTCGTGTTTATGTAGATCACTGGGTAGGAATGTGTTGTAGGTAATAGCTGAGCTCTTGCGGGCCGAAGTCCCGTTGCGAAGCCCCATACTCATAGAACCTATGCCCGTCATTTTTCATGTTCATGGCTAGCTGAATGTTTCGCGTGCGGCGTCTGAAACATGTGTCCGTCGCCCAAGGCTAGCTCGCGGGCGCGTATGACGTTGCAAAACATGCGCGTATGACGCCACACAACATCCGGGATCTTAGCAATTTTAAAACCAAAGCGAGGCGTTGTTTCCGCGCGGCTACGCGGCCAAATGTCACGACAGCTGAGAAAACACTTTTGATGTTTGTTTAAATTCAAATTAAAGGGATAGTATCACGAGGTCGAAACTTGAAAACGTCGGCGCACTTTTCAAGTTTGATTCCGCAAATTCAAAAAGGCCGTCGAGAAGTGGAGGTATTTGTTGAATCAAAAAATCCGATTTGATAGCCAAAAGAAAGAAAAAATCACTTTTAACAGTGATATGTCCAAAATTCCGGTGCAAGAATAGTGAACAGTGCCGCGCGTTGAACCTCGTGATACTATCCCTTTAAGTCGTTATTTGCATTTTTTCGCGGTTTAAATTCAAATTAAGTCGTTATTTGCATTTTTTCGCAATTTGCTACTCGAGACAGGGACACTAATTAAGGGATACTCAGAAGCCACTAAAGTGGAAAAAGAAGAGCTTTCAGGGATAAAATCTTGCTTCGAGGAACTTCATACGTTTTAATCGATGCGGGAGAAATGCGGGGAGATGTTTCTCACTGAAGAAGCGGAGATGTAAAGAATTTCTTTAAGGTAAAACAAATTACATTTTTCGATGGGAATTTATGTTGATATCAAACTGTGATTTTTCTTTGTGTCTTGTTAGTTTTGGAGAATTGTTTATCAAACGTGCTCAAATTCAGTCGT
Organism: Dendrophyllia cribrosa; assembly: GCA_024195265.1. Classification (NCBI taxonomy): domain Eukaryota; kingdom Metazoa; phylum Cnidaria; class Anthozoa; order Scleractinia; family Dendrophylliidae; genus Dendrophyllia; species Dendrophyllia cribrosa. The sequence goes on from JAJLRJ010000003.1 coordinate 48,570,054, forward strand.
CTCATGATTTCTTTCATTGAAGACTGCTCGGCCTCGATGCATTATAAATGGTTCGCGTTTTGCTTTTAAACAGAAACTTATGGAGAGTTGAATAAGATTGTGAAAGAAGATTGTGTTGTCCATTTTTGTATGTTTGTTAATTCATTACATAGGTTGAAAAGCGATTTTATGTAAACAAAACAAGACTTGGATTTTATAGTTCTAACTTCACTCGCGTGGCCTTATGCAAATATGTTTGTGTATTTTTTGCAATTTTGATTTTCAAATCAGTTTCTCGGGCAATTTTTGATAAGCAGCAGGTGTATTTTGTTCGGAAAGTAGTCGTACTAGTTATTCTAGACGAAGAAAAAGTTGTTTTTGTGAACTTTTGTACGGTCTAAATGTACTGTGCAGACGGTCGCGTAATTTTGTTTTTAAGAACTGCTAAAATTGAAAAATAACCCGGTCGTCAATCTTAATTCTTATGCTTCCGACCTTTCAGCACCTCAGTTAAGTTTATCATCGGCTTTCTGTTCAGAGAGCGACGCTGTTAGGCTCAGCCTATCTATATTATATTATTCTTGTCCGTTATCGTTGAATGTTGGGTGTACGAGGGTGTAAATCCAAGACCAGATAACAAAAGGATTGTGAAGTGGCGTCTTTGAAACTTTCCCACACGTAGGGTACATGTCCTGCAAATGCTTGCTAGGCCAACGTTCGAAACCCTAGTGTGTCGCAAGGGTTATTGAAAGCGATAATGTAAATGAGCATTCAAAGAGATACTCCGGGAAAACTTTCCTTGTGGAAAGAGGTTGTGAGTCAGATAAATGCAGGTTCCCCGTCTCATTCATTTTTAGTGGAATGGACCTGACGAGGAATAATATATATAGATAGGCTGAGCCTAATAGCGTAGCACTTTAAACAAGCTTAACTTGAAACTTAACTAAGGTGAAAGGTCGGAAGCACAAGAATTAAAATTGACGACCGGGCTATTTTTCAGTTTTAGCAATTCTCAAAAACAGTAAGCTTAAGGCTTATTACCCGACAGTCTGCACAGTACATTTAGACCGTACAAAAGTTCACAAAAACAACTTTTCTCTGTCTAGAATAACTAGTACGACTACTTTCCAAATAAAATACAGTTGTTGTTTGCCAAAAATTGCTCGAGAAACTGATTTGGAAATCAAAATTGCAAAAATACACAAAAATATTTGCATAAGGCGACGCGAGTGAAGTCTAAGTCTTCTTTTGTTTCCATAAAATCGCTTTTCAATCTATGTAATGAATGAACAAACACATAAAAATGGACAACACAATCTTCTTTCGACAAATTTGATTCAAATTCCCATCAGTCTATGTTTAAAAGCAAAACGCGTACCATTTTAATATAGCACATCAAGCTGCCTTCGATGAAATTCAAGAAATCGATACAACTGAAGTTAAGCTCGTTTTCATTAAAATAATTCTCCAAAACTACACAAGAACACGTAGAAAAAGTCAATCACAGATTGATATCAACATAAATTCCATCGAAAAATGTAATCTGTTCAGTTTACCTTTGAGTCCCTCGCTTGCTTGTTACTAGTAATTCTCTAAATCTCCGCTCCTTTGGTTCTGAAATCCGTAATAAAAACAAACATATCTCCCCGCATTGAAATGAAGTTCCTCGAAGCAAGATTTTATCCCAGAAAGCTCTTCTTTTTCTACTAAAGCGGCTTCTGAGTATCCCTTAATTAGTATCCCTGTCTTGAGTAGCAAACCGCGAAAAAATGTAGGGAAATAACGACTTTACTTGTCCGCTAAACACTGACCAGCGAAAGATCAAAACTTTTTAAAACATGTTTACCGAGCTGACGGCTGTGTAGCCGCGCGATAAACAAAGCCTCAAAGATCCCGGATGTTGATGACGTCGTACGAGCTAGCCCAAAGCGTACGGCGGGCGTTCGGCGGCGGGCACACAACGCGCCCGCGAAACATTCCGCTAGCCATGACCATGAAAAGTGACGGCATGGGTTCTATGAGTATGGGGCTGCACTTGCCGGGCTTTCGGCCCGGCAAGTGCTCCGCTATGAAAAGAGATAGAAGAGAAGTAGAAGAAGAAGAAGGAGAAGAAGAAGAAGAAGAAGAAGAAGAAGAAGAGAAAGATGATGATGATGATGATGATGACGATGATGGTGATGATGATGATGACGATGATGGTGATGATGGTGATGGTGATGGTGTTGGTGATGATGACGAAGACCAGAAAAGCACAGCTAGTGACGCCGAAAATGATGGGAGGAAGTTATTAATGATCTAAGCTCAACCTGGGAAGAGCAGGTGAACGAAAACATGACACAGGGTTTGCCACAAGACGTTGCGGAGGTTCATACATCCAATCTCTTACTCCTTGTTTACAGAAAGAGGCTACGAAGGTTGTATCTGCACCATCTAAAGTGGTATCGTGATCTTAGAACTGACCCACTGCATAAAAAGGTGATGGAAACATTACATGGCTTTATGCAAGGTGATGATATGGATTATACGAAAGCCGCTGAAACAGCAGCCAATACATGAAAATATTTATTGAACAGATTGTTTGACTAGGAGGACCTAGGAGGACCTAGTACCTAGTAGATGGAAAGTGGATTTTCTGCAATGCATTATTTTGCAATTGTCTTTAATAAATGTCATTCTTAAAATATTGAGTATTGTAGTCTTTGACCTCTACTGTGATTGACTAGACACAGTTCGACAAGGAGCAATAGTTATTTTTTTTTAGATTATAGGTGGTTTGCAATCAATCTCAATCTCAATGTTTTATTACAATCTCATGTTTTTAACAGTATGCAAATAAATACAAATTACCCTTGAGACAACTTTTACCACTGAAGGTGCATATTTGTTTTATTTTAAAAAGAACTTAACTATTGTCTTAACTTGAAAAATGCCATATTATTTCAATCTCATGTTTTAAGGATATGCAAATACTGACAAATGAATAGTTCAATTCCCCTTGAGACAACTAAATCGCAATGAAAAAGAGTTGTTTAAACTCGTGTCATTTCTCTTTCCGCAGAAAAGGCTTTTAGTTCGAAAGTAGACTTTTCATATGGCGAATGCCGACTGTTATTGCGCACACTTTCGCACTGTAACTGTTAAATGTCTCATAACAGTCTAATGTTTTAAGGGTATGCAAATGCAAATGAATAGCTCAATTACCCTTGAGACAACTCAGTTGTAATTAAAAAGTCTAGTTTGAATTCGTGTCATTTCACAGAGCGCTTGCTATGTTTCGCTACGTAAAATATCGTTAGGTTTTATTTTTTCATTCCATGCAAACATAGTGTGCTTTCCTCGCGTTTCCTAAAAAGTTGTCTCTACATCTCAGTCATGCTTCAAGTTAGTAACTGATATAACAAAAGCTATCTTTTGGAGCGACACTTTATTAAGTTTACACGTTGCTCAAACAAAAGTTGTTTTAGTTCATTGTGTTTTTTTATAAATGGTATCTTAAATTAAAAAAAAAAAAACAGAAAAGGTTCGTTAAATGTTATGAATTTATATCAAAGTCTCAGTAACGCCCACCAATATTCGAAATACTGAACTGAAAACCTTTACCACAGCAACGTAACACTTGTTTAGTTGAATCCTTGACTTAGTTTTGCCTTTCAGCAATAAATCCACAAACATGTGCTCACAAAGAACGCTTTAAAAGAACCGTTTACACAAGTTCAGTTTAAGGCAAAGACTTTTAATTTATTTGCTGAGAACTCCTCATTGGTTTACACCCACACCATTGTTCTTTTGCCAATAAATTGAAACCACCACCCGGATGGTTGGGCGGCTACGTAGTACTATCCTACCATTCACTGCTCTCACTCTCTCTTAAACACGAAATAAATTTTCAATGAAATCTCATCTACTTACAGTGTACTTCCCTTCCAATATATGTATCCTTAATAGCCCATTTCCGAGTTGCTCTTAGCCTCCTTTTTAAACCGAGGCCAAGTGCAAAACCATTCATATGTATATGACTTTTCTTTCACATGCAAATGAAACTTATATCCATATGAATGGTTTTGCACTTGGCCTCGGTTTGAAAAGGAGGCTAAAAGCACCACTACCCACTCCTCGAACCCCAACGAGTCCGTACACGAGCTTGGGTTTGCATTTCATTATCTCAGGACCGTACCATTCATAATAACACGCCAATATACGTAATTAAATTCACTCTTCCCTCCCCCCTGTACGAACAAGACCTGCATTTCATTACCTCAAAACCGGTTTGTCCAGTTTCCTTGTTCAAAGAGGTCCTACCTCATTAACTCAGGGCTGCTGCATATATGAATAAAATTCGTCTAGTCATCCCCGGTAGACTAAAAACGTTTTTTAAGATGTTAATGTTTTTGTTTTGCTTAAATTTTTCTTTTTGTGCTCTGGGTGTGCTTGAACTTTTTCTCTTGTTTCCGCTATAACAATAATCCCCTCTATCCAAGAATGAATGCAAATCTGAACATACTGTTTGGATCAATTTTATCACGTGACATCTCAGGTCAAACATTCAAATTTTTCAAAAAAGCAATTTGCCGACGAATTTAATATTAGTTGATTATTTATTACATAAATAAGCTTTTCCAGTGATGGCTTAATCTATCTAAACGTTTTCAATGAGTTCTGGATCCTTTTCAAATAGCTGTGAGAAATTGAATACAGTAAAATCCCGAGAACTCGAAACGTCAGGGGAAACATAAAACTGATCGAGATATATACATATTTGCTATTTGAAAATGGCAAACGGCCTGCAATGTTGCAAAAATCATCTTCAAGCTAGCTAGGATTTTGGGTCCATGCCAGTTGAACTGTAAACGTTTTCGACCAAAATTATTTTATTTTTTAAATAAATCATTGCAAAAATAAAAGGACAAATTAAAGACGGTTTAAGAAATCTCAGCCTGGGTATATTCTTAAAATTTCGGCCAAAACTGCCTCAACTTTTTTACAAAAAAGGTTCTTATAAAAACATGTATGGTTTGGGTTATTGAATTTTAATTTATTCCAAATTTTAATTTAATGTTAAATTTTGAAAAAAAAAAAACAAGAAAGAAAGAAAAGTTGATTTGCCAAAAAATTACAAAACTTCTTACCGGATGAAAGAAATGTTGTCCTCAGGAAAAAAGAGGGGATCACTGGATAAAATTTTCCGTCAGGTGTTTCCACACCAACTTCCAAGTGATCATCTTGATGATCGTCTTTCATTATAGTTTCCATGTAGTAATATTTTCCCTTCTTTAAACTAACCGGGAGAGATTTTTGGGTTGAATACCTGTTGGTCAAGATTTACAATTCAATCCGATAGTTAGTCATTTTTAACTAACGAAATGGCATTTGTTATACACATGGAACCGACTGACTGATTGACTGACTAGTACTGACTGACTGACTGACTGACTAAAATTGACCCTCTCTAATACAGACACCAAAAGGACAGAGCCAATTGTCAGTATTAGAGAGGCGTCCTCATTATAGAGGCCAATTGTTTATGATATATGATATATGATTATAAAGGCTCCAGTGTATATTTCCAAATTGAATTGCCCACAATCGTCTTAAAGTTATTGCCGTATTGACGTTTGTATCACCCATAAATGTAATGACAATCATAAATGTAATGACAACCATAAATGTAATACTCACCATAAATGTAATAAAAATCAACCATAAATGTAATATCAACCATAAATGTAATGAGAATCAACCATAAATGTAGCAAATGACTAACCATAAATGTAATACATTTTAACCACAAATGTAATAACCTGGATATCAATAAATAATTACGATTTTTAAAGGCCGTTTATATGGTTGGTGTACACGGAAATTCAAAAAAATAGCTTCTAAGTATATGAAAAGATTGCCGAGAGTAAGCAACAACAGGGACACGTGTCTTGGTTGGCAAAGTATGAGGAAAATTGTAAAGGACTACGGGAAAAGTAGTGGACTAGTGTTAGCATTAAAAGATAACATAAACAGCAAAAACTGGATAAACGCTTGGATCAATCTCCTCTTTGCTGGAGTAGGTATGTGGGTATACGTGAAAGAGATCGTTTGGAAAAAAGGGAAGAAAAACTGACAGATGGCAGCTATCACATAACTGACATGATCTTTGTGCAAAGTTACTACGTAAGTATTGTGTGTGTGTTCGGTGTTGTTATTACTGGGTTTTCAAGTCTTGTTGAGGTTGGGTGCAATAATGTTGTTGGTTGCGAACATTTCACCGTTTCATAAACTTTCAGGAAACTGCGTTATCGTTGTGTTGTTATTTTTAATGGGTAAGTCAAGTCCTTATGGTCAGAACTTTTGCAAACAGCCAGAAGTCCGCTTTTAAAAAAGGACAGACGGAGTTGAGTCAACCATTATTAATTTTGTTAGCTTTTGCCATTAAACTGTTCAAAATATATATTGTCGGATTTTGTACGACTATAAATTTTGTAACTTTAGGAGAAACAGAAAAAAATAAAGTACAACTCGGACACAAGGGATGTCAGGTCACCTGCAGATATCCAAATATTCTTGAGGGGTACGATTTTGGACAAATGTCAATATTTCAAAGTTTCTCTCCCTTATCATTGAGTTCCCGTTTAAAGCACTGAGGTTGTGAGTATCACGGTCTTCCTTCGTCAGTTTCAAACCTTAAGTATCATAATGACGCGAAATGTTCCATTTCAAAGTGCTGAAACGAGGTCAACAAAAATCGAAATTTCGTAAATTGCACCTTTTGTAAACGGTTCGTTGCTATGTACATATAAGAATTATGGTAATATCTTCAAACCTTCTAGGTTGTTGAGAGTGGGACGCTTTGCTTACTGAGGAGAAACTCCTAAAGCGGCATTTGTTCTATTGTTGAAAACTTCACAAAAAGCATTCTCATTTACGTTTATCTGAGTCTTTAATTTCCAGAAGTGACACTCAGACGTGCCATACAATACCAAAATATGTTAAGTGACTATGAAGTTGTTAAGCGGATTTTCATACATGTAATTGTTGCAGTTGGTATTGGCAGTTGGAAGCTCTCTACATAATGATACAAATGCGGTTGACTTTTCGTTACAACGTGGAGCCTCTATTTCAAGACATCAAGTAACCACTTAAAACAGCTTCAAACCCCATTTGATAGTAATAGCCAGTTTATTACATTTGTGGTTAAAATGTATTACATGTATGGTGTCAGATTTTTACATTTATGGTTAAAAATGTATTACATTTATGGTTAGTCATTTATTACATTTATGGTTGATTCTTATTGCATTTATCGTTGGTATTACATTTATGGTTGATTTTTATTACATTTATGGTGAGTATTACATTTATGGTTGTTATTACATTTATGGGTGATACAACGTTAAAGTGCACCTAACCCCTAATTTTTTTATTCGCCTAAATGAATGTTCTTGTTTTCTGAAGTGTATCTATGAAAAAATTTTTGAATTTGGTGAAATCCTCGATTTTCTGTGACCTGTTGAATTGGAGGATAATTTGGTTCAGTACCGAGCAACATGGGATCTGGGGCGAGTGCCCGATACGGACGTAGATTCGGGAACCGAAATTCAACCAAAGAAAGCATTGTCGAGTATTTTCAGCGGCGAGGCACCGGGCAGGCATAATTTCTTTTTTGCACGAGTTTTGCACGACTAAAGCACGGAATTCACACTCGATTCGCGCAAAAATGAAGAAAATGGTACCCGAAAGTACGTCACGTCACGTGACTAGACCCATGCCCCGTCTAACTCGGTACTGAACCAAACACAGCTCCGTTTTGGCACGATTTCTAAAATTTCAACAGGTCACAGAAAATCGAGGATTTCACCAAATCCAAAACTTTTTTCACAGGTACACTCCAGAAAACAAGCACATTCATTTAGGCGAATAAAAAAATTAGGGGTTAGGTGCGCTTTAACGTTAAATGCAATTCATAATAACATTGGGAATTGATACACTATACAAAGCTCTTATTGAGCGAAAAACTGGGGATGATTAAAGCATTTGTCTCTCATCACAAAAACAATGTGGAAAATTAAAAATTAACCAATCTTTTAAATTGGAAATTGTATCTGTTTGGGAGCTGTTATCGTTGTAGCGTCCGTAAAAACGATGTTAAGTTTGTATGAATTTCATTTCTGCGGCGGAGATTTAGTGTTTTTCGTACTACAGAGGGTCCGTGTAATGGATGATTTTTTTTAATAGCCGCTAGAGCGGAGCATAATAGTTATAGATCAAAGGCGTCCATGAGCCAACTCATGAATACGAAACGCTCTAAATAAAAGTTTTTCACAAAAATTCACGGTATATAGAAGTAAACACTTGAGGAACAGATCCATATTAAACTTGACTTTTAGCGGCGTCACTGACTGCGGTAAACAACTTCAACTGACAAAAATCGCCAGATGATTTTTAGAGTCGAATGTTTTAAGACTTTCTACGGAGGTTGCCAACTTTATTAAATTTCCGTCAAAAAAAAAGAGAGAGAGAGAGAAAAAAAGCAATTAAAAAATATTCCGGGCTGGCTCGATGCCAAGCTTGCCCGATTTATAAAATGAGTTGTGTTTCTCGGTCACTTCTTGACGCCCATTCTAGAAAGTTCTAGAAAATTACGAAGAACTTAAGAACACACATAAAATCTTCACGGTAAACTAAATCATATTTTTGATTGTGGCTTTCATAATTTTTTTCATTGAATGACTCTTCGTAATGACACTATGTTTGTAAAAATAGGCTGTTTACAAATACGGTCCGATGTGGAGTTTGAGTGAATAAACTGTTATTTAGATAGACTTTTGTGCTCTTTTCAGTAAGTTTGTTCATTTACCGTTTTCGATTCTCTGAAAATTCATGTATAAGCAAGATTTATTTTTGCATTTAATAGGCAAATTGAAGATGCGTTCTATTTGGAACAGTTCAATGCCTTGTTTTCTCTTTAAACTTCGCTTTTTGGGTAACTCATGATACTTGGTTATCATATTTTATTTCATTGTTTCTTATCGTGTCTTGGTGTGGTGTGGTTTTTGGATGAGGGATAGGGAAACAAAATAGATTAATAGAAAACTTTCAGCTCACCTATCATATTCATATGGGGCAGTAGTAAATCCTCCATCTATGTAACAAATTCTCGTCTTTGTGTCAGGCTTCTCATTGGTGCTAATAAATAGCTCGCTTCCGGCGTCTGATGCTAAAACGGAGGTTGTTAAAATGCAGTCTTGTCACAATATTTTGAAGAAGCTTACAAGTACGGTATTTGTATTTCTCTCGGACGAGATCATTTTGTTAATAGTCTCAAATTTATTAATTAGGTACTATTTTGCAGAAAATGCCACTGAGAAAATATGCAACCATTTTAAACACATAGCACATTCCACAAAAGTTTGCTCAAGATGGCGCCCACTCTTCAAAAACATTGTGGGAAATTATTTTGGGACTTTCCGTTGGAGTGGTTTAATTTCTCGTGTGAGACTCCAGAGTCATGGCGGGGCGTGCGTTTCTCGAAAGTCTCTAAAACTTTTCGGAGCCGAAAGCTAGTTTTTAAATTCAGTTTCTAACGAATGGCGTTAAAGTTTTTAACCCGCAAACCAGCCAACCTCGTGTAGTAAACGTAAGATTTAATGCTTAGCTTTTAAAATCACCAAAAACCAAATCTTTGTTAGTAATTCGGGCTCGAAAAATGTCCGGGTCTTTCGAGAAACGCACGCCAGGACAATGCTGTCAAAATGCTTCAAGAATCATAGATTATGTTATCACGTGATTGGCAGTCGTGTGTTTTTTTTTCTGGCAATCTGAAATCGTTGTTTAAAGTGCACCTAAACCCAATTTTTTTTTCGCTTAATCAACTCTATGTATGTTGAAAAGTTGAATAGTTAAATATTTCTTGTTTTTAACGTTGCGTTAGTGAATTAAATCCTTAAGCTGCGTATTGTAAGTTGAAATAGAAATAATGGTAAAGTCTTGATTTGACGTCATCTAATTAGCATTTTGTAAATTCAAATCTCTGACTTACTAACGCGACGTTAAAAACAAGGAATATTTCACTATTCGACTTTTCAACGTACATTGAGTTGATTAAAAGATAAAAAAATTGGGCTTGTGAATTTTTTTCCCGAGAATCTCGATGTTTCCCGAGACGAAGTCAAGACCATGGTCAAGACGAAGTTGGTGGCGCGCTTTACGCTCAGCGCCAATCGTAACTTACGTTCAAAAGGACACGTAGCAGTGAAATTAGTAGTAATTGATAATTTATGTTTCAAGAACGTGAACCTATTTATCCCGCATAACTTAAAGGGGCTATGTCACTGTGATTTTGAGGTTTCTGAGGTGAAACTTCCCCAAATTAAAACTAAGTACCTTTGTCGTACACGAAATGCTAATAGAACACTAAGAGGAAAATATCAAGTGAATTTTCTAAGAGAAAATAAACCATAATCAGAGTCTTAGCGAGATTTCCAAAACAGAAGCGATAAACTTGAAAAAATTAGCCCAATTTTATTCAAGATGCAATCCACTTTCATCCTGTCCATTTGCAGCCCAAGCCACTTTAAAATAAAAATAATAGTAAAATAATAAATAAAATAATAATAGTAAAGTAATAATAGTAAATAATAGTAAAAAAAATATTTTTACAGCTTACATGGAAATAAAAAAAAACTAGACTCATATTTTTGGGTTTTTACTGACATAAAGATGTTTTTTGGCTTTTTAAAGTTACACTAAAAATGATGATATAGCCCCTTTCACTTTAGCACAAACTATTTTAACAAAACAATGCCTTACAGAGAAAAAAGTAGTGTTTTCCATCCTGAAGTGGTACAAAATACGTTCTTCCACGAGCGCCAAAGAAGTCCCCCCACTTCTGAGGTTGCGTGAATGTGGGAACACACATTGTTAAAGTCGGCAAGTTTGGATAGCGAGCGTCCGATAGGAGGAATTTGACACGTTTGTAATCTATCCTGTCCCATTTTTCTAAGTACACGCCGTTGGTCACTAAAATACAAGTAACAAATGATAACTGGGTTAAGTTTCTATAAAAATTGTGGTTCTGTGTCCATGGGGAAGTGGAACACGTAGTTTTAATAACAAAAGAATGTCGACTTGTGGAACGGGTATATTAATAATATCTCTAAAAATAGCTTGTAGACTGCCCCCCTGGCTGAAGTTTTTTGGTCGTAATTCTCTCGATGGTCAACTTCATTTGTATAAAATGGAGAAGAAACTTGGCTTTGTGAAAGACCTGAATCACCTAATTCTTGTTGCCAAGCAGTTCTTATTCAACTGCGCCCTACATAGTAACAAAAATATCAATTTGCGGATTTTCTCATCGCTGTTAGGAACAAAATTAACTAACAAAAAAATAGAAAAATACATCGATGTTCGACCGAAGTTTTTTTCGCTTCCATATGACCAGCTCGGAATAGTTAACATTTCACCGAAGTTGTGTGCATGCTTTGTTTGAATGTTTTGTACAATATTGGTAGTGTGTATAATATATTATACTTTTAACGTAAGTTAAGTAGCGTGAAGTACTTGCTTTTATAAGTATTATATTTTGCGTCCTTATAACGTAAATAAATATATAAAGAAGCAACAGCTTACCGAGTTTCCTTTAGACTCTTTTTTCAAAGCGAGGATTAGTGCAAAACCATTCATAAGAATATAAGGGTTTGTTTCACCTGCAAATAAAACTTATTTCTATATGAATGATTTTGCACTTGACCTCGGTTTGAAAAAGAGGCTAAAGGCAACTCGGAAATCAGATACCACGCAGCTCTAAACAACCTCTAATTTCATTGGACCCGTATATCACGCAGCTCTATTGTTTTCAGGGCTAGGGTCCATTGTTGTGTTGTTTGTTTGTTGTGTTGTTTGTTCATGTTAAAAAATGCGTAGCCCATATCGGCTTGTGGAACAGCCGATTCGCATATAATTAACCGCATATAAGCGAGTCTATTTAACATCAAATTACCGCATGCAAGCGGTTTAAGTAGGCCCATTATTCACCTTCTGAGAAATGACGAAAATAGAGCTGATCTCAAACTGGCTTTTGTCTTTCACTTGAACATTTTACATAAAGTAAAACTCCTTTTTAGAGTAAAAAAGGAAAAAAGATCAGAAGGGTGTATGCCCCGAACCCGAGTCGTTTGCTTTATAACTAATACCCATATCCACTACACCAACGAGGGCTAGCTGACACGAACTGTAATTTTTAACATATCTGTAGAGTTACCCATAACCATAAATGGAAGCTAACCGTTTTCAAATCAGTGCTTAACCCTAAACACTGCAGATCAGTGCTAAACTGGAGCTCTTTTCTCTCAGTTCTGGCTCTAATATTGAAATGGGGTTCTGTTCTCGTGTACGTCAGTAATATAAAGAGTACTACTGTTAGGTAAATAGGGCCTATTTTACTCGCTTGCATGCGGTAATTTGATGTTAATTAGACCCACTTATATGCGGTTAATTATATGCGAATCGGGTGCGTGGAATAGGCATATTTAATAGCGGAGCTCTAGCGGGCCAAAGGCCCGCTCGCGGGGCTTCATACTCAAAGAACCATGGTCATGGCTAGCGGAATGTTTCAAACAGTGGTCAAGACTGCATTTGTGGCTGCGTAACTCTGCAAGTCTCTCTTAGGACAATTGAATACAGAAAATCCTGGTTTTGCCGATACTTTCTGAATGTGTGGATTTGTGAACTGTGAGTAGTAGTAGGTGATTAGATTTAACCCCGTTACTGCGTTCCCTTTGCGTTCCGTGTGCGTTCCCCTCATTAGCTATGCCTAGTCAATGACGTCACAATATGCCTTCCTGCATACTAATAAACGGAATGTCTTTTCATGACGTTAACTACCTATTCCTTTTGTGTTTTTCCGCTTTATACCAAATCACTTCAAAACAAAACACAACTGACACACATCATTTACAGACATAGATCAAAACAAAATGCCTTGACCAGGACTCGAACCTGGGTTACTACGGCCACAACGCAGTGTCTTAACAACTAGTTCATCAAAGCTGTGGACATTATAACCGAATAAAACTAATTAAAGGTTTCCGAAACATTCAAGTTTAGAAGCAATAACATTGCACAGTATAAAAAACCTCTTCTTATTCGTATTTACCGCAACATTCTTATTGCCGCTACATCGCTAGTCTCTATGTCGATTTTCAGTTTGCCAGCCATTGCCAACTTTAAGTTTTGATAACATGACTTTAACAGATCGCCTTCAAAGTTCAAACTTTTAATTATGCGAACACTGAACTCTAAATTTGCATGGAAAATTAGCACCTCGGAAAGATTAACAAAGCAACCAATTACATGCGTTACTAAAACAATAAACCCGCACTCTGTTTAAGTTCAAATAAATTAAATAATAACAAAATGCATTAAGGTTTCATCAAATCATTATGTCAACAAAAGCTGTTTTATTTAGAACAACTCAAATCCATGTACTCCACAAATGATAAGACTGAATCAAGAACAAAATGTTAGAATGAAATAACTTTACGGACATAGCGCGAATTCACTATAAAGGCCATAGCACAGGCCTAAAGCTTTGTTTTTTTTTTTTCGGAAACAAAGGTTTCCTCTGAAAACGATTTTACGCTTGGTTCATCTCTGTGTAAGTAAATCCACTTTGTTTTATCGTTTGATTAATGTCTTAATTTAACTGACCAATTATTTCCTCCGCAGTAATAAACTTCAGAACTCGGACGAGGATTGTAAAGATTTCGGGAACTGGTATATTTCTATAACGCCACGTTTAACATCCAATAAATTTATTATTCGAGGCTGTTTTCGCAAATCCTTGATCATATATAAAAAAAGTAACTAGATAACAGTGTTTACTGTTGTGATGAAATGATAGGGGTACAGGAGGGGTACAGAAAGGGTACAGAAAGGGTACAGGAGGGGTACAGAAAGGGTACAGGAAGGGTACAGGAGGGGGTACAGAAAGGGTACAGGGGGAGTACAGGAGGGGTACAGGCGTTTTCACCACCATCACCACCACAATTCTATAGTTTTCACCACCACCACCACCACCACAATTCTCCACCACCACCACCACCACAATTCTATTGTTATCACCACCACCACCACCACAATTCTCCACCACCACCACCACCACCACCACCACCACCACAATTTTTCACCACCACCACATAATTCTCCGCCACCACCACATCGACCCCACATCGACCTCAATTCTATTGTTATCACCACCACCACCACCACCACAATTCTGTTGTTTTCACCACCACCACTACCACCACAATTCTCCACCACCACCACCACCACAATTCTATTGTTATCACCACCACCACCACCACAATTCTCCACCACCACCACCACCACCACCACAATTTTCCACCACCACAATTCTATTGTTTTCACCACCACCACCACCACCACCACCACCACCACCACCACCACAATTCTCCACCACCACCACCACCACCACAATTCTCCACCACCACCACCACCACCACCACCACCATCATAATTCTCCGCCACCACCACATCGACCCCACATCGACCTCACATCGACCCCACATCGACCCTTCATCGACCCCACATCGACCCTACATCGACCCCACATCGACCTGGCGGAGGTGGTGGTGGCGGAGAATTATGATGATGGTGGTGGTGGCGGTGGTGGTGGTGGTGGTGGTGGTGGTGGAGAATTGTGGTGGTGGTGGTGGTGGTGAAAACAACAGAATTGTGGTGGTGGTGGTGGTGATAACAATAGAATTGTGGTGGTGGTGGTGGTGGTGGAGAATTGTGGTGGTGGTGGTGGTGGTGAAAACTATAGAATTGTGGTGGTGATGGTGGTGAAAACTCCTGTACCCCTCCTGTACTCCTCCTGTACCCTTTGTGTACTCCTCCTGTACCCTTCCTGTACCCTTTCTGTACCCCTCCTGTACCCTTTCTGTACCCTTTCTGTACCCCTCCTGTACCCCTATCATTTCATCACAACAGTAAACACTGTTATCTAGTTACTTTTTTATATATGATCAAGGATTTGCGAAAACAGCCTCGAATAATAAATTTATTGGATGTTGAACGTGGCGTTATAGAAATATACCAGTTCCCGAAATCTTAATCCTCGTCCGAGTTCTGAAGTTTATTACTGCGTAGGAAATAATTGGTCAGTTAAATTAAGACATTAATCAAACGATAAAACAAAGTGGATTTACTTACACAGAGATTAACCAAGCGTAAAATCGTTTTCAGAGGAAACCTTTGTTTCCGAAAAAAAAACAACAAAGCTTTAGGCCTGTGCTATGGCCTTTATAGTGAATTCGCGCTATGTCCGTAAAGTTATTTCATTCTAACATTTTGTTCTTGATTCAGTTTTATCATTTGTGGAGTACATGGATTTGAGTTGTTCTAAATAAAACAGCTTTTGTTGACATAATGATTTGATGAAACCTTAATGCATTTTGTTATTATTTAATTTATTTGAACTTAAACAGAGTGCGGGTTTATTGTTTTAGTAACGCATGTAATTGGTTGCTTTGTTAATCTTTCCGAGGTGCTAATTTTCCATGCAAATTTAGAGTTCAGTGTTCGCATAATTAAAATGAAAATCGACATAGAGACTAGCGATGTAGCGGCAATAAGAATGTTGCGGTAAATACGAATAAGAAGAGGTTTTTTATACTGTGCAATGTTATTGCTTCTAAACTTGAATGTTTCGGAAACCTTTAATTAGTTTTATTCGGTTATAATGTCCACAGCTTTGATGAACTAGTTGTTAAGACACTGCGTTGTGGCCGTAGTAACCCAGGTTTGAGTCCTGGTCAAGGCATTTTGTTTTGATCTATGTCTGTAAATGATGTGTGTCAGTTGTGTTTTGTTTTGAAGTGATTTGGTATAAAGCGGACAAGTTTGGGCCGGTCTATTGTTTCAGAATAACACAAAAGGAATAGATAGTTAACGTCATGAAAAGGCATTCCGTTTATTAGTATGCAGGAAGGCATATTGTGACGTCATTGACTAGGCATAGCTAATGAGGGGAACGCACACGGAACGCAAAGGGAACGCAGTAACGGGGTTAAATCTAATCACCTACTACTACTACTGTGAATTAAATGTTGACGTTTCTCGAACTTCTTCAAGCGATTTCCTGGAATTCAATTCTGCTCTATATTGTGCATTTTTGGCGTCCATTTAAAACGGTTTAATGCAGTTATAGCTAAAAAAGCGTTCTAGAATATGAGAATTTAGGGAGCGGAGCTCCGCTGTTAGGCTAAGCCTATCTATATACAGTGGAGTCCGGATTTTTCGAATACTCGATTTTTCGAAACTCCCGATTATTCGAACCAAAACTCGTTTCCCTTGGATTTGATTTCAGTCAATACCACCTTCGATTTTTCGAACTTCCGATGTTTCGAACCAATTTCCGTTTCCCTTGGAGGTTTGAAAAATCAGGATTCCACTATATATATTAATAATCTAAACGAGAATGCACTACTCCATGCAGTTTCAGTGTTTCACCTCTTAAGAATTAGATAAGCAACTCAGTGATGAAAATATAGCTTTCTTTTCCTAAGATGTGGTAAAACGTTCCGCGATGGAAAGCGTTTGTCATTTATTTAACTTACTGCCACATAGTGGATCGTTTTTGCCAAATGTTCGCCGCCTTCTTATCAGCTCATGTTTGCCTTCTAGTATTTAAAAAACACAAAAGCATTAGTGTTATCCATGTAGGAAGAAAAAAATAGATTTAATGAAGGTTGACCGATTTTATTCAGGTAATGGTAGGTCGAGACAGAACTCGATCTTGTAGACCCAGCGCTTTTGGAAGGCTCAGCGTTTTTTGTTAATTAAAAACCTATCAATAGATTACAATAGAGCAATGGTATATAAAACGTCACAGAAAGAAGAAAACTTGAGATTGGTTTAACAACAACATTAACAGTAACAACCAGTTATTTTTGTCACACTTGCATAAAGTACTAAAATAGAATTACGTTTATCAGTTGCAGAAGTCATTCCTTTAAAGCACATGCACCAAAAACCAATGTTTTACTTGTTCATTAGTGATATCATAGAAAGGATAACGGAAAAAGATTGATAAAGGATAAAGGATTGACCGATTAAGGTAGGTCGGGACAGAACTCGGTTTTGTAGACCCAGCAGTTTTGGGAGCCTCTTTTTCTGTTAAAACCAATCAAAACAGCAACTGGTATAAAAGTCAGCGAAAGGAGAAATTTGAGATTGGTTCAACATCAAGCAATTGTGCAAGTCATTCCTTTGAAGAACATGCACCCTGAGAATCTAGTATTTTAATTAAAGCAGTGATGTAATGGATTTTCAATCATCGTATGGTATACGATTTAAAAACTGACTTTTTGTAGCAATATATTCAACAACAAAATGATAATCACAACCTCATACGAGAGAAAATGTTGAGGAAATATCTACCCAAACGATTTTACAATTAAAATTGGGTTTCTCGAAACTTTGAGATTAGCCTTCATTAATATAATAGTGTTTGGTCTTATGATAATGGATTTGTAAAATGGGCTGGTTTTGGTTTCCTTAGAGTCTAGGCTTCAAGTAGTAAAGAAAATGTTTAAGTTTTACCAAAACTGTGGCATTAAGTGTAAACAATAACACATAGACTTACAAACGTAAACAAAAACAATTTAAATGGCGATAAAATCACTTGACTTACCTGTTAGCATGTGTCGTTTTCTGTTATGCTCTACCCCTTTTGGCAATTGGATAAGCAACGCGTATACATTGCAGTATAAATATGCTGTCAAATACTTCATCGGACTTGTTTAGTAGTCAAACAGGGAAGTTTTGCAAATTAGCTTTTGATGATAAATCACTCTTGTGCGACGAACGCTAAAAAGACAATTACCACCTGTTGACCTGCCTTCGCATCAATCAATTGAGTACCTGTCTTCCTTTATTTATTTTTCCCTCGTGGTTCGTTTGCCTTTACTCTTCCAGGCGTTTATGTTCTTTTACCACCCTTCTTCGTTTCTTCTTTATTTTTAAGAAATGATCTTGTAATTTGACGTGTTTTTGTGAATCGAAAATTTGCATGTTTCTAATCGAACCGTGTTACCTCAACTATATTCGTATGTTTTTTCTCACTTACATGTTTTTAACAGCTATGAGAAAAGCCTAAAACACCTTCGATATTAGACAAGAGGTTTAGGTGACAGGAGAAAAAGACGAGAAGTTTTTAATTGGCTTAGGGCTAAAAATTATTCAGACAGTCTCTGCTGCAAGAAATGCACTGTTCGAAAACCACAAATAATGTATGGTCGGCGGAGTGGGGATATAAAACAGTTTTTAGTTGCTTCTTCACTGCGAAAGCAGGAGTTGCCATTCTTTTCAACAATAATTTTAGCTTCCAGATTCAGCGCATTTATTCTAATCCAAATGGAAGATTACCCGTTACCCGAACGTGAATGCAAGTTGAATCATGGGCAATAGGGAAAGTGCATTTCGACTAAATAAAGTTTAATTTATCTGAAATAAAAGTAAATTACTCACATTTCAGTTCTGTGTCTTTTCTGGTCGTTTCAACCCATATATTTTGTGGAAAAAGCTTGTGAGCAATTTACGTTTATTTCAGATAAATTAAACGCACTTTTCCTATAGCCCATGCCGGGAGAGTCGCAATTTTGTCACAGTTTTATTTCTAGCAGGGAGTTTGACATGGCTTTTTGCTCTTACCAGCTCAACACGATTTTCAAAAACAAATGCCATTGTCTTTTCGACCCAGCGATTGGCCAATAGCCCATATCTCCTAGCAACGGCCGAACCTTTTCCCACCCAGTTATTTTTAGTGATGACACCATTTGCTTAGCGCCCGCGTCTGGGATTCGAAAAAAAGCTTGATTACCAAAACTTAACGAATGCTAGCGCTATTTAAGAATCGTACGCAGCGTTCTGATCTGTTCTGCAAGCTTTGTCCACAAAATATATGGGTTGAAACGACCAGAAAAGACACAGAACTGCTGAAATGTGGGTAATCTACGTTTATTTCAGATAAATTAAACTATAATTATTTAGTCGAAATGCACTTTTCCTATTGCCCATGCTGGAGCCATAACTGCGTGATAATAATGGAACTATATTACAAATTAAGTTTGTGAAAAACTTTAAAGATTAAAAGCAAATTTCCAGGCTTATCTAAATGGTGGTATCCGAATGTGTATTAAATTTGCAGATAACATGATATAAATGCCAGCATGTCATTTGAACCTTGTACAGAAAGCGCACGCGTAACGCAATATTGCGGTAAGCTTATATTTTTAATAAACACGGTTCTATATTTTTTGAACGACTTCAAACGCAATGGAAAAAAACAATACGGAAAAAAAGGAAGAAAAGAAAGGGAAAAAATGGCCATCCCTTCCAGTATTCGAGCCCGGGTAGATGACCTAGAAAAGAAAGTCTTTAACCACTTGACTATATTAAAATAAGTACCTCGCAAAGCTTAAATTTCATTCAACGTAGATATGCGTCAAAACGCGTGTCTCCGTTGAAAAATCCATTTGAAGTCTACAAATCGGTTTTAATATTCCATCAAAGGACTCCAAATACAAAACATCAGAGCAGCGTTTTCAAAATGTCGCCTTTTTCGGGACGGTCGACCATTCTCTCTATACTATGGGTGCTTTCCATTCAACCAAAAATTCCGTAAAATCCGGGTTGGGAAGAGAATGGAACGTAAATTTCCAGGAATAAAGTTCCGGAATTTAAGGACGACCTCCTGAAGTTGTCCTAAAACTCCGGAAAATCGGAACAACCGGAAAATACCGTTCCATTCGACCATTCCTGCTCGGCCCAGTTTCTTCGAGCCGGAATCAAACTTGTCCGCATAGTCAAGATGGCGTCTCAATATTAGTGCACGGCATTTTTGTTTTTCACCGAACACTTACAGCTCTTACTCGAGCATGATTGCTCACGTAACATAGCTAGTACAGCAGCAGAAATGGCCACAGCTAGGACTGGTAAGTAGCACAGAAATGCTTATAAGCTTATGTAACTGAAAACCCTTGTAGGGAGTTGCAATACAGTATGTATGTATGTATGTATTAAACGAATGTAATAAGTCACGAGCACAATGTAGTTGCCGACTCGATTTTTGCTTGAAAAATTCCTTTGCCTGTAACAGCTAGCTGAACTGAAAAAAAAAATAATATCATCGTTCTCACTTAAAATATCGTTAGTTTTAACTTCAGAGTCGTCGAACAACTCCAAAGCAAGTAAAAGAGGCAACGAGTCCGCCATTTGTTTTGTTTTGGCTTATTTTGTATTTTCGCGCAAAACTTGGAACGTGATGGCCTGGAACAACCCTCCGGAAAATACTGTTCCATTCGCCTCACGGAATACCCGGAATTTCAAACCACAATTTTTGGTCGAATGGAAAACGCCCTATATTCCACGAAAGCCTTATGAACTGGTCAACGGCGATTACCAATGATATGGAAAGTTTACAGCTGATGGAGCGAGTAAGTGAGTGAGTGAAAATTTGCATATTTGCTACCGCATGTGATAACCGGTTCATTACGCTTCGCGTATTCACGGTTTAAAAATGGCTTTGTTTTGTTCTCCTTCTCATAATGCACGTGATATTTTTGTTTCTATGTTCGAATATAATTTTGTGTATTAACAAAGGTAGTAACCAATAATTTTCTCGCTTAACCAAAAAAAAAAAAAAACAGCAAAATGCTCTGCGAGAAACCGACCTCTGTAATTTTTTAGACGGCAAGTCAGACAATTTATTCCATCTCTTTTGCGGCGTAACCACTGCTTTCTGGCAAGAACTAAAGAAAACAATGATTAATCAAAAGCTTATTCCAAATAATTTTTCTTTCTCTAGCCAAAGTACTGGATTTGAAAAGGGTTTAGTTTCTAAAGAAACTGTGGTGCTGCGTCGGTGGGGGGTGAAACACGAGAATTTAGTTTTATCGACTGAGTTGATAAGGTAAATTGACCACCGTAAAAATATTCAAATAGCTGACGTTTTGAGAGCTAGCCCTTCGTCAGAGCGAATCAAGGAATTGTGGGTTGTATGTGGTTTTATATAGTAAATGGTGGAGCTACGCTATTGGTGGAAGTTTGGTGACTTGAACAAAACAAATGTAAATTAGTTGAATGAAAAGCGTTCATTGATTCCGTGTGGATTGAGAGTGCCGATTTGAAAGATGAATTTTTCTAAGTTTTTACGGCTTTCTGTGTTGCCCTGGTGTAAGGAAAGGCCCCAGATCGTCATGAGTTGTTTAGAATGGTTGGATAGATTGTAATGTCGCGCGACTGATTTGGATGCGTCTTTGTAATTTTTTTCAACGTCTCGAAGATGTTCACGAAAACGGTCGCCTAGTCTCCTCCCTGTTTCGCTAATGTATATATTTAATTTTTGCATAAAGTACATGTTATGCAGTAGGTAACATTTACGGAGGTGCATGTGAAATGATTAGTGATTTTAATAGATCGTTTGGGTCCTGTTATTTTGTCCGCGTTGTGAATGAAAGGACAAGTGTTACATCGTGTGCGCGCGCATGTAAAAGTTCCAAGTTCATCGTCAGATTTCAGTGCACTTGTAACTAAAAAATTGCCTACTATGTCACTCGAATCACGCGCTGCTACATCACGTGTTTCGAGGAAAAAAGAGCCCATAGTGTCGCAAAGATGTCTCGCAAGAAAAAATCTGATCTGATTCGATTTGATCTGTCTCAGATCAGCCCTGCAGTTTATTGTATGTTTGTTCACTTTTTGGCTGGTTAGGTCTCTCGCAGATCCTACGTATTCCGTTAGCAGTATTATCGTTTGCGGTCCTTTGCAGATTTCACTTTTATTTTTATATTTTGGGACCATAGGTCTTTACAGATCCGACATGCTGTTTTTTTTTAAGCATGGATTTGTTCATGCGTTTAAATGTTCAGATCGGCTTTGTCCATCTACATTTCTCTTACGAGACATCTTTGCGACACTATGGGCTCTTTGTTCCTCGGAACACGTGATGTGGCAGCGCGTGATTCGAGTGACAAGTGAGTACACAGTACGGAACTTGATATAGTGAACGGATCATTGTAAAATCTATTTGCGCTGGCTTTCTTGCTGGCGACATTTAGTTCGCTACACCGTGCTGATGAGTTGTAAGAACAACGAAACAGCTGTCCACGGTTGCGATCCTACTTTATCGGTTTCTGTCGTGATGGTGTCTTTTCTTACATGTATCGCGTAGTCAGATCAGCCCTGTAGTTTTTTGTAAAAAAAGAACCGCCGAGCTAAGATTCTGTGACGCCCGGTGGTAAAGAACAACAGCTTCCAAGATAAAACATAGAACATTATAGAAGATCCAAAAGACAATTCGAAGCCATCGAATGCATGGCAAACGATGATATCATTATTATAATAAAAAATGATAAGAATGAACTTTATAGAAGTGTCTACAACAACAAGAACAACAACACACACTTTATTACCATACTTTACAAAGAACATTTTTAAAAGATAGAATTACAAACAAAAATAGGTAATATTACTCAGGATAACTAACAAGCTAATCTAGCTGAGTAACAATAAATAGTATACAGTAGTCTTCTAGCAGACCATTGGTCCACTAATCAGGGATATTGTACTCCCAATAATGGGCTATACGGGGATCCTCTGCCCGAAAGGGGTACCTTTGTACTTTGTTGAGTACCTCCTCCCCCCCCCCCCCCCCCCCCCCCCCCCCCCCCCGCCGGGTCTGGACACCTTTACGGACGAGGACTCTGAAGTTCAAAACACAACCAACGGTTGTTTGTTTTTTTTTTGTCGTGAATGGGATTCTGTGGGCATATTTTACTTTACATTGTATATTTCTAATTTCATCATTGTATTTATTATTGCCTCTAAAAATCCCCTTGGGGGGCGTGGTAATAAAGTATGTATGTTTTTTTTTTGTCGTGAATGGGATGCTGTGGGCATATTTTACTTTACATTGTATATTTCTAATTTCATCATTTTATTTATTATTGCCTCTGAAAATTCCCTTTAGGGGCGTGGTAATACAGTATGTATGTTTTTTTTTCTCGTGAATGGGATGCTGTGGGCATATTTTACTTTACATTGTATATTTCTAATTTTATCATCGTATTTACTATTGCCTCTGAAAATCCCCTTTGGGGACGTGGTAATAAAGTATGTATTTTTTATTTATTTTTTATTTAGTCCACATCGTCGTCTATGTATTTGTCCAATTCTCGCTAACAACAGTGCACCGGACAAGAAGGAAGGCACTCCACAGAATCTGTGCAGCTGCTTGGACAAGCTACAAAAGAATATGTGTCGCTTTAAAAACTTACTGAAACGTGTGCACCCTACATATTTTGAGACTCTTTTGATTGGTATCAAATGTGTAAAGAACAGGTGAGGAAAATTCCGAGAATGCAGTTTCATTTTATAAAGTAGCAAACGCCAGTTTGACTGTCTTTGAGTCGCAATTTTAGGTTGAAGTCAAATGAGATTTAAATAAAATATCTTAAAAACATCTTTTGTAGTGATAATAAATGATTGAAACCAGTGTTTTCCAATTCTAGTTTACAATTCGGCGACAAAATGAGAGTGATTCAATGTGTTATTAAACATTTTTGGGAGTTTTTATCCCTGTTTTTTACTTTATTTGTACGAGCACTGCATACATACATACATACACGCATAAAGACATGTAAAGGAAATATATTATTACCATGAACGGACTGGGGTGTCTTCAAATTATAGTAGTGATAGTGGAAGTGTACGGATCCATTGTCTGTTAGCATAAAAAAATCAACTTGGAACATTAATTGGATAAAACACAAGCAAAGAAAAGTAAGACAAAGAGACTGTGATAATAAAAGGTCTTCAAGCCCGGTGTACAAGTAGAGAGGTAAATTCATTGAGAATTAAATGCCATGAACATGCCATGATTTTTCGTTGCTATGTAACGGAAACAAAAACGATTTTAATATATTAGATTTAAACATAATTGTCTACATAAAAAATTATTCATATAAATCGCTACGAAAATATTTCTACACTGACCATAAAAGTTCGTTGCTATTTAATTAAAATAAACTTGAACTCATTTATTACAAAAAGCACCAATGCATTAATGCAGTGTCTCAAATTCGGCTTAGTCTATTCATTTGTTATAGCAGTTCGTTATTATTCAATGGAAATAGGAGCAACGGCTGGAAGTATCGAGCTCGTACTTCTGGCAATTGTCACAGATGACGTCGTCATTCCCATTCGGGCCATTAAAAATGGCCTTCCCTTCTCAGCATTTGGATTTTAATGGTAGTTTCTTGGTTTTGCGGATGGTGTGATCACCAAATGACGTAAAACAAAAGATTCAAAAGACACTGAACAATACCCACACCACAACACAAAAGCTAACCAACAATGGCTTCCGCAACACCAAGAAACATCCATTTTAATTCCGAAATTGTTGGATTAACAAGATCAATGGGTTCGAGAATGTGAAAACTAACGTCTGCTTCATCATTTTTATGACCAAGCTCCAAAGTCGCTTGCTTGTTCTTCGTTAGTAGCTTGAATGATTTTTTTTTAATCATGCTTCTCCCAGGTTGGATACAAATGCAAATGGAAGATTCAACATGCTTGATTTTCTCAGTACAGTTGCATGAAATTAAAGCCAATCATTGATACATTTTTTTATAAAGTTACTGGAAATATTGTCAATCATTCCATGCAAAAACTCTAGTCAATTTCACACTTTCATAGCGGGATCACTTGCGGTCTACGTCGGGGATTACTGTTTCGCGATCGGGAATTATTTGCGGTCAATATGGGGGGAACATTTGCGATTTGGGGATCATTTCCAGCCGGTATTAATTCGCGGTGCTGTACAAAATAACACTATTACTATAATTACTAGAAAATATAGCAATGATATCCCTGCTATCCATGAAAGCTGCGTTTAATATTGACTATCGATGACATTATCCAGAGTAATTAAACAAACCGCTGCAGCCGGATTTGAAGTTAGTGAAAATGTGGCTTGCCGCATTTTGACAGGTGGCTGTTCACAACAAAGCACCATCATAGCTGAAGGTGTTTAGAGAAAGTTTGCCCTCCCAGTCCCTTAGCAAATAACTTCAAATTTCACTACAGACAGCGATACAATGCAATACAATACAATACAATTTTTGTATAATTTTTGTATTGAACTTTGATCTCGGAAATACAGGATCAAGACCATTAAGTCGTGAATAAATTAGCATATTTACTGGATGGCACATAAAAAAATAAGGAAACAAAAGAACATGAATTTGAAAACAAACCATCGATAATTAGCATATGAAGGGAATGTTTTTACTCACCTCTTTGTGACGATAGAGCTTCTTCAACTGAAGAAGAAGCTGGAAATAGAGAAGGGGATTGAGCGACAGGAGGAGCCTGGGGAGGAGGAGCAGGATATGCTGCTGGAGGAGATAGGGCTGCATGGGATGCAGCAAATGGTGATGAGGAAAAAAGATGTGGAGGGGATGGGGGGAATGGAGGGGATGGAAGAGATGGTGATTGTTGTTGTGGTGGTGGTGCAAATTGTGAGGGAGGAGAAGAGGAAGGAGATGTGACTGGCAGGGCTTTAGGTGCGTTTGGTGGAGCGAGATCTGTGGAGCAAGGAAAAAACCCTAAGTTACCATTTTTATTTTAGCGAGAAACTCTCCATGTGGACAAAGATATATGTAAGCTACAACCTGTTGCTAAATTGTTGAGACATTTTCATATTTCGTTTTTAGTAAAATAAGACCACCATAAAAAAAAAAAGAAAGAAAAAATTTAACTCATTAACTAACCGTCTCCCCCTTTCAAAGTTGTTGCTGTTAGACTTTAAATATATTCCACAATTTAAGAGTTTCACTTTTCTTGATTGAAAGGCAATGCAATACATTTTTGTGATGGATGATTCATTCACTAGTAGAGCGTCAGTCGGCAGAGCATAAGGTCGTCGGTTCGAATCCCGGCGGAACTCAACAGTCAGAATCTTAAAATAGGACGAAGGTGCTACCATTGCTATAACTGCGTTACATCTGCAAATGGTCAGACCTTCTAGAAATGGCGGTTCCGTCTCCGATGGGGACGTAAAAAAAGAACCACTTAGGACATAACAAAACCCTGGCTGTGACCAATCTCAATAATGCCATACATTGTTCATGGGTGGGGTGGGGGAGATGAGATCAACAATGGACCGATAGCGGTTGCCTGAGGCGCCTTCATGAGCTGACGTCCGATGTCATTATCATACGTGCATGTAAAACGCCATGTGACCAGTGACATGTGAGCTATATAAGTTATTTAACCATTCATTTTAAAGAAGAGTACAGTTTAAATGGTTTTAATGGAAGTCCCAAGTCATTAACGAAGTTCATAGCATCGCACATCTCTGAAATAAAAAAGCGTGTAGTTGTCATCATTGCGTTCTCCTTTTGGTAAACCTCTCCGGCGGCTGGTTATGAACCACCTTCGGAATCTTGTACCAACATTTTTACTTTGAAATTACTGCGGTTTGACATATTGCAGGATCATTTGAGGTGGCTATATAGCCTAACTTCAACTCTAGCATCAGCACTGCACTGATGAGGTCCAGAAGGTCAAAACAGTACTGTCTGCAGTTAGATATGCTCCTTGGCTCATGCCTTGTTAAGCACTCTATCTGGAGTGTACCATCGTCGCTAGCACGCATACGTAGCTCACTAGTTTGAGCACTCTGGCATGATACGATGATGCTACATGTGTGGGATCATCAGCACCTTTGCAATACCTTTATCTAGATATAAAGCTAACAAGTATCCTCACACAAAACTAAACCTTCCACTTACGTCTAATGGTGGTGTGAACTCTAGAAACCTCAGGTGGTGAAAACGTTGTAACGGTTGAAGTGCCTGCACTTGTGGGTCCCACTTGAGCTTCCCCCATTGCTCCTGCTGAGCAGACTGGCATACAAGGTGGCAGAAAAACTGCTGGCGGTGACGTATGCTCCACCAAATGAGGGGGGTGCGGAAGATCTTGTCCGTTAATTTCTGGAGCTTCTATTGGCCCAGCAACGCCTCTACAATTCATAAACTTGCTTTGCGTTTCCTGAATTGGTCTAACTATAAAAGCACATCGCTCAAGGACGTCCGGTTCACCATTGTAAAAGTCGAGTTCTAGTTCAACGATATCGTGCACACTTCTTTGTATTGTCTCTTTTTCGCAGATATACCAGTCTTTGTGCATCGAGTTAAAGAGAAGATTTCGAGATAACTTCATGACACTGAAGATAAAAAATGAGCTGTCTTTATCTGAAATTAAAAGACATAACTTCTCTAAGACAAAGACAAGGGTGGACGCAAAATATTGTGAAGAAATTGCCAAGCAATAACTTTCATAACTGGGCTGTCGAAAGTATGATGACTTACCCGGTTAAAAAATGTAAGGGTTTTATCTTTTATGCTTCGACAATGAAAGTTGGAGGTGGCAAACAAAGCGGTCTCTTTCAACTGATGAAAAACCTGTAACACTCACAGAGACATTCCAGCACGCTAATCCGGACCTTTATCCCAACGTGGTTACAATTATTACCACGAACGCTCTTTTAGCACGAGGCGCAGAGTAAAGACAAACTTACGTTCGACGATAAAAACAGAGCGACTCTCAGCACTTGCCATGATGCATGCGTACATAGACATGCCCATTGGTGTAGAAGCCGTGATTCACGAAATTTCCGCCAAAAAGAACTCACGGCTAGCTTTTGAATTTTGCTGACCAAGATTTCAGATATGTTTGCAACCATTATGTGTCGCTAGTCAGAGTTCTCGCTGAATGTTTGTTCTTCTTAAAAGGGTACGACACTCACAATCATCAAGACTTACAATCAGAAAATGCCTAGGAACGCCCCTGCTGCGCTCTGTATACCTTAACATGTAATAGTTTTTTTGTCATTTGCCTGATGATTGCTAATTGCAAAAAGCATGTAACTCCAAGCAGCACAATAAATATCGAAGAATCATATAGTCCAGCTCCGCATATACCGATCGGAATAGAAGTAATAAATTTGATAACTTACCAAAAAGCCTCGTCCGGTCTCTTTTTTGGAGAAGGAAATGATAGTTTTTCTGTCTCAAAAAATAACCAGGTAGACATACAGATTCAAATGAAACAGTGTCTCGTGATTTGCTGGCATCTGCAGACAATGCAGGAATACGAGCAATAAACACGTGACACCATTTGTCCAGGAATAATTTACCATTCCTCGATCTCCAGCAATCGTTGAGGAAGAAGTTTTCCTGCGGGTACGGTATGAACATTGAATGAAAGGTATACAGCCCATTTGCTACAACTGTAGTAAAAAAGACGCGATTGTATGAATACGTAGTTCATTTTAGTATAGTGTGTATCAGGTTATTGTTGCGTAGTACAGTGTGTTGTATTATAGCGTAATGTTGTACAGTGTAGTGTAGTCTAGTGTAGTACAGTGTGATCTAATTTCGTGCAGCGAAATGTAGTGTAGTGTGGTATAGTGTAGTGTAGTGTTACAGTAGTGTAGTGTAGTGTAGTGTAGTGTAGTGTAGTGTAGTGTAGTGTAGTGTAGTGTAGTGTAGTGTAGTGTAGTGTAGTGTAGTGTAGTGTAGTGTAGTGTAGTGTAGTGTGGTGTAGTGCAGTGTAGTGTAGTGTAGTGTAGTGTAGTGAAGTGCAGTGTAGTTTAGTGTAGTGTACTAGTATAAAGTAGTGTAGTGTAGAGTAGTGTAGTTCATTCTTAGTACAGTGTATTGTAGCCGTTTAGTGTAGTTAAGTGTAGTACAGTGTATTGGTACACATGGTATGGTATGGCATCTTATAATTGTTGAATTCAAATTGGGAATAAAAGAGTAATGAGAAGAAACGTTTTACTATAACAAGAAGATAAATTGGTGCAATTGCCTTTGTGAGTAAACATCACTATTATTAACTCTGCGTACTTTTATAGCGTCGTATAGAATGACGATAGGAACTTATAGAGCGGCAACTCCCGAACCAAGAAAGCCTTAAACTGTTTTTGTTCCTTTTCTCTTTAGGCACTGACGTAAAACAACGTTGATCAAGTCAAGTACATGACATTATTACGTTGATTGAATCAGAAACGTAAGTGTTAGCCCAATTTTCTCTATCTGCACATTGTCATAAAATACTATTTGTGGTAGTTCCTAGACCTATCTGTACAACAACAACAACGTTTATTTGTACTGTAAATTACATAGCTGTATACATAATATATAGTACATACGAATCGATGTCAACAAACTGACTTACGTTGCCTGGCTGCTCCTCCCGCTTTCCAGATAAGTTTTCTGGCCATGGTCTGCGCATCCTCTCCCGGTTTTGGAATATAGGTTAATGGTTCATTCGCACCTCGTACAGCCACATTGCTGAAGCCACCAGCATTCCCTCCTTCCACACCTGCACTTGCAGTGCCGGCAGCTGAAGTAACCTGTGAGCTACCCGTAACTCCTGCTAATCCTCCGCCAATCGCACTACCAACGCTGGTTGCACCACCTGTAGCAGCTCCACCCGAAGCACTGCTTCCTGTTCCGGTCCCCCCAACTACACCTGTACCCACAGTACTACCTTCCCCGACTCCCACGGAAACACCCGCACCTACACCTGCACCTGCACCTGCAGCAGCTCCGGCGGATCCAGCAGTCCCGGAAACCCCAGCTGTCCCAGCAGTTCCCGCGATTCCAGCAGTTCCAGCAGTCCCTGCACCACCACCACCTCCTGCGGCTCCTGTGGCCCCTGCGACGCCTAAGACCCCTGTTACACCTACTGCCCCTGCTGCCACTGATGAACCTGCAGCTCCACTGATTCCCTCCATTCCGGGACCGGTTACTGAAACCACGCTTCCATTCTTGACATTGATCTTAAATCTATGTAAGTTGTCACCATGAAGTTCGTTCAGACCATCTTGGAGCGTTCTTGTAATCGTTTCAATGGCCGCTTTTTCGCCGGCACTTGCTCCTGCCGATGCTCCAGCCTCCATTCCGGCTAAAGTACCAGCTTTGGCGCCTAATTTGGCACCAGTTTTCATGGCCCACCTTGCACCAAATGATGAACCAGCCTTTGCCCCTGCTGCTGCTGCTATTTTGATTAGAATGGCTTGATAGGTGAAATTTTGTGCTAGAAGTTGAACATGCAAAAATAAGTAATTATGCATTCCAAAGTAAAACAGCTCTAACAACATGGTTTCAATCGTTTTACTTGTGCACTGGGAAAAAACTGATACCCGTGCTTAACCCTATTCGGCCTGGGAGGGGGGGGGGGGGCACAAAGTGCCCGCGCTAACTTTCAACATTCATAACTTCTTTAATATGTATCCAAACGCCATCAAACTTTGTGACTTTTCCTAAAATTTATCTGGCAACAATTTAATATGACAATTTTTAGATCACGTGACTTGATGTTTCCATGATGGCAACAAGATTTTGACAGCCATGTTTTTTGAAATTTGCATATTTATACCTTTGAATGAAGAGAAACAATGTTTATTGGTATAACTTTTATATTTTTTACGTCATTTAGCGTTTATTTATTAGGGAAATGGTCAAAACTATTGTGCTCGGACAGGACCCACCATTTTACAAAAAGCCTGGTGGTCTTTTTATGTACCCCCTCTCCCTCACCTAAAAAGATGGTGTCTTGTTGGTATAGCCCCCATTCTATCAGGAGTAGAAACTGAGAGAAAGATTAAAATCTTCCTGTACTGTTTTACTAGCAATGCAAGCTTCATGCACACAGAATATTTAAGTCTCATCTCCAATTTTTAAGCCAAAAAAAAATTAGTCCATTACACTCATCAAATAGGTGGTATCTTGCATAAACCCCCTACCCCAACACAAGGTGGGTCCTCCTCGAGTATACTTGTTATGACCAGTTCCCTTAGTTTTGATTAATTTTGAGTGAATTTGGACGGTTTTTAAGAGGTTTTAAAAAATTTCATAAATCCAAGATGGCGAATCCAAGATGGTGGCCGTATAACTAATTACCTAATAATAACTACGTCATATGACGTCATCGTTCCATTGTGTGGACCGCAAAGGAGACCTAGGTTTCATTGTCATAGCCTTAATGTTCTTGAAGTTACAAGGGGGGGGGGGGGGGAGGGGTGGGCACAATGTGCCCACCCCCAGGCTCAAAATCTCAAAAAAAGCCCAGGCTGAATAGGGTTAAATTGCTTCTGAAACAATTCTTGCGTACACGACACTAATCAACTTTACTATAGCTTAGGTTTTTAAGTTTTTTACTAAAATATGTTTGATCATAAGTTGCTTCAGCCATCTAGATTTCTTTAAAGTATCAGCCAGCCAACAGAATCCTGGTTGGAGAATTGGAGAATTTTAGATGCTGGGAAAAATCTCATCCAAAAATTTCAGGTAGAAATTTATTTCTGCGGAAAGTTATTTGATACAAAATATTTTTTCTTAATTGACTGCTGATAAGACCTACCATGTTTGATTAACAAGTCACATGATATCAAAGCACATGCTAAGCAATTAATTGTATTATTAGAAATAATTAGGATTCGAATTTTTTTTACGAAGTCATGATTAGTTAAAGTTTCAGTGTGAATGTCTCCAAAGAACGCATTGATCAATAATTGCCAAATTGTTGTCAGATAAACTTTACTGAATATCTCTTTTCATGTGTGAGTTAGCCCTTCCTAAGTTCAGCTGCAAATAAAAGAACGAAAAGCGCACTTTTCAAAAATCGGAGACACGGTTTTTTAGACAAACGTGTCAAAGAACGAATGCGGTGTTAATCGTTTTCAGCCGTTTATATTGGGCGGGCGTGGAAGTTAATTTATGAAGGCATGTACCGCAGCAAAAAGCTAATAACTCTTTACACACATTAAACTTTTGCTTTTTTAAACTAATGAGCCACAATCTAGTGCTATTACGCTTTCAATAATAATAATAATAATAATAATAATAATATAACTTTATTTATCGAGGGTGGAATACATTAATTACTGGTCACCCAGTAGTTTTCCTTTCAAAACATGTACGGTACGGGTTTGTAAAAACAAAAGGCTCTAGAGCGATCCGCACGCAGACGGTCCTTAATACCTTACTCAAGATAAACTTATCCCTGAATGAAAATCTCAACATCCCATTTGAATCAATCTTATCACGTGACATGTGACGAGAAAATATTGAAATTTTGCAAAAAGGCAAATTACCGGCAAACTTTAGTTGATCATATATTACATAATAAGAGTTTCCAGTAAATGTTTCAATAGAATGGATATTTTCGATAACTCGAAGCGTCGTCAGGGGAAACACACAATAAACTAAAGAAACGTTAATTGCAAAATTACAAAACTTCTTACCAAGTGAAAGAGATAACGTTGTCCTCAGGAACACAGAGGGGATCACTGAGTAAAATTTCCCGTCAGGTGTTTCCAAACCAACTTCCAAGTGATCATTTTGATGATCGTCTTTCATTATAGTTTCCATGTAGTAATATTTTCCCTTCTTTAAAGAAACCGGGAGAGATTTTTGGCCCATATACCTGTGTGTCAAGATTTACGCATTTATTACTAACGAAACGACCTTTGCTATACTGAAGACGAACCAATACTTTTTTTCTGACACCTATATTTCGACCACATTTAGTGGTCTTCTTGTGGTCGAAATATAGGTGTCAGAATAAAAGTATTGGTTCGTCTTCATTTGTGACAAATTTATATTATTTTTATGAAAGACTGGACAAGTGGATGCTTGTGACAAGTTTATATATATATATATATATATATATATATATATATATATATATATCAATCAAGATCATTTGCGAGATCAATTTAAAATTTAGCCGAATGGTAGAACACTCGCACCAGTGCTGTTACTTAAATAACTAACAGACTGACGACTGACTGGCTGACGAAAATTGACCCTTTCTTATAGGGACGCCAAAAGGACAGAGTCAATTGTCAGTATTAGAGAAGCGTCCGTATTATAGGGGCTCCATTATACTACCGAATTAAATTACCCACAAAAGGTGACAGGCCCAGCACAAATCCTGCTCGTCGCAAAAAAAAAACATTTCACTCCGGCTTTAGAATAGGATTGCCCCAAGTACATGCCTGAGAGAGTTTTTTTTTGTTCTTTTAGATCAAAATAAAGATATAACAGGACTGTTGTTCTCAACGTTGCCGATTCTTTAATCTTAGGAAAAAGTCTCTGGTACTGACAGGAGATACTTACACGTATTTACGCTTTCCAGAGCCGTTTAGAATATTGAGTTGCGCTTTTTTTGTTTGTTAGCTGTGGGCATAACAATATTGTTTCCTTGGCGCATAGTTTGCAAGATCAGTAGTAGTCGCTCAATGCTTGAATCACTGAGTTAATTAATTTCTCAGTCCGTGATTTTGTGTGAGCTCAAGTCTGCGGTTAGCATGGCTTCCGAAGTAGCGTTTCGTCATCACGGCTAAAGAGTCTAAGATCCATAGAATATTGTTAAGTTGCGTGTCTCGGAGTTAGGCTGTACTTTCGTTGTTAGACCTATGGCGTTGTTGCATCCAGCATGAAATTAGTTTGTGAAATATTTGCTGTCTCATAATTCTCACGGCCGAATGCAAGTGATTACTTTTGTACATTTTTTAGCAACAACAATTCGGCGAACTGGCTATGGATTAGCAGTACGATTCCAACCTCAGTTTTGCTCGCATTCCAAAGGTCGAAAGTCGATTCGCGAAGAATAGTTTTCTTTTCATTTCCTGGCGCCTTTGGCCGTCCACGCTTGGGACTGCTACGTGAGGCCATAAGACCATTGACTTTGGCCGTCAAAACCTTATCCATCGGTGGCGCAAAACTACGAAAAAAAATCGTTCAAACCGATAGACTAATAATTCAAAAAAGCTATAATGACAGTTGAAGACTTTCAATTACACAACTTGGGACGATGCAGTAAGATTCTGTTTCACTATGCAATGTTCGGTAATTTCGATGGCATCGAAAATAGCGGATTTCACCGTTTGATCGCGCAATGCATTTTGGATGACTCGAGTCCTTTAAAGCTATGGCAATGAGGGTACTTGATACATCAAAAACTGTTTCCTCTACGTTCGCAAAATGGGATGATGACGACATATGTTCTGGGGATTATGTAATTAGTTCTACACAGTCGCCATTTTGGATCCGCTTCAAATAGACTTAAGCCAAAGTCTCCTTGCATTGCTTCTTTGCTTCTTTGCGCGTCTTTAGAGCGACATCTTTTTAGGATGAGTGATAGGGAGACTAAAGGCGCCTTCACACGACAAATTGGCAAATTTGGCGCCAGAAAACTCACGTTGGGGTGTGTGAAGGTGTCAACAGCAGTTGGCAAACTTGTTGGCAAATTGTTGGCGACAAATAAAACTTGTTTCTATTCAGTCTCGCCAACATTTTCTAATTGGCAAACTCGAGGAGCGTTGGAAGCAAGTAGAGGAGGAGATAAAACAACGAGCGTGGGATTGGATTGGCCACACACTGAGGCTAGGAGACCAGACGGACATGTGGCCAAGAGGGCCCTTGATCATAGTGGAACATGCAAGGGAAGCGCAAAAGAGGGAGACCCCGGCACACCTGGAGGCGCACGAGGATGTCAGAGTTGGAGGAGAGAAGACTTACAAAGAACACTGCACAAAACAGATGGGGAGCATAAGTGGAGGCCCTATTTTCCATCAGGAACAAAGAGGACTGAAGAAACTCGCACTTGACATGTGAATTTGCTGCAACTTCCGTTTTGCAACCTCGTTTCGCAATCATCTCTCTTCCTCCCTCGAGAAGAGAGCAACCTGAGAGGCAAGGTTGAGATGGGTGAAATTTTGTCGTGTCAAACCGCACGAGATTGTCAACGTTTCTGAGTCTGCTAACACGAGTTTGCCAACTTAAGTTTGTCGTGCGAAAGCGCCTTAAAATATGACTTATTATAAACTTTCAGCTCACCTATCATATTCATAAGGGTAAGTGGCAAATCCTCCGTCTACTGCACTTATCTCCGTCTTTGTGTCAGGCTTCTCATTGGTGCTCATATATAATTTGCTACCGGCGTCTGATGCTAAAACAGAGGTTGTTTAAAATGCGGTTTAATTTTGTCAAACTTTTCTTTTCGAAGGACGAGATCATTTTGTTAACTCGAATAATTTATTTGTGCATTAATTACGTACTTCTCTGCTGTAAATGCTACTAATAAAACATAGGGCACACACCACAGGGACTCTGCTCAAGATTTTAGCTACTCGTCAAGTAACTGCAAAACAGTCGTTCTTTTGCGTTGGTCATACGAATGCTCGAGGTCTCGAGCAAATGTATGAATAGGGAGGGTGGGACTGGGACTCGTGTGAGGCGAGCAGCGAAAATAAGAAATGGCTCTTTTACAGTCTAACTCGTCAATAACATTGCGAGAAATTATTTTGCGACTTTTCATTGGAGTGGTTAAATTTCTCGTGCGAGAATCAAGAGTAAAAAAAATAATGGTAGATTAATTCACGTGGGACAGATATTTGCTAAGAAAATTCGGAATATATACAAATGTACTAGTCTGTCTGATAATTATTTTTTATTACAGTCTCAGCACGGTTGGGCAGTATAAGGCAGCAACGTTGGCCATTTACGAAGACATCTTTCAACTCTGATTTCCTAATATGCGCCTTATCTCAACCCATAATCCCTTCAAGGGTCAAAATGTTGTCCATAAGGCAAAGTCAATGATACGATTTGCGCTCAGAAAAGGTTGCTTCAAAAATTAACGAAAGTCTTTAGCAAACCGCTCAGCGGTGTTTCGCTTCAAAACGACGCGTAGTTACATCAATGGCATATCACTTATTAAACCTTCAGTTAACACAAACGTATTTAACATAACAATCTATGACTTACAAAGAAAAAAGTAGTGGTTCCCGGTCTGAAGTGGCACAAAATACGTTCTTCCGCGAGCACCAAAGAAGTCTCCCCACTTCTGAGGTTGCTCAAATGTGGAAACACACATTGCTAAGGTCGGCAGGTTTGGATAGCGAGGGTCTGCGAGGAGGAATTTGACACGTTTGTAATCTATTCTGTCCCATCTCTCAAAATAAACGCCGTTGGTTACTGAAACAAAATTCAAAATACCATTGTATTTGTATATTGTATATGAACTATTGTCAAGCTGGCCAAATTAAAAAGGAGATTGTTAAACGTGCATAATGCGAGATTCATTTGGAACGAAAAGTCATCGCGTGGAAAGAATCGGTCATACCAATATGATCATCTAGAAGAGGGTGTGGGGTGGACTAAAGGTTGTGCACGAATATTGTCTTACTCCTTTTCTCTGTGCACAACATTTTTTTCTTTTGCAAAAGCTGTGCATCCAATTCTTTTTTGTTGTTGTTGGTAATTGACCAACCTCCTTCTCAAAAATAGAATGGCTAACAGATAATCGTCACCTTCAAAGACCCAACCTTGAAGGCCATTGGCAGGAAATTAAAACATCGAATTTAACAAACAATCTAGGGTATTTTTTTATTAAAATTATGATGATGCGTCGTTGAGAAAGTGGAACACGTCACGTTTTAATGAAAATCAAAGAAATTCTATTAATAAGCTAACT
Organism: Dendrophyllia cribrosa; assembly: GCA_024195265.1. Classification (NCBI taxonomy): domain Eukaryota; kingdom Metazoa; phylum Cnidaria; class Anthozoa; order Scleractinia; family Dendrophylliidae; genus Dendrophyllia; species Dendrophyllia cribrosa. Next base: position 48,606,660 of record JAJLRJ010000003.1, read on the forward strand.
CGTGATTACGAAACAACGAAACAACTTTCGGATCCTCCCCTCCCCTATGTGTTTTTCTCCACCGGTCCCCCATTTCCTCCGTCTAACTTCCAGCCTTCCCTCCCGTGTCTCCCTTCTACGCCATCGCCATTACATATCGCGGGCTTAACCGATCGACCGAGTGAAGATTACTTTTGAATATTTTCCCGGAACTCGTTCAACGCTTCGCGTATTCACGAGTTAAAAAAGAAAAATCTAAATCGTATATATAGAAAAAACAATCTGTCAACAGCACATTTAAACGCTTCGTTAAATTATTATATCCAAATGGATTCCCATTACATATTGCAATGTGAAATAATTAGAATGTTAAAATATGCGTAGCCAATGTGGGCTTGTGGAATGGGTATATTAATAATCTAAAAGAGAATGCACTAGTAACTCCATGCAGTTTCAGTGTTTCACCTCTAAAGCAATCATACAAGCAAGTGAGTGATTAAAAACGTTTTCTTTCCCAAGACCTGGTGAAACGTTTCGCGAGAGAAGGGGTTTGTCATTTATTTTAACTCACTGCCACATGGTGGATCCGTACTGCCAAATGATCGCCGCCTTCTAATAAGCTCATGTTTGCCTTCTAGTATTAAAAAAAAACACAGACCATTAATGTTATACATTTAGGAAGAAAAACTATATTTACTGTAGGTTGACTGATTTCACTCAGGTAATGGCAGGTTGAGACAGAACTCGATCTTGTAGACCCAGCGCATTTGGAAGGCTCGGCGTTTTTTGTTAAAACCTATCAATAGGTCATCAATAGAGCAATGGTATATGAAAAGTCACAGAAAGAAGAAAACTTGAGATTGGTTTAACAACAACAATAACAACCATTTATTTTTGCCACACTTGCATAAAGTACCAAAATAGAATTACGTTTATCAATTGTAGAAGTCATTCCTTTAAAGAACATGCACCAACAACTAATGCTTTACTTGTTCACTGCAGAACGAGCAAGCAACATAATATGGATTTATGAAAAAGTATCTTACCTAGTACGAATTCTCGAATTTGTCACTTTTAACAATTTGTGTAATTAAATTTTAAAACAAGAGGCTCCAAGTAGCCTATACTCATGCGCATGAGTAAGAACGTTTTATGATATATTTTAAATAAAATAAAAAGATGCCCGACATGGAGAAGAGTTACTCCTTTCATTCAGTCATCGTTCCTGCAAACCACGTTGTTACTGTTAAGGTCGCGGGGGATACCTGGCCATGAATAAATTCATAAGGCAAAATTTTAGCAGGAGTGTCACTTTGAAAAACGTTATATCGTGAACGTTTGAAAGCCGATTTCGCTAAAATTAAACAGAGATGTTTGCAAATAATGGAAGTGCATAAAGATTGTTTTTTATTGAAGGGATCACGTTTTACGCCAATGCTGTAAGCCACTAAAGTTAGTTTATGTTAAAACGTGGTTTTGTGTCCAAGTTTGCTCCTCGAGAAAAACACAAAGAAAGTGTATTTCGCCACTCACTGATCCGTCAAAACGTCTAAAGTTACAAGTTTTTAAAGGAGTAAAATTGTCCATGTTAGAATTTGAAGCCTCATATCTTCCCTTTGAAAGCCTATTTTAAAATTTGGAGTCAGATATGACAATCTACAATATACCTAGTTTACCTCCCTGCAGTGTCAACTCATAAAATTCTCTATCCGCGCTGAATTCTTGGACACAAAATTGCTTGTTTTTACGCTTCCGAAGGTTCCCGACCAAACACGAATGCAAAAAATATATATTTATGGTAATTTTGCTAATTTTAATCCACGGGCTATTGTCAACACTCTATGCAGAAAGAACAATGCGTTGACACTCTTTGCACGTGCAATTATTGATGCAGAAACATTACAGAGCCTGTTCGCGAATATTTCGCGCATTTTCGGTATCAGCCGTCGCACTTCGTGCATACTCTTTTCATATATGCGTACTGATGAGCGGAACCTGTCCCCCGCGACCTTAAATGTTTTATAAATGAAGGATGCACCACAATGAAGACAGCGATTCTTCTGAGTGTTACATATACCTAACGTGAACATTAGTAATGTAAGAGTGACATTTGTGATCCTCGCAGTGTCCTCCAACCTAAGCAGTTGAAAAAGCAACCTGAAAAAATTCAGGCTTGAACGGGATTCGAACCCATGACCTTGCGATACCGGTGCAATGCTCTATCCACTGAGCTAGGTTGCAGCCGATTCGCATATAATTAACCGCATATAAGCGAGTTTAATTAACATCAAATTACCGCATGCAAGAGGTTAAAGTAGGCAGTAGCCACGCACCTCTTCAGAACCTCTAATTTCATTGGACCTGGTTATTACGTACTTGTATTGTTTTTAGGTCTAGGGTCCATTGTTCTGTTGTTTGTTCTATTGTTTTCTTAGCCAATCTTGTGAGGCGTTCCGAGAGGTGCGTACCGCCTCAAAGTAGGCCCAATTAACCTACTGAGAAATAACGAAAATAGAGCTGATCTCAAACTGGCTTTTGTCTTTCACTTGAACATTTTACATAAAGTAGAACTCTTTTTTTAGAAAAAAAAGAAAAAGAACAGAAGAGTGTATGCCTTGAACCCGAGTAGTTTGCTTGATAACTAATACCCATATCCACTACACCAACGAGGGCTAGCCGACAGGAACTGTAATTTTTAACATATTTATAGAGTTACCCAAAACCATAAATGGAAGCTAACCGTTTTCAAATCAGTGCTTAACCCTAAACACTGCAGATCAGTGCTAAACTGGAGCTCTTTTCTCTCAGTTCTGTGTCTAACGTCAGTAATATAAAGAATACTACTGTTAGGTAAATAGGGCCTATTTTACCGCTTGCATGCGGTAATTTGATGTTAATTAGACCCACTTATATGCGGTTAATCATACGCGAATCGGGTGTAGGTTGACCCTTCTCGATTTGGTTTCTGTATCTTTTAATGCGCTGCTTCATTTTATTCAAATAGCTGAACCTTCGATGGTCGTTCGTGCACCTCGAGTTAGATTTTTTTTTGAGGGATAATGAACAACTTTATTTGAAACAGTTAGATGCACCATTCAAGTGGAGGTCGAACCTGGAATGGAGGAACGTTTGGATCGAATGAAATCTCGTATTCAACGAGTGAAAAGTGCTCTAGCGATTCATGCTCGGACCCCTCTAGGCAATTTGTTAATGATGGAACGCTTGTTGGATGCATTCGATGAAGGAGATCAAAGTGAAATGGTAAGTTCAGCTGTAGGTTGTTCAAATACGTTTTCAGGATACTGGTTTCGTGAAACGTCTACCGCGGATGCATCTGTTCAAAGAAGTACGAGTGATGCAAATACTCAATTCCAAAGAAAAAAGCACCGGCTGTTTTGATATACACATTGCAAGTAAGGGCAACGAAAACTACTTTCTTGCCGCTTATGACAACAGTGCAGCGGCTCATGGAGACCATGAAGTATTATGGTGGAAATTGCCCACTCTGTGGATATTCCCTTGACTTCTCTACGTACGAAGTTCAACAGCATGTGCAAGTGTTAGCGTGAGTTGTGTATCAGGCCATTCTTTGCGGTGGCTTTTAAGTTCCATAGTTCCTGGAAAATTCACATCTAATCTGAGGTATAGTAGTTGAGATCTGCAACTATTGAATTATGTTGAATATTATCTGCATTGTGTTTTTTTTGCTATCCCTTTGATTGCTGCAACTAAATGCTGTTATTGTTATATTTATTGCTGACTGGAATGATACATGATTTTTAACTTCTGGTCTAAGGGCCTGGTCGCACTACAGTCAAAAACAAACATCCGCCCGTGCAAAAATCGAGGAAAACAAAAGAAACCACTCCGGTGGGACACGCTTTTTGTACAATGTTTTTGTTTTTATGTCATTTTGCACGGGCTAATTTTTGTTTTTGACTGTAGTGCGACTAGGCCCTAACTGAGACTAAATATATTACTACATGTAAAGCTGTCGACATTGGACATGTTGATGAAAGATACATTTGTAGAGGTAAATTCTCACGCCTAAACTGGTATGCCCAATACAATACATTATACAATACTTTATTTTCACATTCCCATGACTTTTTTTGTTACAAAAAAATATATATCTATCTATCATTTGTAGAGGGCCAGTGTACACAAATGCAATTAGTTCCAACAATGACACTTTTTTCCTGGCAGTATATGGTGCATTGGGATACAAAAATGCAGTTCGAGCATTTTATGAGAAGAAGTTGGCAGAAGCCCGCGCAGAGGCACAACAAGACACTCAATAACCTTTGAACGGAGATGTAAGTATTAACATCATAGAACTCTTTTGGTATATAAGGTATATATGGTATATAAGGTATATAAGGTAGATTATGATAGCCTAGTATCACCAGCAGTCCAAAACGAAATATAATGAATTTATAATGATCATCAGAAGGTGAATTCAAGTTTGAGTTGTACCAGTGTGCACACATACAATGTTCATCTATAGTAGATTGTAGTGAATGATATATCATCTTTCAAAGTGACATTTAGGCGTTGTTCTTTCATTGATGACAACTCATTCCTTAGTTTTTGAACCATAATATTGAATTTAAAAGAAGGCGGTTCTTTATATAACCGTTAGCTGCCATACTAGGTTTACTTCAGTCTTATAGCCGAAGCATTAAACTTTTAAAGTTGCACAAGTGGACTAAATATTTGTATATTGAAAAACCCTTGAAGGGAGTTGTAATAAAGTATGTATATGTTATGGTTCAATTTTATCCTTGGTTCAAATTTTATTTTCCTTTGTTTTTGATATATACGTATGCGTGTATGTATGATATGTATGTATGTATGTGTGTATGTATGTATGTATGTATGTATGTGTATGTATGTATAGGTAATACAATAGTTTCTAGCGGGTATTTGGGATAAATACCTCGAATATTAAATATTTTAAAATTGTCCCAAATATCACGAGCCGCTTCAGCGAGTGATATTTGGAACAATTTTAAAATGTTACAAGAGGTATTAATCCCAAATTCCCCGTGGAAACCATTGTATTATTTGTTTATACCACAAGGCTGAGAAATTTCGCTTTTTCTAACGCTTACACGTGTGATCATCGATGCGGGACCAAAGATTATTTCAAAATAATTTTCTTAAACACAGAGACAACTCACGATATTTGCTTCATCTTTTTATTTTAATCAAAACTATAACCAAATTCTCTAATCTGATTGGTTATCAGCAGGCCAAATTAGAGCATTAATAGGACAGTTTACGAGTCATGCTTGTAATTGGACAGTACGCGTCATTTGCGCGCGCTATCCTTTTTCCGTGCGTGCATCTCGGTCAACGCACTCAATTGTTTTTTTTTAATCACCAAAAGTTAAACGTGTAACCATTTAACGTTTTATCCTCAAATTTTGTTATACATGTAGTTATGATTAATTGGTAACAGGACTTCGTGTCGTCCAATTCTGTCTGTAATCATACTCGTGATTAAACAATTTGGACTCCCGCTTCGTGGTCGTCCGATTTTGTTAATAACTCGTATGATTACAGACCGCATTGGACTCCACTCAGTCCTATTACCATTATTAATAGTTACTAGAAACTTTGTTGTCTAATTTCCAAGCCACCAACTGCATCAAGAGCACTTTACACCGCAACAAACCTTCATCTTTGGCGGTCAGTGCTTTTATAGACGGAAAGTATTTTGCTTTACTTGCTCGCGGAGGAAGCGAGCTTACGATGAAACTTTGAACATTTTTCCACTTCTTATGGTTTTATCTGTCCTCAAACTAGAACACTACTGTCCACTTCGTCTAGATGGCGGACAAGTACGATAGTTACTACAAGCAAAGAGTCTGACTCCAAGTCGGAGCAATTCTCGATTTTCTCTTACTCACTCCGGCGAAGAACTTCTCCATTTGCTCGTCGTGTTGTCTGGCGTCGTGGCTAAAAATATCCCCATTGTATATTTTCCTTTCAACCCAGCTTGATTGTACAAGGATGATAATAGGTCTTCGTACCTTTTTCTATGTTGGCATTAAATTTCTAAACTTTCCTTCAATTATTGTATTTCACTGTCGTTAAATTCAGGAAAGCTTTCCGCTATTCAGTGTCTCAACAACAAGGCAAAGCCGTCCCTCCCGTTGCCACGACAACTGTAATTTCTAAAGTAGGTATTTCAAATTAGGCTGAAATACAGCTCGTCTCAGCCAATCAGATTTCCGAAATTTCTCAGTCAGTAGTATAAATTTTAATATATGCGTCTAGGAAGCGTATAGTAGAATTTTATATAGCATGTATCCGGAAGCCCAAACTTACTCCGGACATTCTATCATCCTGTAGATCATACTCTATTCAAAGAAGAATTGGAGATACTTTCAAGTTCACAATGAAAATAATATTGAAGATCATTTCGAAGCCAATTTGGCGGATCCATTCGGGACTGGTGATCATTTAGGGGCCTGGCGTGCGTTTCTGATCTCGGAAGTCCTGATAACTTATCGGGCCCGGAGCTTTTTTTAAAATTCAGAACCTCTAGAATGGTGGCGTAATTCTAAGTTTTAGCCAGCAAACCAGCGCTGACTTGTTTCGTCGAGTTAGAATTTTATTGCTTAGATTTCCGATGCCAACTAAATTTGAATATTTAATGTAAACATTGCGCGCATAAAATACCTTACTGGGCCGAAAGTTGTAGGGACTTTCGAAAAACGGGCCCCTGGATGGTTGCTGAGTCAAAGTATGGATATCGATATATTGATATATTGATACTGAGGAAACACCTGCTCAAAAGATTTCACTAAAGCAGGTTTCTCGTATCTTTGCACAAAACTTCAATAATATGATAGTGTTACATGACAATTTAAATGCGTTGGTCTTGGTAACCGTTCTTTTCTAGTTAAAATGTTATAGCAAATCGTCAAACGTCCAAAAACAGAATCTCTCTTTTGAAACATGCGTCTAGGAAGCGAGAAATGTGCATTGTTTATTTCGTTTTTAAAAATCGTTCAATTGAATCAGAAGTTAACTTTGTTAATAATAAAGATGTAAAAGTGCATGTGTTCGGAAATCAAATATCTTGAATTTCCTTTGGTTTAGACTTTTTATTTTCCACTGAATCAAACACCACTCCCAAGATAATTGAAAACACCTTCGGGTCACAATGAAAGTAAAATTGGGACCATTTGAGCTCGAGATCGTTTCGGAGTTGCAATCATTTCGGCGGCCTTACAGATATCTGAAAGTCCACAATCAAAAGTTTCTTTAGAAAAGAAAGATTCAAGTACTAACGAATATGTTTATTGTTGTTGTCTATTCACTGAGTGCAAAAAAATAATAGTTCATGAGATGGACAAGCGTCAAAAAAATCAATTAAAATGGCGATAAAATCACTTGACTTACCTGTTGGCGTGTGTCGTTTTCCGTTCTGTTGTCCCCCTTTTGTCAATGAGATAAGCAAGGTGTACAAATTGCAGCAAAAATATAATGTCAAATACTTCATTGGTTGTTTTTCGTGGTCAGACAGGGAAGTTTGACAGTTAGCTTTTTCACTCTTGTGAAACGAAAACTAAATTAGGCAGACCACCTGCTGGGCACCCTCGCGTCACTTGACTGACAGACTACCGGTATTCGTTTGCCTTTATTCTTCCAGGTAAGTAAGATAATTATTAACGCGGGTAGCTACAGTCTTTTCGATCGCTTTCGATACAAATTTCAGGTTGGAAATAGGACGATAATTAGAACTTATTCATGCTCTAGAGTACTCTTTTTCAATTAAGGCGTGCGGAGAACCATTTTCAAATCACTTGGCATAACAACACTTTGCAAGGAGAGATAATTACTAATCGGGTAGTATTGATCTCTGATGCCGCAGTGGCGAATCCAGACTTCATCGTAGGGGACGGGAGGGGGATCGAGATAGGGGGAAGGGTGGGTATTGTCCACGCACTCGAAGCTAGGTGGGGATCAAGATCACATGATTTATTAGAGATGTTACTAATAAGTTTCATCAGTTGTTCTTCTGTAACTGTGATGAACTACTCTGGAAAGACTGGATTGCTTAATATGCCCTTTTATCGCATCAGAAGAAGCGTATTTACATTTTGAGTGACTAGTGCAAGAAAGAATCCACCGCCCAGTTAGGGTAAATTCCGACGAACGATCGACATCAAAACAGCAACATCAAGGAAGTGAAATGACGACCATCGAATTGCCAAACTTGGAGCGTCGGATTCGCAATCTAGCGAAATTAAAAAATGAAGAGGTTTAAAATTCAGACTAAGAACCTAGACAAAAACCCCGACCAGCCCAAGATGATTTCGTTCGAGCATAGTTAATCGAGAGACTGGTTATGAAACCTTGCAGACTTCAATGGCGATAACAAAGAAACTACAATTTATGTTGAACCGTACTTGACCGTGCACATATTTTATAATTTTTTGATCAGACCCTTTGCCTGAATAACTTAACAGCACCATTTCTATTGGTCAGTTGCTCGAACAAAAGTTCAACATCTATTCTGTTGTACACGGTCAAGGCGAAAAACGATAACAAAAAGATCGAACAAAGACAATTCTCAGGTTTCACAACTAGTCTCTCGATTAACTATGGTTCGAGGAACGAGAACGCTATCCTAATCTAGTGTTGGGTTTCCTGTGTAGTTAATGTAAAATAACACGGCAAACTGATCCTTACGGGATTGAGGCAAGAAAAATAAAGTAAAATAAAAGATCTTTTCTCCGCCGTAAGGATCAGTTTGCCGTGTTATTTTACATTTATTCAAGTTTTTCTACTGATCCAGATCTTTGTCACAGATCCGTCACCTCTCATTGGTTTGTAGTTGTGGTTTCTGCTGTTCATTGTCTTAACTTCCTGTGTAGTAGCCGGATTGAATTCAGCTGTTTCTCTGTTTCGATGCCAATTTACCCCCCCGAAGATTATTATTATTTTTCTTTTTCAGGAGGCAAATTCACGGGCGGGAACTGGTATCTACTTTGGCCTCACTTTCATGTATTAAATAAGTCATGTGAGCTCTCCACCGCGGTCAAACGTCCAAGGCGTTTTTCGTTTTATTTAGTGGAATTTTATTTATTATTAAATGGAAATATGGGCGTCTTTACTATCTTTTCATTTTTCTCAAAATGATGAGCTTTTTTCCGTTGAAAACTGACCAAAATTCTTTGCGTCTGATCAAAATTATGTTAGCAAATGGCGCCAACAATTCTGCAATTCACAGTTTTAAACGCTTAGAACTTTTTTTAGTAAACTTTCAAAACGTTTGGTAAATTAACAGTGTATTGGCAATATATTAAACTTTAAACAGTTAAAATGACAAGCTTAACTTTTAAGTACTTTGCTTATAACTTTTGCAACTTTCTCTCGTTTGACCGCGGTTAACATGTGAGCTTGCTGTCGATCGGAGAAGCGCATAAAAGTCATAAAAGCAACTTCACGCTTTTCAACGGCGGGAAAAAGTTGAGAATTGACCGATTTTTATCATATAGCAAGTGAAATGAAGCCTGGCAGATGCTTGACGACAAAATCAGCCACGAATGTTTCAGTGTGACCAAGCTGTTTACGAACGCCGTCGATCTCTAGACAATTCACCGGTCTCTGTCATACGGCAAGTGAAATAAGTTTTGATTGGATGCAATTTCTTTTGTGTTTGGATCCAACAATCTTCACCGTGACTTATGCCTGCATGTTTTTGCTGGCTGTTGTTGCTGTTTTCAGGCATTTAAATATAGACGGCTGGGTTGCATCACGGTGTTCCTTTCTTTGCTTTATCTTACATGTATCATTGCTATTTACTAAAAAAATAGCTTTGTTTATGATTTGTTCAGATTTATTGAAGATCGTGAAAGCTTATACTTGAATCACATCATCTGTATTACATCTTTGCTGCTGCTCTTTAAATATTCAATGTTATTCGCTTATACCTTAAGTCGAATTTTCCAGATATATTTGCATGTATGTAAATACGAACCGGAATAAAAAAGTCGCGACTATAAAAAAGTAACGCAGCTGTCAAGCTGTTTCTTCCGTATCACAACTATGATACTAAAACAAAATGTTTGCGAGGTGATTGCACTCTTAAGTGACGGTAAACAAAAACATTTAGCAGGGTGTCAATCGACATCTATACTGCTTATTTCAATTCAGCTGTCAAATATGTCGAATGCACTGTTAATACCTGATTACTACTAGTCCATAATACAAACTAAGTCGAGTAACTTTCTGCATTCGTCATCTCCGAATTAAAGCCGCCAAACGTGCTTTTTTATGGCAATGGTTGTATAAGTTTTAACTTATTTAGTTCGTAATTATTTAATGTTATTTTTATTCTTACTAAGTAGTAACAACTTTTAATTTCTTGTACTTTTATGCATAGTATTACACTTTTAAACTATTTTGTATCTAAACATTAAGTTTACATATACAGTTCATCACCTTTTTTTATTTTTTTTTTATATATTTGCCAATGAATAATTTATCCCATTTATAAACTTGAGTTCACGGGGATTCCATAGATAGCAATTGCTTTAACTAAATTGATCACCCTGGTTTAATTAAAGTCTTTATCTACCTGTCCTTTTCATGTGAAACAACGGTGTTATTCTTTTCTACATGAATTTCTCTCCTTCGTAGTGTGCATAACATGTCTGCATGAACGAATGCGTCGTTTTATGCATTAAGTTACGCATTAAGTTAAGCATTTTACGTTTTAAGTTCAGATTTAAGCATTTTCTAACAAAAGGAGAAAAGGAAAAACTCATTTTAATGTTACTTGATCATCTACTTCATCGTCTATTTGTTAGTTCAAGTTTCGCTTGCAACAGTGCAAGGGGCAAGTGGGTTGGCACTCCACAGATTCCGTACAGCTGCTTGGGCAAGCTACAAAAACAGATAATGCAAGGTTATCATTCAAAATTGTAAAACAATCTTCCATCATCGCTACATTCTAAATGGTATCAAAATGTGTAAAAGAACGAGCTCTGCAAGTTTATCCCTTGTTTGTAACCAAATTTGGTATGAACCGGTAATTAGCAAGGATTTACAACGGTGATAAAGGGAAATATAGTAAAATGTTAAGAGGCGTTCCGTATAAATTCCGACCGGCCGATTTTCGGTGGGAATTTCTTTCGTTTTCTGTGTAAAATTCAGACATATGTAAAATACAAAAATCCCATTTGTTTGGCGAAATTTGCTTTTATACTCGGCTTTTCTTGCATGAGTTCTCCCGAACCGACATCTGGGTACAGGAAATCCTTACTGGCCTTAGTTCGCAACACCGATATTAACACTAAACCCGAGATAAACGATAAAAATTCAACGAAACAAGCATACATTTATGTCATTACTTAGTCAGTCATAGTTGCTATTTAAGTTTTGTTGTCAACTTGACTTGTGTTGCTTCAATGTGTGCATTTAGTTATGAATTTTTGTGTACATGCATGTAAAATTAAGGCACTACCTGCGCCATTAGCAAGGCGTTGCCATCCATTTCCCAAAAGGGGACCTATCTTACAGCCTATTCGCCACTCAACAATTAGACCAAGGATCATGCACCTCAATTTTTTTTATTAACGTCCCCAGGTTCCCAAATTTTGACCAAAAATCTTCGCGAAAATGGTATATTTTTTTTATGAAAAAAATTAGGATATGACAACGTTTTACGTGACATTCTTCAGATATACATATACGGACGGATTTAAGTAAATCAGCTATTACTCTATCTAGAAATGCTACAATATATCGAATACTGGGCTTCGAAGTTGTCATACTTGATAGAAGCCGCGACCAACTGTGAACATTACTAGTTAGCGACTTAACCATTCAGATTATGCGTATTTCTAAGATATACGGGTGGCTCGAGAAAGCCTGTGATTCACTAATCATTTTGGTAACAAATTCGTTATTTTTTTCAGCGTTTTCAAGGAGGTTGTTCATAGCGTTTTCCTCTTCTTATGCTTGGAATCACGGCGTTGCTATAAAAGACGTTTCGAACAACGGAGAAATTAAATGACAGAAATGGGGACAGTCCAACGAAAATATCTGGTCGAACGGAAACGATTTTACAGTGCGGACACTCGAACCGGGCCACTTGAAAGAAAATTCGCCAATCAGAACGTGTTTTGAGAACAAAGGATGCTAAAGTGTTTGGTAAACAAACCAATACCGTTGCAGCATTTAGACAATACAGCTGAAAATAAATTTGAAACTACTTGAACTTGCGGACCTCTCAGGAAACTATCTCATTTTTTTTATTGGTTAGTTTCGATCCTAAATTGTGGGCCGTTTGAAAGGGATTTCTATGTTGTAAAAACCCGCGGTTTTTGTGATTTTCTCAGAAAAATTCCCACGTAAAAAAACATCACCGAGGATGACATCGAATCTGTAGTATAGGGAAGTTACAACTACACAATTTCAAGTTTAAAGAAAACAAAAAACAATTTTATTAACCTCTTCTTTACATGTATAGTGCCAGAAATCTGTAGAACTTTGGCCGTGGAGTGTTCGGAGGATCCAAACTAGCAGCCGTAACACAACTGTTTCAACTGAATATAAACATGAATAAATAAGTCTCTGCTGCAGTTCTGAACAGGTGACACTGGGTTTGCATAGTTTTTCCATTTCTAGAAATTCAATTACATCTACCACAATCTTTGTTCGTGGCGGCGCTACTCTCGTTCTTGGGATGGAGGAGTTATTGAGATCATAATCCGCCAAAACGTTTCGCACGAAGTGCCGACTAGTTTTTACTTCAGAAGCGATCAGTTGCGGACTCAGCCCAATGTGGTGTAAATCTAACACACGTTCTCGCAAAAGTTGGGAGTGTCGGAGACCATTGTCGTAAATACCACCGTTTCGGTTCACTCTAAGTTGAATATTTTGCAAAAAATCCATTATATTGAAACAGTATGCAAACTAAAAAAAACGGTGAGTAACATCAAACGTCTATGCAAATATTTTGGATCGAAAAATCAGACAGTTTCCTAAGAGGTCCGCAAGTTCAAGTAGTTTCAAATTTATTTTAAGATGTATTGTCTAAATGCTGCAACGGTATTGGTCTGTTTACCAAAAACTTTAGCATCCTTTGTTCTAAAAACACGTTCTGATTGGCGAATTTTCTTCCAAGTGGCCCGGTTCGAGTGTCCGCACTGTAACACCCCTTTAGTCATTTGTTGTCAATAAACTGGGTAAACATTTAATTTTATCTCTGTGCAATGCCGAGAAAGCACACAGATTAATATTGTATTCATTTCGTGACAGGAACTCAGATTTTTTTTTTGTCCCACGCTCGTGGCAACATCAACATAACATCTTTCTCGTTTCATTTATGAGCTTAAAATTTACCATATTTCATTATTCATGACTAGACACGACGTTTTCGACATTGCCGATCCTAGCAGTACGCAGGACGCATATCATGTATGAACCTAGTAAATGCCCTAGCTCGCCACTAGTCTCTCGTAGCTCAGTTGTTAGAGCATTCGACAGGTGTACGGAAGTTCATGGGTCCCATTCCTCAAGTTCAAGTTCAAGTTTATTATTCACACTTATTCAATTACAATAAAACAACGATAAGGGAAAAAAAAGAGAAGAACAGAGCTAACTATACATTGAATTAAGCATAACAAAGGAAAAAGTGTGTAGCAGCCAAAGGAGCCAAGCTTTCAAGTTGGCTACTACCACAGAGCGATTACAAGTGGGTGGAGTTTATACAGAACTTTTAGAAACTAGTTATGAAGCTCTGACTAAATTAATCACATTGAAAAGGAAGAGTATATATGAGTTATAATAACTATTTAAATTAAATAATTAAATAAATAGAGCTAAATAATAAATTAAAGTTGTTCGAATTATAGTAGTGGTAATGGTAGTAAAGAGGACCATTTTCTGTAAACATAAAGTTACATTTGTTTATTATTAACTTTTTAATATTTGATACCATGCGAGCAGAGCCCAACCTGGAACCCATCTGGAACATCGAAGGGGTTACTGCAAGCATGGTAACCAAGTGAATTAATTAAACAATACAAAACACCAAAATATTACACACTTGTTGAGACATTCATTTTATCATATTTATTCATTTTTGCTCACCACTTTGCAAGGACGGTAGTGGAGGTGGCTGAGCAGCCGAAAGAGCCTGGGGTTGAGAAGCTGGATATACTGCTGTGGGGTAGGATACAGCAGAAGGAGATGGTGCTGCCGGAGCGGGTGGTGATGGCGGTGCTGCCGGAGCGGGCGGTGCTGGCGGTGCTGGCGGTGCTGCCGGAGCGGGTAGTGATGGTGGTGCTGATGGAGCGGGTGATGATGGCGGTGCTGCCGGAGCGGGTGGTGCGAATTGTTGAGGAAACAAGAAGGGTAGGCCAGGAAGAAAGGGAGGGCTGGTGACTATCGGGACCTGAGATGCTTTTGGTGGAGTGAGACCTGTAGAGTAAGATAAAAAAATCTAAATAAAGCTAAAGCTGGAAAACTCGTGTTGGAAAACTCTAACACCAAACATTTCAACACAATTTAACATCTTTCACAGGATCCTCTTTCCTTAAGAAAGGAAGATAAAAGACCCTGGAAAAAGAGACTCCATATAACAGAAGTTGAAGCAAATGTTCACAGGTCAAATACGAGTTCGCTAACTCAAAACAGTTGGCGAGAATAGAAACAAGTTTTGTTTGTCGCCAACAGTTTGCCAGAAGTTGATGTGACTTTCACACACACCAACTTTAGTTTGCAAACACGAGTTTGCTAAGTTTAGTTTGTCGTGTGAATGCTCCTTAAAACCTTTTCTTCATACAATTTGGCTTATGGACGTTAGACTGAAAGATACAACGTCATTTAACAAAAACAATTGTCACATCCAAAAACTCAGCAAAATTACAAACCACTGGCTCTGGAATACCCGGTATCCCATTTAACGGGAGTGATCGTTTTCCATTAAAATTTACCATATTTCTTTATTTATCACCCCACATGACGCTTTCCACATTGCTAATCCTAGCAGTACGCAGTACGCAGGGCGCGTGTCATATATGAACATATATGAATCTAGCTCGAGGCCTTGATTGCCACGAGTCTCTCGTAACTCAGTGGTTAGAGCATCCGAACGGTACACGGAGATCATAGGTTCCATTCCTGTCGGGGTCTCAGATTTTTTTTGTCCTACACTAATGACACGATGAACATTACATCTTTCTCAAGAGCTTTTGCTTTTTTGTTCGGTAGATAAAAAAAGATATATATATATATATTTAATTCTTCAGAGCAAACAAACACACCGGGTTAAAAGCGTTTTAACTTTAAGACACATAACCTGGTGCGGCTGTAACTGACACATCCAAAAAATCAGCACAGTTAGAAACTACTGCCTTTGAAATACTTGGTTCTCCATCTAAAAGGAGTATTTGTTTTCCCTTCGGGTCTTCCGCATAGAATGACACGTAACTATGCAGCTCCGGTCTGTCTATCAGGAGTTTCAATTTAAAGCCAGTTCCAGTGACAAGATATCCGTCGTATTTAAGAGAAGAGTAAAGTTCAAATGGAAAGCTAAACTCGTTGACGAAGTTTAACGCGACGCACTTCTCTGCAAGAATAAAGAAATGAAGTTATCACAATTGTAAGCTTTCTTTATATATATATATATATATATATATATATATTTATATATATATATATATATATATATATAGAACAAGTACACATAATTGTATATATATATATATACAATTATGTGTACAAAAAACATAAATAAACGAATAAACAATATATAGATTGTTTTACTTGTTCTACGAGTGCTCTAGTACGCAGAGCCAAATACAAATGTAAGGACGGAAAGTTGTAACGTTTCGTCCTTACATTTGTATATATATATATATATAGATAGATAGATAGATAGATAGATAGATAGATAGATAGATAGATAGATAGATAGATAGATAGATAGATAGATAGATAGATAGATAGATAGATAGATAGATAGATAGATAGATAGATAGATAGATAGATAGAAACTTTATTTAAGTGTCAAAAGACCTTATAGCCTGGGTAAACCCATACTAATTTGGGGACACATAAAAAAGTATAAAATATCTAATATTAATGTAAAACCTAAAATATATTTAATATTTAAAATTTATATAAAGCTAACAATTTATTAATTGATAATAAAAGCTAAAATTTAAAAAAAGAAAATGATAAAATTGTATTGTTATGATGAGCAGAGGGTACAATCCTTGCAACCATCATCCATTAACAGAGTTATGTCGTATTTACGAATCTTGTTTTTAAAAGCATTCAACGTTTTTGCTGATCTATCAGCTATAGATAATTTTTCCCATAACCTTGGGCCTAGATAGCTTAAAGAGTGTTTACCATGCGTTATTGTATTGTACCTAGGAATTGAGAAATCTGATTGCCTTAAGTTGTAGGAAGAAGTGTGGTTATTAAAAATATTACAAATATTAGTGGGGCATAATTTATGCTTAACTTTGTACATAAGGATGCAGATATCCTGCAAGCGCCTGTTCATCAGCGTTGGCAACTCGGCCCTCTCAAGTAGTTGAGTATAACTTGCATGCTTGTCCCTATACACCGCCCTTAGTCCTCTTTCTTGCAATCTTTCTAGTTTTCGCGAGTCACTGGATCTACAAAAATGCCAGACTAAGTGGCAATACGTAAGATACGGCAGAACTGCTGATTTAAATAGTACTAGCTTTGCCTTTGTTGGAATTAAGTTTCTAAGTCTCATGAGAACGCCGATCCTTTGACTTGCCTTATTGCAAATTGAGCTTATGTGATCAGTAAAGTTAAGTTTGGAATCTATTGTAACACCTAAAAGGTTAAGAGTTTCTGCTGCTTTGATTTCCTCATTGTTTACATAGATTGCACGTGCCGCACTGTTTTCATCCCGACTGTAACCAATGTTCATAGTTTGATATTTCTTGAGGTTCCCCGCCAGAAAATTAGAATCGTACCACTTGGTAGCTATATTCGCACTATCCCTAAGCTTGGATGTAACGATAGACTGGTCACGTCCGGTGTGGTAGATTTGGTGGTCGTCTGCATACATTGATATGTTCTTCGTTATGCAGTAAGACAGATCGTTTTGGAAAATGTTCCATAGCAACGGGCCTAGGGCGGAGCCCTGTGGACAGCCTCGGTTGACCAGCCTACATGAGCTTGCATGACTACCAATTTTCACACGGTTTTTCCTATCACACAGATAGCTATTTAAAAGATGTAATGCGCTGTCCTGGAAACCATATGCTCTGAGCTTGCTGAGCAGTAAAGGTGGATACAATGAGTCAAAAGCCTTTGACATGTCAGTTGATAGGATGCTTACAGCCAATCTGTTGTCCCTCGCCTTTCTCCATCCCTCCACTAAGTTAATCAGAGTTGTTTCGCAGCTGTATGTTCTCCGATAGGCAGATGAGTTTTCATACATGCGGCTGTCAAAACCAGTAGTTACTTGCTTGCTTACTAATTGCTCGAATACTTTATTCACACATGGGAGGACACTTGATTTGTAAAGGTCAAGAAACCAACTCCAATTTAAATTAACGTTTTAATTAGCTCGACGTTTCAATCATCATAACGCTCCTGAGGAAGGCCGAGACGGCCGAAACGTCGAGCTAATTAAAACGTTAATTTAAATTGGAGTTGGTTTCTTGACCTTTACAAATCAAGTTTATACGACAAATTTCAAGTCTCCACGATCCCTCAAGTGATCCTCCAATTAAAGATTTCAGGTGAGCATTGTTTGCGAGGCCATTCACAAGTCTACGAATATATATATATATATATATATATATATATATAAATTTGTCACAAATGAAGACGAACCAATACTTTTTTTCTGACACCTATATTTCGACCACATTTAGTGGTCTTCTTCAGGGTGACTAAAACACCGTTAACGTATTACACTTTAAAATTGCTGAGGCGTCCGATATATATATATATATATGTAAAAATGTTTACACAAACGGTGAACTCTTCAGCAGAAGGATCCAAGGATACGACGCCACCACGTGAATTTGTAGATAAGTGTAATGAAAAACGATGGGGCGAACTTCTTACTGGTCCTGACTGGTTTTATAACGTTTCGGCCTTCGGCCTTCTTCAGAAATTACTAAGAATTAAAAACTAAAAACTATGTACAATGATTAAGTTATACAAATTGTGACTTATATACGTTAAGCTACAAAAACAAAAGAAAACGAGGTTACGTAACATAACAAAAGAATTAAATTACAAGGTAAATTAACGCTAAAAATAACAAACATGATGTGATAAAAACCTTAATTAAAAATTGAAACAGAGAAATAGTGACTAACGCTAACAAAAACAATTACAACATGAGAGGAATAATTAACAAATAAACGTACGAAATATGCGAGGAATCTAACATTACAAACTCCCTATCGAGGGCCCCCGAATAATCATATAGGTCACTGTCGGAATGACAGGACCAGCACGTCTTACCAAGTGCCCCCGACAGAACGTTCGAACACAAAACAACTACAAACAATACAAAGAATAAAACAAGGAAAAGAAAAAGACAATCCTATTTTTGCAAGATACGTGCGTTAATTATTATAGTTAATTCGGTGTTATGATCTAAATTCACGTCTCTTGTTAAGGCCATGCGGATTGAGCGTAAACAATTGGGTTGTCCAATAAGCCTCCCTAGTGAGCAACAATTGGTCAAGGTGAAGTGTATTTTGAAATGATCTAATTTGTTCGATAAAAATAAAGCTAATTTGTGAAATGTCATGTTCAGAACTATTAAAATGTACCGCCAATTCACAAGTTCTCCTATTATTAAGCATGCTAGATTTGTGGTTTCTGAATCGGACTTTAAATTCGGTGGATGTAGAACCAACATACAGCAAATTGCATTTATTACAGGTGGGCAAATAAATCACATTTTTAGACGAACATGACAAATCTTGGCGAATAGAATAATAACGACCTGTGGCAGAACTCTGGAATTTCGAATCTTGAAGTAAAAATCTTTTACAAAGGTCACATCTTTTGCCACATTTAAAGCAACCCCCCCTCTTCTTCATTAAAATTTACGTCCGTAGCAGACCGAAATTAAGATGGTGCTAAAATTTCTTTGAGATTTTTGTTTCGGCGATAAGCTGGAAAAATAGATTTAGCTGGAAAAATTTCATTTATAAGAGGTGAGGAGTGTAATAAATGAAGTTTCTTGACTTGTGATAGGTCTCTCAAACAATGCTTCCTATCAAGCGCAAAACTGTAGGATCACTAGCAGCAATAGGGGAGATGTACACGACCCGAAATGATCCCCGACCCCAAATGATCCCCGACCCCAAATGATCCCCAAAATCGACCTAAACACGACCCGAAATGATCCCCGACCCCAAATGATCCCCAATTTGTTTCACACGCGACCTGAAATGATCCCCGAGGAATTATAGGAGTGGAATGGAAAACATTTCTATCCCGGGGATAAGATTGAAGCGTTTTGATTCCGTTTTTCGGTTAATAAATGCGAAGTTCTTCAGCTATAAATGCGAAATCTTTTCAAAATGGCTAATCGACTGCACAAAGTTATTTTCAGTTATATTAATTGCCTGGAGTTTACCGTATACAACATGCAAACATACATCTAGATTATAATCAATGACATATTGAAAGCTACACACTTGGCTCTTACCAGTACCAATTTTTATTGTTATGACAGTTTTGTTCCTTCTGAATTATTTTATACAGTTCAGGTTATAACGTTCCTGCATGTTAACCGACAGGTTAAGGTTTTATCGCCTAGCTGTTGCATTCAGTTGTTCTTGTTTATCATTAATTTCACGGTTGTTTATGTTCACTTTTTCCCTTACAGAGGCGGAAAGTTTTATATTACATATTGTTACAGTTCAGAAATTCTATAATTGATGGAATTGACGGAAATAAACGGTTTTGTGAATACTACGTACGTTAATGGGTACTGACAGGAAGCGAAGACTGTTACTTGTGACAGTAAGGCCCGGTTTAAACGTCGCATTTCACATGTGCCAAATCTAATTCAGGTATTGAATGCGTGCGAAGTTCGACGTTCAACTAAAATTAAATTCGACAATGCGACTTCTGTCGCATCTTCGACTGAGCCAGTCAAATCTCGACAGAAGATCAACCGTTGTCTTTTGTGCCGAATCGAATTTTTAAATCATGTTTAATTTATTATATCCCACAATTCTCAATTTTTTCCCAACTCTATAAAAACTCGATCATGATTCAATGTCTAAAATGGCGGATTTACTTATTTAAGTAGAACCAAATAAGTATCAGACTCGGGACATGTGAAATTTGACTTTTAAACCGGGCCTAACGAGATGCTATGTGCACGATTTTATTTAAACCTCCAATTTAAACTCTAAAGTAAAGTTTCTTGAAAATTCGTTAAAAAGGAGTTATAATTATTTAATAAATTGTCCAAAATTTATAAATACATAAACACTTCAAACAATTTGAGTCAAAATTCTTTAATTTACTTTATTCTTGTAATTATAGCATCTTCGGGAATTAAACGTCATCCCATTCCATTCCAATAATTCCTCGGGGATCATTTCAGGTCACGTGTGAAAAAAATTGGGGATCATTTGAGGTCGGGGATCATTTCGGGTCGTGTTTAGGTCGATTTTGGGGATCATTTGGGGTTGGGGATCATTTGGGGTCGGGGATCATTTGGGGTCGTGTACAGAGACTTGCAGTTTTTTAAACAATTTACTATTATGAATGGCAAGAAACCAATTCCAATTTTGGCTTTTAACTTTAATTTGCTCGACGTTTCGGCCGTCACGGCCTTCTTCAGGAGCGTTTTGTTTTTGATATTACAACATTTGAAATTTGTGTCAACGGAAAAATCAACGGCTAATCTATGACGAAATTACAAAACATAATTATATTGGTTAATGTGCGAGTTAAAAAAGACTCAATAAAACAGACTCGCGCGTGTTTTAAAATAATTTAACAAACAAACATAATCAGATTTATGCGCGCGCGTAACATAGGCGCGTGCAAAGTTCTCTTACATTTCTTTAGGGTGCGTTCCTTTGGGATGATCTGGATCCGGATCACTGATCCAAGATCACTCGGATCATGCTACATCAAAGGAACCGATGAATCCTTGTCCAGAGTAGATTCGTCGGTTCCTTGGATGCTTCATGATCCGAGTGATCTTGGATCAGTGATCCGGATCCGGATCATCCCAAAGTAACGCACCCTTAGATTAGATCAAATTGTTTATTGTGGGTATTAGTCTCTTTATCCAGAAGTTTTCTCTCGCACGTCTCATTTCCACGTTGCGGCTTCTGACCTTCTCTAGCACCGTTAGTCTTAAGTGTTCCATTATGCCGCACTGTAGGTAAATGTTTTTGACCAATGGATATGTCTGAGCGGTGTTGGTTTGCCCGTATACGGATGCAATTTTTCTGTTTCTCCCACATATTGGTCGCAACATTTCGAGCATTGTTTTAAATATATAACATTAGTAGATTGGCACGTCATGTTACCATGGAGTGTAATAGTTTCATTGGTCGCTGTGCTGGTGATGATTTGTGCAAAATGGCCATATGTTTTGCAGCAGGCGCATCTTATGTCGGTTTTGCAAGGCCAGAAGCCGGGTTCTGTGGTGATGGCGGCTGGACGGTTCCTATGTTTATGTGTAAATTGTATTTTCAGATTTTTGTTATTTTGAAAGTTACGGTCACAGATCTTGCATGTAGTTTCAGAGGGGGCCCGGTGTACTGGTGTTATCGGGTGGTTGTAGTCCATCAGTGTTGTTTGGTGTGAGTCGTTTACTCGTCAGAATTTGAGAAAGGTCTCTCCCTTTGCGGTATGCAATTATTGTTGGCTGGGGAAAGACATTCTTTCATCGGGATGTGAGAGTTAAAATTTTTTGGTGATCTCTGATAATATTTTTAAGCTTTGGAAGGGCCGGGTTATAGGTGACGACCAGAGGTACCCTGTCCATATTGCACTTGATGGTGTCATTGCAAAGTGCCTCTTTCCTTGTGGTTTGTCTCGCTTTCATGATGGATTCCAATTACAGTCAACTCTCTCTTAACGACCACTCTATTAAGCGACCACCTCCATTAAGCGACCACTTTGTAAATAACCATTTTGTTTTTCAGTCAAATACTGTTTAGAAAACTCTCTCTTAAGCGACCACTTCTCAAATTTCTTAAGCGACCGCGACCACTTTCGAGGTCAAAAATGTGACAAATTCCTTTGTTTTGTGTTTCCGTTAAGCGACCACCCTCAATGTTATGAAATTCTGGCGTTACTCAGATGTCACAAAGTTCAGTTTTTAATCAGAGGTTTTTAATAGCGCTGACAGATATTTTACACAACTGAAAAACTGCGGCTAGATCATGGTTACATAGTATTGAAAACTTCAACAGTTACAGTCAGAACGATAAGAATCAGCTGAAGAATTTTCTATTCCACGTGAAATATATGTAGTACATTGTCCGCTTTAGAATAAGTTTTTTCTCAAAAGAGCTTTGTATATTTGCTTCATTTAAACTGATAAGGCAATACAGAATGGTAATAATTAGTGGATTCTTGCAGTTTTTGGCTTATTGTCTTGATTTTTCTATTAAGCGACCACCTCCATTAAGCGACCACTTTTTCCTGCACCAAGGGTGGTCGCTTAAGAGAGAGTTGACTGTAGTTTGTTCTTGTACCCACGTTCAAGGAGGATGCCGCAACGTGGAAATGAGACGTGCGAGAGAAAACTTCTGGATAAAGAGACTAATACCCGCAATAAACAATTTGATCTAATCTAAAGAAATGTAAGGAAACTTTGCACGCGCCCATGTTACGCGCGCGCATAAATCTGATTATTTTTGTTCGTTAAATTATTTTAAAATACGCGCGAGTCTGTCTTATTAACTCTTACTCTTATTAGTTCTTTAACTCGCACATTAACCAATAGAATTATGTTTTGTAATTTCGTCATAGATTAGCCATTGATTTTTCCGTTGACACAAATTTCAAATGTTGTAACATCTACATAACGCTCCTGAAGAAGGCTGTGACGGCCGAAACGTCGAGCCAATTTAAGCTAAAAGCCAAAATTGGAGTTGGTTTATTGCCATTCATAATCGTAAATGTAACAAGTAAATGGCAACAGACAATAAGGCGCAAACAGCGAACATACATCAATTTGTAAAAAAAAAACATCTAAATTACAAAGTGTACTATAATTAGCTAATTAGGTGTTATAGCAGATACGATTCTTAGATCTGAATTTATGGAGGTCCGTTCTGGTCAAATATCTGGTTAATTATCTTCAACTGTAAGCGTACAAATTCTTATTGTAAAACCATTTTTTATCCCTGTATTGAATTATTTTCAGCCTTGTATTTTTTTACACCCTTACTGATTAACTTTTCGTGTGACTAATATTTTTTTGCGTGATATTTTTTATGGTTGTCTTCGAATTATTTTTATATGTATATTGAATTATTCTTCACCTTTGTATTTTTACACACGGACTAATTAATTTTTCGCGTGGATATTTATTTTTGTATCTGTTTATATTTTTTTTCCGTCGTCTGCGAATTATTTTTGGGTTCCGTGATGCATTGCGTGTCATCTGTTGCGTGAAGACTGGGTGCGAGGCTTCCCTCGTGACAGTGCCGCCATCTTCGAAAGTTGATTTACAATTTTTCATTATAAACTACAACATGTCAGGACGAAACGTTAGCAGAGAAAGGAATGAATGGGGAATGCAACTTTTTATGCAGAACTTGAAGGGAGTGATAAGCCTTTTTCTTGCTCAACAAGATATCACATGGACGGAAGAGTTGATCGAGCAAACCAAATTTGCATCAGCTTCGGTCAGTTCCCTATGGATTGCATCCAAATCAGAATACTGTTCCAGATGATAATCAATTCCGAATGCCCTTCGTCTCCTCTGAAGTGTTGATACACTTACTTGAAGTAAGTGAGCTATCTTCTCACATGAGAAGTGCATTGATCGTAGGTATAATTTTCTTTCTGTTCCTTGGTTACATTTAAACTTGACCTTCCAGGCCCTTCTCCTCCTCTACGCTCCGTATATTGAAGAAACGCTTTAAGAATGTAGAGATTGGATATATCCTAGCAGTAAATGCAAGCTTTCACTTAAGAAGTCACTAGTGTCAGGAACATACAAACTGTCGTGTTCCATCAGAGTCAGAGTTCTATATGCTTCTTCCAATCGCCGAGAGGTTTGCTCCATTAACTCTTCCGTCCATGTGACATCTTGTGGAGCAAGAAAAAGGCTTATCACTCCCTTCACGTTCTGCATAAAAAGTTGCATTCCCCTTTCATTCCTCTCTCTGCTAACGTTTCGTCTTGACATGTTGTAGTTTATGATGAAAAATTGTAAATCAACTTTCAAAGATGGCGGCACTGTCACGAAGGAAGTCTCGCACCCAGTCTTCACGCAATAGATTTCCCGAGAGAATATATCAACTGATTTAATTATCACAAATGGGGCATATTAATGAGACATATATAAACTGCGGATAGAGAATGTATTGTTGCGATTTTCAATTTAAGTAATTGCAAAGAAGCGTTCAATATCTTTTTCTAGCTTTTTGCGATTGCTTAAATTGCAAACACAACTGCGAGGATAGTTTTTTTATTTTACATGATTTGATTGCGATAATATAGTAAGTAACTGACTTACGTCTACCTGAGGTAGAAACATTTGAAATCTCAGGTTGTGAAAACGTTGTAACAGCTGAGGTGCCCGTACTTGAGGGTCCTTCTTGAGCAACGACCATTGTTCCTGTCGGGCAGACTGGCATACAAGCTGGCAGAACAACCGCTGGCTGTGGTGTATGCTGAACCAAACGAGGGGGGTGTGGAAGATGTTGCCCAGTAATTTCTGGGGCTTCTATTGGCCTAGCAACGTTTTTGCAGTTTTTAAACTTGTTCTCACTTGCCAGAATTGGTCGAACTGCAAAGCTACAGCGTCGAAGAACGCGTGGTTGACCATTGTAAAAGTCGAGAAATAGTGCCCCGGCGTCGTGCACTGTAATTGCCATTTTCGGTAGCTCTTCTTCGCAAATATACCAGTCGTTATGATGCATTGCGTTGAAAAGAAGATTTCCAGTATATTTCATAACCTTATAAACATTGAATGAAGCTTCCTTACCTGAAAATTTAAAGTTTAAACTTTAATCAGGACAAAAACATAGGTGAAAGCTCATATTAGGCAATTTTTACTAGCCTATAACTTAGTTTTTGCAAGTGTGGTGATTATGCAATATAACATAATAATACTGATTAATTATAATATAGAAGGCAAAATTACTGAATGCTGATTGGCTGACGAAGAGGGCATTTTCCCTTAATTGAGGGCAAAATTACTCGCCCCTGATTGGTCAAGCATCAAAATTTCTCACTCGTGATTGGTTGAGCGCGCAGTTCTCGTTGCATTCAGTTGGCTTGGCGGGATTTTAAAGAAAATTTGCAAACGGAGCGCTCGCATGTTTTGCGGAGATTTTGTTATAAAAAGGAATGAAATCGGAAGATACCTAAGAAAAGAATTCTACAGGTGAATTTATACAGCATTTTACGCCAAACAGGAAGCGATTATTTGTGTCAAATCTTGGATTAACTAGGCGGCTGCAGGCCAGTTTCCGACGCTAAAGACCTCGAACAAATTCATTCATGGCGACAAAAGGTTTTAAAGTTCCATCACTTCGATGAAAAAATGAGGATTTATGCGGACCTGAAGAAAAGAACTTTGACAATTTTTGCTGAAAGGGAAAATATACGTTTAACAGGAGAAGAATAAGGCTAAAAGAAGTGAAAGAAAGCAATTAAATCGCCAAACGTGCAAGCAAGTTTGAACTCCGCTCTCGCCATTTGTTGTTGTTATCAAAGCGGCAAAAACTTCAAAACACAGGTACGCTTAAATAAAACTTGCTTTGTTTTCGTCGTAAAGTGTCTTTTATCGATAAAAATCAGGCTATGTTCTCTAGATGTACATAACAGCCAAATGTATCTTCGACCGAATAGAAATTTATTTAACCACAGTGAGTTGAAAAGTTTTTCTTGTCAGTTTGCGAAAGAGTATTTTTACTTCGGGTAGTTTCAAGTCTGAGTAACTCTTAAAAAGTCTAAACGGTTTCCCTATAATTTTGCCCTCTATATTATAAACAAGTAATCGCATGGGCCCGAGTAAAATTAAGTATTAATATCACGCGTGTTTTCAGAAGCTGTAGAAATTGCCCGAGTCGCTCGCGATTACATATACTAATAATAATAATAATAATAATAATAATAATTTTAATTTATCCACGGTGTCCAAATGACAACAAAAGTGTTCTTCCTAGTGCAAGTCTACACCTAATAATAAAGCTAGAAATGACTAATAAATACTATAATAATTCAATACATTTTTTGTTTCGAGGGCCCACCACGTGACCTGTGAATAACTGGCTACGAATAATTCTGCCCATGCACACAGTGGTGCAAAGTTGCTTTGCTACGAATAATTGTTATGCTCCCGTCCCTTACAATGGCAGCCCGATTTCTGCTCAGTTTAAGCACTTATGAATAAATATTAAATTGAAAAACAAACTCGGTGATATCATAATGATAATTAAGCAATTATTGAACTCGGATATCGCAAAATATTGTGATTTGTCAGTGTCTTTCCACTGACAAATCACGATATTTTGCTCAACCTCGTCCAATAATCGATAATTAAAAACTAATCGAAGAAATTTAATACCTTTATTAAAGATATATGATATATATGAATGTAATAAGACACCAGGAACACACAACAACTATAAAGCTTTAATCACATGTTTCCAAAACTGAGCAGCTAGAGTTAAGTCATGAGTGGCTTGCTTTAAGCTTCAGGTGCTAAACGGATTATTCCACATATACATTGATGGCACCTCTATAAAAAAAACTCTTTTAGGGGCTTCAGAATTTGGGCTTGGTACGAAAAGGTTCCGGTCTGAACCTTTGAAAAGTTCCTCACTTTTCCGGGCTCCTGAACAGTGTTTGCCAAGACATATATTTCAGAGCTTTAAACAGGGACTAAGATTGTTCATCGTTTTGTGCATAAAGCATTTAAACTGATTTGATCGTCTAACACACAAGCTTTGTAAGTTAGCTCAGATAGGATCTGTGAGAATCTAAGAGATCATCTAACGTTGCAATCAGAACCAGTTATGAGACTGGCTGCTCTGTTTTGTAATTGTTTTGTTTGTTTACAAGACCTTTACCGCAATTATCCCACACAGTGATGTAATAATCAAAATGCGTCAAAACTAATGTTGTTGTTTTTTTTACGAAAAGCAGTGGCCTGAGTCTCCTGTAAGGGCCCCAAGAACTTTCATCACTTTCCCCGTGTCCTAGGACATATGCTCGCCCCGTGTAAAACCCGGGGAAGACGTGGGTGCTCGGCGGAAATTTTCGAAAAAAAACCTAAAAGGTACCAGAATCTCGTTTGATGGGCATGGCTCTAATGGATTTTTACCCCACTGAACTGACAAAGAGTTCCTACCATATTGTCACTAAAGTCACTTGAAACGCATTTGTAACAAGAAGCTCTACACAGCTTGAACTCGTGGCATATTTAACCCATTGCAGTATTGATTCGCGAGAGTTTTGAGTGCTTTTACTGGGACAACAACACAACAAAAATCCTACATCAGTAAGCGGCGAAAACAATATCAAACGGTTTGATCCATCTATGAACGCATTGCATTGTCTTCAAAACGTGTACGTGGTAGTTCTACCTTCTGTTTCTCTGTTACTGTTTTTCCTCCAATATTACTTTTTCGTTTCTTCCATCTGTAGCGTTTCGACTAATTTTTTATTTGAAAAAATCAACTGTAAAAATACCCAGTCTTAGATTGTTTTGTCCTTTTCGATCGCAGAATCCGGATTAGATTGGTTAAGTGGAACGAAACATAAGTTTGTAGATTATCGATAGTACATAATTTTAGGATAAATAACATAGATATACTGTATTGCATGTTAACTGTATGTCAACTCCTAGTGTTGTAAATAGGTATGTAAGAAATGTAAACTATTAAATAGCCAGTAAAGAATTAAAAGTATATACAGGGGGGAGGGGGGAGGGGGGCTTCAAGTCTACAGGCAAATGGGCCTTTATTTAGAAGGGAAAAGGCATATAACCGGAATCTTACTGTATGCATCCTGATGTTGGAACATTTTTCAAGAGAAACGGACACTCTCGGCAGGCTAGTAAGTTATATGATATATCTTATGTATCCAATGACAAGCTGGCGCACTGTTCACTATACTCTTATATAAAATGTACTGCGACATAAAAAGACACCAAATTCTGAAAATTGAAATGTGACCTTAAAAAAAAACAGTAAAAAATCTGAACCTTACCAAAAAGGTCCGTTCCGTCATGTTTTTGAAGAAAGAAGTGATAGTTCTTCTGTCTCACGAAAAAACCAGGCAGACATACAGATTCAAAGGAAACCCTGTCTCGTGATGTGCTGGTTGCTGTGAATAATGCAGGAATTCGAGCAATAAACACGTGACACCATTTGTCCAGAACCAATCGACCATTCTTCGATTTCCAACAATTGTTTTTAGAAATATCTTCCTGAGGGTATGGCAAATCCCAGGAATGAAAGGTGTACATTCCATTTGCTACAACTGAAACATAATAAATAAAAAATAATGAATGAACGAACGGGTGGATGGATGGATGGATGGATGGATGGATGGATGGATGGATGGATGGATGGATGGATGGATGGATGGATGGATGGATGGATGGATGGATGGACAAAAAAGAAAATGTTGACTATATAAAAAAGTGCACTTTTGTTACGTGCAATTATAAGACGATTTGGAACTTACATATTGTAAAAGAGCAGAAACTGTCCGCTTTCTTTTCTTTCTTTTCTTGACCTTTTAGGCTAATTCATTTACTTATATGATGAAAAAATGAGCCAAGGCAACAAATGATGTGCTATAGTAGTTGACTGTGTTTATAAGAATCACTGTCATTAAGCTGGCTTACTTTTCGATGCTACTCCCACTTTCAAGGTTAGTTTCCTGGCCATGACCTGCGAATCCTCTCCTGGTTTTGGAATATAGGTCAGTCGTTGATGCGCGTAGCCGTCGCCACCAGCGATATCATTCCCACCTCCCACGCCTACACTTGCACTTGCACTTGCAGCGTCTGAAGTAACCTGAGACCTTCCTGTAACTCCTGCTCCTCCACCGGCAGTGACGTAACCAGCAGTGCTTACACCCTTTATTATTGCTGCCTCCGAGGCAGCACTTCTTGTCCCAGT
This sequence comes from Dendrophyllia cribrosa, assembly GCA_024195265.1. Taxonomy (NCBI): domain Eukaryota; kingdom Metazoa; phylum Cnidaria; class Anthozoa; order Scleractinia; family Dendrophylliidae; genus Dendrophyllia; species Dendrophyllia cribrosa. The sequence continues at coordinate 48,635,984 of JAJLRJ010000003.1, forward strand.
CCCCACAGCAACATCTCCCCCAGCAACACCTGCATCCGCAGTGCTATCTGCTCCGACTCCCTCGGCACCACCTGCACCTGCACCTGCACCTCCGCCTGCGCCTCCTACAGCTCCGCCAACGCCATCAATTCCAACGACCCCAGCTGACCCAGCAGTTCCAGAAGTCCCTGCAGCCCCCGCGGAACCGGCGCCTGCCGCCCCTGCAGCCCCTGTTGGTCCTGCATCTCCACTTGCTCCCTCCATTCCAGGACCAGTTACTGAGACCACACTTCCATTTTTAATATTGATCATAAATTTATGTAAGTGATCACCATGAAGACCGTTAAATGCATCTTCCAACGTTTTTACTATCGATTTAACGGCTGCCTTCTCTCCTGCACTAGCTCCTGCCGATGCTCCAGCCTCCATTCCTGCTAGAGCGCCAGCCTTGGCTCCTGCCTTTGCGCCACTTTTCATGGCCCACCTTGCACCAAATGATGAACCAGCTTTTGCCCCAGCTTCGGCCGCTATTTTAAGCAAAGCGGCTTTATAGGTGAAATTTTTCTCTGAAAAAGCAAATAGAATCCGATATTACAAAATCGAAAACATACTGTACAAAATATTTTTAAACCTATTGTAAAACATACTTGCATCTATATATCGATTATTTGCTAATTTACCGACCCCGAATGATCCCCAAATTGACCCCGAAATGATCCCCAATGAATTGTTGGAATCACGTTATATATATATATATATATATATATATATATATGACTACCAGTGGTAAAACTGAAGACTTCATCTGCTATAAAAGTGCTCGATGGTAGAACCAGAGCTGTGAATAAAGATGAATTGCTGGAGTCGGACTAGTTCAAAAACATTTAATCGCTACTCGGAGTTTCATGCTTCTAATGAAGCAATCATTAGGCAACTGACAACAATAACGGTTACATGTAAAGATATACAAATTTGAAAATGGGGGCAATGCTTACTAGCGTGACATGCCGAGATGTAATTGGACGGCAAAAGCGCTAAACGATCAGGTAAATTTATATTAGGTAAACGCGGTATTTAACAGGAATTTCTTAGAATGTCTACAGATCGATGTCAGTTCGTTTCTATGATTAAGTGTCGACATTTCCGGCTTACAAATTATAAAATATTTCTCCCAAAGGCAAATATTACACTTTTTGTTGACATTTGAATACGACCTAGCATGCTTTACTTTTCTCCACTTAATTTGATAATTGATTTTCCGTTCCTTTAGACTCCATATAAACTTGCTAAGCTCGGTTACATTTTTGTACCGTTCGTTCCTGAAAGAACATGTGTGGTTATTGTAGCGTTCCTTAAATGTCGTGTCACACAGTCCGATGTATGTTTGTTTTGTCTGTGGAGTCGCGACCTCTGCTTGATAGACAATGTTCCGGTCATTACAATTTCCTTCAAGTGGGCAAGAATTCTTGTTTCGGCAATTACAGTTGTTATCAATTTCTTCTGATTGATTTGATGGTTTGCTAATCTGGGCTTTGTTGTGACTGGAGATAATGGTTTTAATGTTGCTCATACAGCTGTAGCTCAGCTTAAGCGTGTTCCGGTTAAAGATTTTTTGCAGCAAGTTGGATTTAGGGAAATGTTGATCAATTAGTTGGAGGAAGCATTTACCGACTTTCGTTTCTACATTTTGGCTGTATGGCGGGTTGAACCTCGTGATGTTTCTTTGACGGTTTTTGCTCTTTCGTGATGCATCAGGGGTTGGCGCTTTGTATGACAGGTTGTACTTGTAGCCACTTTTATTTAGTGCATCTTGGTACGCACCTTTGGCCTCGTCAAAGCATTCCTTGTCAGATGAAATTTCCGAAAGACGCTTGTTGATGGATTCGGGAATGTTCCTTAGAATAAAAGGTGGGTGGTTAGATTGCTTGTGTACGTACAGTGGTGTGTTTCCTTCTTTTGTGTATGGGAAGTGCTTTCCGCTTTTTAGGTCGAGTGTGACATCTAAAAAATTGACTTTGGTTAGGTTGGCCTCTACTGTGATCTTTAGATCATTGTCACGGAAAATTTTGCAGATACCTTTCTTAATTCTTTCGATCTCTTGTGGCGTTTTATTGAATGCTGACAGCCCGTCATCGCGATAAAGACCGATGCTAGTACTTTTCGGTGAGGCGTGATAAGATGTAGCAACCAACCAGCTCACATGTTTCTGCGCCATCAAACGACCCCATGGTGACATCGAATCGGTCGTTGGAGGTCTTCTTCTCCCATGGGACGTTTTCGCTGAACAGCAGTGACCTTTTAGCGTGGATAATTATGTCTCATGTGCGCTAATATATATATATATATATATATATATACAATTTTAAGTGTTTTCACAGGAGCTGACTGGAAGGCTTCTATATATATATATATATATATATATATATATATATATATAGAAGCCTTCCAGTCAGCTCCTGTGAAAACACTTAAAATTGTTCGGGAGGCCCGTGAGCCATAAAGCCTAAAGTTCGGCTGCGTTGTTGCGTAGTCGTCCTGGTGGTGTAGTGGTTAACACATCGACGCTAGAAAGTCGGGGACGCGGGTTCGAATCCCGATCAGGACAATTTTTAGGGTTTTCACTTTGTGTTTATTTATTCTTTATTTGACTGGTTTAAGTTCATTTGTGTTATGTTATATATATATATACCGAATCCGGACTGTGAAGCCATTATTGTGATCCTTTTGGTATGACATCTTTCGTTGGCTCAGGCAGCACCTTCAAAACCGTCTATATATATATATATATAGACGGTTTTGAAGGTGCTGCCTGAGCCAACGAAAGATGTCATACCAAAAGGATCACAATAATGGCTTCACAGTCCGGATTCGGTGGATATAATAAAAAACTAGTTAAAAAAACCGAAAATGGACAACTTTTGGTATAAAAAATGTAAAACTTTAGTTAAAAAACGTTTCGGTCTCTCGACCTTCATCAGTTGTACAGACAGTTACACATGAGACTTAAATACGGTTACAACAATGCCTTAACATTAAACTACTGATAAATTACGTAACAAAAATAAAAGCAAAATTACAACAATACAATAATAGAAGTGATAACGAGACTAGACTAAAGGAAAACCACAAGTGCCACAAATATGCTAATGAACTACGGTAACATAACAATAGAAGGTATATAATTACTAAGAAAGACAATCAAAAATAAATGTTAACAGTTATGCAATTGCCCCAACGTGATACGTTTCTCATTCAGGGCTTTGAATAATCATACAAGCCAATGTCACAACAAAATCCCTGAGCAGGGTCCTTAAACAATAAGTAATAAATTCCGCACTCAGAGCCTTTGAGTGACAAGGCCAGCACAAAAATAACAGTCCCCGAACGAGGCCCTTGAACGCTAAGACAATTACAAAAGGCGATAAAAAATATAAAAATTGATGCTAAAAGTCAACTTTAAGAAAGTTGCAACCTAGTGATAAAACCCCCTGAATTTAATTGTAATGAATACGATTTTTTGAATGAAATTCCTGTCTTTTATTTAGCCCAAAAGGCGAAAGGGAAAATAGCTGCGCACTCCAGTACGCTTCTTTCGTGACAAGTAATTTTGTGTCTTGATTTGTGTTTGTATAAAACGTGATGATATCGTGATGATATCTTTGATCTCTGGCAGCAAGGTCTTTCTGCGCTGAATTCTTTTACTGAGTACATCAATTCACTGTATCCCACTATTAAATTTGAATTAGTTTTTTCTGAGAACAAACTTAATGTTTTAGATGTTACACTCCATCTTGTCGATGGTTTTATCCAGACTGATGTTTATTCCAAACCTACAGATAGCCATTTGTATCTTTCTCCATCCAGTGCCCATCCTAAACATGTTTTTGAGGCAATCCCTTTTGGGGTTGCCTTGAGACTGCGCAGAAATTGTTCAGAGGACGATTTTCTTACCAAAAGGTTGTAGGAGTACAAGGGCTACCTGGTTGACCAGGGATATCCATTAGAATCTGTTTCCCGGCAATTTTCCAGAGCGGCAGAAATTCCTAGAAGTGACTTGCTTGAACCTAAAGTTAGAGATTCCAAAAAAATTTTTCCTTTCGTTCTTAGATATAATCCGAATTTATCATTCATAAAAGGGTTGATTAGAAAACATTTCCATTCTTGGAGTCATCTCCCAAACTTAAAGCGCTTTTCCCACCTAGTTCTATTATATCATCTTATCGCAGACCTAAGAACCTACAAGAAATTTTAGCACTTTCAAAGTGCAGAAACAGCCCGCGGCCGACAACGGATGTACAAGCACCCGGCTGTTACAAATGCGATAAGACCAGATGTGACCTTTGCAAGAATTTCCTTGTCAGTTCTAAAACTTTTTTCAGCGCCCAAACTGGCAAAACATATAGTGTTCAACAAAGACTTTCATGCAACTCCAATAATGAAATTTATTTGGTTCATTGCAAGAAATGCAATCTCCAGTATGTTGGATCTACCACTACTGAATTTAAAGTTAGATTTAGGAACCACAAATCTACTATGAAAACAAACAAGAAAACCTGCGAGGTCGCCATACATTTCAACAGAACGCCACACATTCTTTCAGATTTCACTTTTCAATGCATAGACCAAATTTATACAAACACCGAAATCAAGACACAAAATTACTTGTCACGAAAGAAGCGTACTGGAGTGCGCAGCTATTTTCCCTTTCGCCTTTTGGGCTAAATAAAAGACAGGAATTTCATTCAAAAAATCGTATTCATTACAATTAAATTCAGGGGGTTTTATCACTAGGTTGCAACTTTCTTATAGTTGACTTTTAGCATCAATTTTTATATTTTTTATCGCCTTTTGTAATTGTCTTAGCGTTCAAGGGCCTCGTTCGGGGACTGTTATTTTTGTGCTGGCCTCGTCACTCAAAGGCTCTGAGTGCGGAATTTATTACTTATTGTTTAAGGACCCTGCTCAGGGATTTTGTTGTGACATTGGCTTGTATGATTATTCAAAGCCCTGAATGAGAAACGTATCACGTTGGGGCAATTGCATAACTGTTAACATTTATTTTTGATTGTCTTTCTTAGTAATTATATACCTTCTATTGTTATGTTACCGTAGTTCATTAGCATATTTGTGGCACTTGTGGTTTTCCTTTAGTCTAGTCTCGTTATCACTTCTATTATTGTATTGTTGTAATTTTGCTTTTATTTTTGTTACGTAATTTATCAGTAGTTTTAATGTTAAGGCATTGTTGTTAAGCAGTAACCGTATTTAAGTCTCATGTGTAACTGTCTGTACAACTGATGAAGGTCGAGAGACCGAAACGTTTTTAACTAAATTTTTACATTTTTTTATACCAAAAGTTGTCCATTTTCGGTCTTTTTAACTAGTTTTTTATATCTATCTATATCTATCTATATATATATATATAATTGTCAATACATTCAATACATTCAATTTTTTCTAATACATTCAATACATTATAATTGTCAATACATTCAAATCAAGTTCAAGAATATATATATATATATATATATATATATACAGCAGTTTGCAAAAATTTTGAATCCCCAAAATATTTAACAACTACCCACCTACACTGAGGTGAATAGTTGTTTTAGTATATACTGTAACAGTGAGATAATATAACGAAAATGATGCTTTTTAACTCATTTATTCCTGTCAACGATTACAATTTTCCCGCGCAAATTACTGGGAGGTGATAAGATGTAGGAGACAACGCCAACGGTTTAACGTCACCGCCCAATGACGCAATCGTCTGAACTGAGACAAGGTGTTGAACACAGCCAACATGATCTTAACAGTTATTTAAAGACCCTGTTTGGAGGTCCGGCCGGGATTCAAACCCGCGACCTCCCGCTCTACAGACTGGCGCTCTTCCAACTGAACTAACCAGGCGGCGGTTTTAAACAGAGGGTGAAGGCATTTAACAACTTCCATGAAAATAACTTAAATTATTTGCCAGAGGCTTTTCTGCGCTCTCCTGTCTACAGTCACCCACATTGACCTTCAATCTAACTAGTTCCATGAAAGCGCGCTGAAAAGGAAACTCTCTATACACCGGATAAATCATTATCCAGTGGATAAGGGTTACAAAAACTGTTCCTTTGAAAGGCAGAATTTTTTAGGTTGCCGTTCATTTTTTATGGCAACCAGGTTTTGACAAGTAATACGAAAACATGGCCAATGTATGGAGGTACCCATTGTGCGGAGGTGACACTACAACAGACAACAGCCACCAAAATTCGAAAAAACAACCAGTTTGCAAAATTGAAAAACGTACCATTTGGTAATGGCAATGTTGTCCACAAGAACATAGAGGGTATCACTGTGTAATTTTTCCCGTCAGGTGTTTGCATGCCAACCTCCAGGTGATCATTTTGATGGTCGTCTTTCATTACAGTTTCCATGTAGTAATATTTTCCCTTCTTCAGAAAAATCGGGAGAGATCGTTGGTTTGTAAACCTGTGCAGGAAGAGAAAAAAAAGTACTAATATCTACGCTACGTCAAAAACTAAGTCGCAAGCGGACCACGCGGCCAGTGCTGTTTTTTTGTAATATGGAAAAGACATTACTAGGAGCATTCTTGCCAACCCTCTAATCTTATCTAATTTAGGGCAACCCCTAGGATTTCGTTAGGTTTCCATAACGGTTAGCCGGTCTCTATTTATTCAGCTGGGTGGAAAGGGTGGAAAAAGACAATTTGATGGTTAACAGAGCCTTTTGTAAGATAAAAAAACGTATGACAGAGATCATTGATCTCCCGGTTTATTTTCAAACGGGTGAATAGTTTCTCATCTCAATCAAACTTGATCCAAGAAAGATGTACCAAATATACACACAAATCTGAACTTTTCAAAATGGGAGCATACCCGGGGGGAAGAGAGGCTATCTCTAGGAATTTAGGGGTGTGGTGTGACCGCCAGCGCTCGAGAAACTACTCTATTTTAGAGCAAACGTTTCACGTCATATCTAAGAATGATCTAAAAAACTAAAATATTTACCACTTTCCAGGCCAAAATGAAAATCCCTTATTCAGTCCAGTAAGTGAAAAATAACCTATCGGCAGAACCAGAATTTGGCGTAATAACCGCCTAGATGAGAAAGCACCAATTAATCATTCCAAAATTTGCTACAAGTGATGAGATTGCAAAAATTTCGTTTTGGACACTTGAGAGCGGGAAACAAAGAAAGAGACGATGCTGCACCAGATGGAAAATAGCAGTGTTCTTAAAGTTTAACATAAGGTCAATTTAAGATTCTCTAAAGGCTATGTTTACCGTTCTGGAACTTTAATGTCACAGTTAAAGGCAATTAAATATCAAGTTAACCTTTTGGTATCCTGTGAATATCACTGAAATGGATGAAAGATTCGGATACTGTACAGATGGCAAATGACGGGACGTGATTGAACTATAGAGGTTTTGCACGGCAGCTATGTTGCATGGCAGGAACAATGAAAATGTTTTGCATTAGAAAGAACATTCTTTCCGATAGGGAAAAGAATCTTTTGTTCCTGCCATGCAACATGGCTGCCGTGCAAAACCTCTATTGGTATCATGAGACTATATGGTTGTCGATTAGTGTGTCTCCTTTTTGGAATTACAAAAAGATAATTCGCCCCTCCAGAAACTTTGGGAAGTCTGAGAACCATCTTCTGGGACCGTTGGGGTTAATGGTTGCCTTTGGAAACTATCAACCTATCATAACTAACGCTGGTTACGCAAACGATCCCAGAAGGCTGGTGCGCAGTCTCCCTAAAATGTCTGGAGTGGCAAATTGCATTTTTCTTTTTGTACATGAGCCAGTTCGCTTTCACATCCATCATTGACCGTAAATGTTAACTCTTTAACTTCCAAGAACAGCCAAATTTAAAATCCATGCATGAGACATATCTACTTTTGTTCTTTAAAACGCCGAAAAACAATCAGTACCATAAAAATTGCTTTTTAAGAGCCTTCAGTTGAATGGTTACCATTTGTCCACAGAGCGACAAGTTAATGTGGCTGAACACAGTTTGCGCGCGCTCTTCAATTTCAGCTGCTTACGTGAGTCAGCACGTGCAGTGTTTTGAGAAAAACAAACGTGGCGCCTATTCAGCGATCATTTTAATTTGCTCAGCGTGGATCGCGAAAGTGTTGTTTTTCGTCTTAAAATCAAACAATTTGTTGTTCGTAAAAATGTTTGTTGAATCAATAGATAATTTATAGAACCATTGAAGAAATACACTGCCTTTTTGGTCGTTTTTGTCTTTGGATCGAGAACCCAGTCAAATGCAACGCATGCGCAGTTGACCAAAAAATTGTGACTGGATGTTTTAGCGACTTTCCTCGGAAACGTGCTGATTTCTACGAAACCACTCGTTAGAATTTCACGAAATTTGGCACAATAATAGTTCCGAATATGCCGAACTCACCTGCCATCAAAAAATGGAAATCTAACAAAGGAGAATTTTAAAAAACGCAAACATATTAAACCATAAATTTCGGAAGATCCCTCTGTCAAAATTACACGAGACCAGTGTTAACACGTGAATATTTTTACGAGTTTACTGGAGACAAATGATGGACAAAATCTAACGACTAGATTTCCGGAAAATAAACAAAACCAAATATTGCAGGCTGATTTACAATCCACCTTGTTGCCATGGCAACACCCTAAAAGCTCGACAAAAATTTCAAAATATAAAGCCTGTTGCTTAATCTTATGCCTCGCCAATTTTGGGCGCCCAGACGTTAGTGGTTTAAAATGACAATGAATAATGCATAGGTACAGTAATTATATAACTGTGTTCAGCTACCTTAAACCACTTTTTATTTCGTACGTACTGAGATTTTCTAATGCAATTGGGTGCGCGAAAGCCCCATTTTAACCGATCACAATGACGAAACGACTTTCTCACACGAATTAAAAGTGTTTCGTCCAATCATAGAGTAGCTGTCAAAATATATCACTATTTTCAAAGCGGCTGTACGGCTGTTGGCGTCAGCCATTTTATTCACATAAAATATTCGCTTGGTTTCAAAAATTAAAGTTAAACCCATCTTCTGTAACTGAAAACACAATTAATGTCTAAAAGTTCTAGCACATTTAACTCTTGCATAAGCTAAAGCGCATTGATTACATCCAGGAACAACAGAACAAAAAGTCTCGAGCGAAAACTCGAAGGGATGTTTATAGTCTTTTTATAAACAAAGAGTTCAAGCAACTGGATTGTTTGGAAACTCGGCGAAGTACACAAGAAAAAGAAGGCAAAGAGAACAATCGAATCGAAGGTTTTAAGTCACCAGAAGGAAAACTTGCTTTATGAAAACAATTCACTGAGATTTTTCGCCAATGTATATCTTATGTATATCGCCAAATTTACTGTTTCGCCAATGTATATCTTTTTATGTATATCGTTTCATTCAAACGTGACAAAAACATAGGCAACTTTCTACAATGTAGTTACGAGCGCTAAAAACTGACGATGAACCGGGAACTTTTAAATACACACTCACACGATGTAACACTTGTCCTTTCATTCACAACGAGGACAAAATAACGGGACCCAAACGATCTATTAAAATCACTGATCGTTGCACATGCACCTCTGTAAATGTTATCTGCTGCATAACATGCACTTTTTGAAAAAAGATATACATTGGCGAAACAGGGCGACCGTTTTCGTGAACATCTCCGAGACGTTGAAAAAAATGACAAACACGCATCCAGACCAGTCGCGCGTCATTTCAATTTTACTAACCATTATAAACAACACATGACAATCTGCGGCCTTTCCCTACACCAGGGTAACACAGAAAGCCGTAAAAAATTAGAACAAAAAATCCTTTTTAAATCGGCACTCTCAAACCCCACGGAATCAACGAACGTTTTTCATTCAACTAATTTACATTTGTTTTTCACGTCACCAAATTTCCACCAATAGCGTAGCTCCACCGCTTACTACAAAACCACACACTACCCAAAATTCCTTGATTCGCTCTGATGAAGGACTAGCGCTCGAAACGTCAGCTACTTGAATCTTTTTACGGTGGTCATTTACCCTATCGACTCAGTCGATAAAACTTAATTATCGTGTTTCACCCCCCCCCCCCCCCCCCCCCCCCCACCCCACTCCCCACACCGACGCAGCACCACAGTTTCTCTAGAAACTAACCCATTCATTTATAAATACATGTACGTCTCATTGTTTGACTCTGGCACTCCGAAACATACATGCACGCTCAGAAATATGCAATATGCTTAAAGCCTGGTTTTCATATGTCGGGAAAATCCCAGACGACGACACAGATTTTGTTGAAATGTCAATAAAATCGCCGATCATCGCAGAAATCTGAGACGCGTTGGAAAAATAGAAACGCTCCTGATTTTCCCTATTCATCTCTAACCATTCCAGATGATTAGGATGTCTACGATTTCGTATTTTCATAAGTCGGCAATCTGGGACGGTCGGAAAACAGCGAAATCTCCAATCATCTGGAATTTTCCCGACATATGAAAACCAGGATTATTTTGGGCCTGGCAAAACTAGGAAACACTTTTGCGGAAACATTGTTTCTTCTAATGTGGCAAAATTTGCGTCAATGAAGCAAGAATTTCACAGTTTTTAACTTGATTTAATAACATTTCCTTGCGTTCAAGAAGCAAGATTTGCGTCCGCAGCTAAAAAGACAAACATTTGCGTCCGAACAATGTTTCCAGTCAACAAAGTTTCCTAGTTTAGTGCTCTTAATAATGGAAATATCGTCTAAAATATAAAGGTTTAATCATACATTTTCCTACCTATCAAACTCAAAAGGTTCAGTGGGTAAACCTCCGTCTATGTAGCTAATCTGCGTCTTCGAAGCAGGGTTTTCGTCGGTGCTAATAAAAAGTTCGCTGCCGGCTTTTGATGCTGTAAAGATGTTTAAATGCTTATGTTGTCATAAAATGTATTGCTTTCATATGCTAGCACTTACATGTAATGCATGTTACGATTATACGAGCTATATTTCAGTTATTGCATGTGAACATACCCTACAATATGTGTATCAATGATAATTATTAATAAGTGCTGTTGTTATTAGCCACATACAAAAAACACCATGCATTGGGTGCGCAGTGCGTTTGTACGCAAAGAGCCCTGGAACAGGTTGTGGACACAACGGATATGAGTATTACTCGGGTTCAAACCCAGATTCTTATAAATTTGTTTCTAGTTTGTTTGTCTTACGATGGAGTCACTTTGAAATGTTGATCGCGACGTTTCGACTGCTATTACTGCTAACGGCGAAGTGTATATAGGGGAAACAGGGAGATCGATGCATGAAAGGATAAAAGAGTACGATAGAGACGTACGGCTTGCTCGTAATATACTCAAACCTCCGCGGTTTCGGAGCACGCCAACAAGACCGGGTACTTTTCCCGTTTGGAACGAGGTTAAGTTTATTGACCGTAACCCACACTGGTACATCCTAATAACAGATGGTGGAACCGAAATTCCTGGAGCATGGATGCCTACACTACAGCCTACGCAACAGCCGATCGATAACAAATCGAACATGGGAGGATCCGGAAACAACATATATTAGGATTAACAAACCAATGTGCTTCATAAAGCGACACGTAACCAATCGACCTTATTGCCTGATGAAGACTAGTAGTCATTGCAGTCGATACGCCGCGATCAACATATAAAAGTGACTCCATCGTGAGACAAACGAACAAACGTTCACCTATCTTACACACCACGATGAACAACGACCACATTTTTAATAACAAATTTGTTTTTAAAAATACTATTTACAAGGCCATATATCAGTAAAGGAGTTAATTAAGTCATCTTCAGGGTAAAAGACCGTCCGCTAGATGCACAATTTATATGTTTTAAGTGATTCCCGATGGGAACAGTCTCCCTACATAACAATGAACTTGTTTGTTCAAACTGGGCACCATTGTTGGATCATTAGGCCTTCAATAATTCTGCGATTGGGAAAAGACTGGGCTGTACAAAGGATTCGCCAAATAAAAGAATAGGATGGATTCTCACGTAGGCGATGGGCAGGTTCAGAGTCACTACAAGGATTTAAATGTTCGGCAATTCGCATGATCACCGCAAGAACAGTCCCCTTTATAGACAACATGCGATCTGTGAATGGTTTTGTCTTTAAGTTTGAAAAGGCTTTTAATTTGTCTTGTTTGCCAAAGGACGATGAAATTGTATTGGAAACGCGTGAAATTGTTCAACCTGGAGATAAAAGTTTCGCTAACTTGAGTCTTTCATTTCTGTTGCAGCAAGGGAGCTTCATGAAAATTTTCTAACGCTCTTCAAAAAGGAAACTCGGAATCAATTTGTCATATTCGGGTAAAACTTTCAGGAAACTGTCCACTGTGTGAGAAATAAAACGTTTGGGGAATGCTCTGTACAGCCCAATCTCAGTGTTCACAAGCTCTGAATTATTGAAGGCCTAACGTCCCAACAATGGAGCCCCAGTTTGAACAAACAAGTTCATTTTTATGTAGGAAGACTGTTCCCATCGGGAATCACTTAAAACATTTAAATTGTGTATCTGGTGGACGGTCTTTTACCCTGAAGATGACTTAATTAGACGGATTTTTCTTTTAACTTCTTCTTAGTCTTGTTAATAGTATTTTTTCTTAAATCTTAAAGCGAATATTATGGACAAATTTGTTTTTGATTGTTTGTTTTATTTATTTATTCCTTGTAAGGCTCTCGAAAACTTCGGTCCTGAACTATGTGACGTTTTCTTTTTTCCCACATTAACTTTACGAGTGAGTTTGGGAAATACCTAGGGCGGCCAATAAGAACAACACAAAAACACAAAATGAAAACAGAATCATAAAAGAAGGAAACATAAAAACAGAATCACATAACGGAGACTTAAAACCCGAAAACAGAAACATAATATTTGAAAACAGCAACACAAAACCAACAACAGAAACACAAAACCCGAAAACAGCGCAGAAACAAAAAATTAGAAAACAGAAACACGAAACCCACAACAGAAACACAAAACTTAAACTTAATCACACGAAAACACAAAACCCGAAAACAGAAACATGATATTTGAAAACAGCAACACAAAACCATTAACAGAAACACAAAACTTAAACAAAATCACAAAATATAAAACGGAAACACAAACCCGAAAACAGAAACACAAAACTCACAACGGAAACACAAAACCCACAACAGAAACACAAACTTAAACATTTCATCACACGAAAACCCGAAAACAGAAACATGATATTTGAAAAGCAGCAACACAAAACCATTAACAGAAACAAAAAACTTAAACAAAATCACAAAATAGAAAACGGAAACACAAAACCCGAAAACAGCCCAGAAACAAAAAAAAAATAGAAAACAAAAACACAGAACCCACAACAGAAACTTTATAAACTGCATTATATGGATGCACTCTACACATAACCATATGATGCAAACGTCTGATGTAAAAGCAACCAAGTTCACAAGGGTCGACAATTTAATCCAAAGTGCTTTAATTTGTAGATCACGACTGAATGGCACATGGCGCTTACGAGAAAAAATAACTTAAGACAAATAATAATCAATGTAGGGCAAGTATGGACGATGCAGACATGAGATTTGTCTTCTCTAGATGTCATTGCAATAACTTTTAAATCAGTTCATTTGAAAGAGTATATGCTTTTTCTTGTTTTCTTTTGGGGGGAGGGGGCGAATGGGAATAAATGATTTTCTGGAGTAAGTACATGCAATACGTTTTGCCTAGAATAGAGCCTTCTTCGAAATAAATATTAACTGACTGTTTTCGACAACGGTACTTTGACTTATGCGTGACAGCTTGGCAGTTCCAACTAAACAGAGTTCCCAGAAGATCAAATAATTATGTGACGGATAATATGACAAATATCCCAATCATAGCCTCCATTTGGTTTCAAAATATGTATCCTTGGGGTACTTAAGCCTGGCTTCCATCGGCTACGATCACTGCGTTCACTACAAAGGTTCAGCGATCGAAGCGATCAAATGGAAACAACTCTACAGCGATCGAAGCGATCGTAGCGATTAATATGAAAACCACTCTCCGGCGATCGTAGCAATCGTAGCGTTCAAAAGAAAACCACTCTCTGGCGATCGCAGCGATCGGTAGCGATCATATGGAAACCTTGTAGCCTTTACCTGTTCTTCAAAGCTCACCTGAGTTTTTATGTTCCGCTTTATGAAACAGATAACAGTTTTTAAGGAAAAAAATCCATTCGCCAAATGGAGACTACTGGTTGACATATAAAGAAAAAATGCTTACAAAGTAAAAAATAGTAGTTCCCTGTCTGAAAAGGTTTAAAATAAGTCCTCATACGAGCACCAAAGAAGTCTGCCCAGTGCTGAGGTTGCTGAAAAGTGGGAACACACATTGTTAAGGTCGGCAGGTTTGGAAAGCGAGCGTCGGACAGCAGGAATTTGACGCGTTTGTAATCTATTCTGTCCCATCTCTCCAAATAAACGCCGTTGGTCACTGAAACATAATTCAAAATATGTTGAAATAGAATTTAGTAAATTCGTCAAAGTTATCGTTTACGAACCAACCCAAAAAGAGATTGTTAAACATGTAAAAAATGCGAGATTTATTTTAATTAATCGCAGTTACAAATGTACGATGGTCCGAATCTATTCTGATTTCTTTCACGGTTCAGGCATCATGGTCTATTCCGGTGAGATTTCCATATGTATATTTCAAAAATTATCTCTAACCCTGCCAAAATAATTTTATTTGCACGATAATGGTTCTACATAGCAAATTATCCCATTTCGGATTCCACCAACCCATGCCCCCCCCCCCCCCCCCCCCCCCCCCCCCCCCCCCCCCCCCCCCCCCCCCCTCCCCCCACAAAAAAAAATTTAAGATAAAACAAAACTCAAAATGGCCAAGCAATCTTACAAAATCTAACATCCACCTTACTTACTTCCACATGGTGAATCCTTACTGCCAAAATTTCTTTTTCGCCTAATTAGCTCATGTTTACCTTCTAGTACTTGAAGAAAAAATAAATAAAATTAATAACACCATTAAAGGTACACTATTTTCCCTTTAATAGAAACTGTACTAGTATATTGACTATATTTACAAGAAAATGCCGCTCTCTCGAGTAAGCGACGCAGTCGATCAAGCGCCGCACCCTTTAACAACAACGCGATGCTTATCCGAAGCACTTTAAGTGCAAGAGAGGCGCTTATTCAAGGGGGTGTACTGTAAAAGAATAAGTTTCGCATTGAGCCAAAATAAAAAGATACGGGAAAGAGTTTACTCTGAGGGTTAGTATGGGAGATGAAGGCTCCTGTTTATGCTAACGATAAATTGGCTTCTCAATTGACAGAGGCCGTCAGTATCGTCACTCTTTTCTCTCATCACATTCTGTTTCTACGCAAATAAAGAATTTCGCCCGAGTTTAAGCCAAAATATGATATGCTTGTAGACGTTCGTTCTGAGATCCACCGGGGTCAAACGTTCGAGGCGTTTTTCGTTTTATTTAGTGGGATTTATTCAATATTAAATGGAAATATGGGCAAGGATGTATAAAAAAAATTAGTTGACGTTGCTATCTTTAAATTTTTCTCAAAATGATGAGCTTTTCTCCGTTGAAAACTGACCAAAACTCTTTGCGCCTGATCAAAATTATGTTGGCAAATGGCGCCGACAATTCTGCAGTTCACAGTTTTTAAACGCTTTGAACTTTTTTGGTAAACTTTCAACGAAACGTTTGGTAAATTGACAGTGTATTGGCAATATATTAAACTTTAAAAAGTGAAAATGACAACCTTTAGTTCACTTTTAAGTACTTTGCTTAACTATTGCAAATTTCTCTCGTTTGACCGCGATTAAGTTCTGAGATGACTGGCCGGCGTTAAAATAAGCCAAGTGATAATAAATAGACGGCATACCTGATGAATTTCCTCTTGTTTTGTTTTGGTTAACATCTTTTGAAAATATCTCCATCAACAACAAAGCGTAAATATTGCAGTAAACAGCAGCTTTTAAACACTTCATCGCCAAGTGAGAAATTGATTGGCAATAAATTGAAAATGACTTAGGAAATAAAACAAAGGAATTTACGATGTCTCACTCACATTGACATAACAAGGAAGCCACCTGCCACGGCGACAGGCAGAAAGGTTTTCTTAATGGGTCACGTAGCGCCGAAACTTCATTGTCTTGTTATCTAAATCTTTTTGTTTAAAAATCATTAATTAGGTGGTGTATGTACGATCATTTTATTATTTTTTTTTCATAAATTATTTTATAACAACTTCCGCCAATATGTTTAAGCAGAAAGCAGCAAATTTAGTCTATTTTATTTATTATCTTTCCTCAACTGATACGCCTTTCGTTTTCAACTTATTTTAAAAGACCTCTGTGCTCCTCGAGTTGAGGCCGTTTTTTCGCACAGCCAGTTAGCAATCGGTTCGACCAAATACCTGCCTACCTGACTAATTTAACTAACCAACTGTTGATAGAAAAGGGAGGCGATGACAGGACTGGAAGTTTCTTTTCGTGTCAAGATATCTCTAATAACTAATGATATCTTGACACCTATTAACCCTTTATTTAGAAATCTCTTAACACGAATAGAATCTTCCGGAGAGATATCTTAACACAAAAAGAAACTTCTGGCCTTATTAATCTTTTGTTTAAAGATATCTTAACACGAAAAGAAACTTCTGGACTTATTAATCTTTTGTTTAAAGATATCTTAACACGAAAAGAAACTTCTGGCCTTATTAATCTTTTGTTTGGAGATATCTTAACACCTATTGATCCTTCAGAGATATCTTGACGCGAAAAGAGCTAATTAATATTGTCATTGCTTGTCTAATAGTTAATTACGGCTGTAGCCGTAGTTCGATCCCTAGGGTTAACCAGGTTGATAGCACTTTCGACCCCAGAGCCCTTTCCCTGTAAGGTCTAAAGTTATGCTGACCATAATTCATTTGTTCAGATGATGTTTGCCAAACACTGGCAGCGGGTTTGTCCGAATCTAGCTCCCTGTGGATTGTTTAACAAAATTTTGCGCCCTTTTTAGCAAAATTCGAGTACGCTAGGCTACGATCGATATTTTTCTCTGCCCAGTCGAGAGGGCGAAACACTCGAGCCGAATCAATTGAATGCTAATTTCCTAAACGTGAGTGCGCGCGCGCTCGCGCGCGTGGGCTTCCATGTTTCAAAAGAAGTCACGTGGTCAAAACATGTGAAGCATGGCGGCATAGCTATGATTGCGGCCATGTTTGCTCGAGGCATAGGTTCCTGCTGGAAACGTAACAGCTGCAAATCCTTTGCACATTCCTGCTTAATGGTTGATAACAAGAAATCCTTTTGACCTTTGTGACAGAGAGCCATCATAGTAACATAATCAACGCAAATTTTGCAATCTTCAATAAGCGTACAGGTTGACTTAAATTCTTTGCTTCATCAAACTGTCTGCCAAGAAGATGACATGTACAAGTTGTACTAGAACACTAAGCTTCAAGTTTTCAAACGTTCAGTTATGATTGGTTGTATATAGAATATGGATGGCTAGAACGCAGCGTAGAGGTTGTATGCGGGAGAAATGGCCCATTTCTGGTTGCGCCTTCACGTTGGGTAAGTAAGCTTAAAAGTTAAGTACATTTGTATACAGTTACATTACCTTTGGATAAGCTTATGATCTTTTCAAGCTTACTTGCTCAACGTAAAAGAGATAAGCAATAATTGGGCTTAACTCCAAAATACTTTTCAAATTATTCTGATCTTAGTGATCCAAAACAGCTCTCACTGTTGTTATAATACCCTGAAGGCGAAGGAATGCCTGCACCATTATATCAGTATTGACTGGAAGCTGTTGGCTGGGGACAGCACAGCCGTCCTCCCACGGCATGCGTATGGGGAGGTGGATCAGCATTTTTGCCGATCGGTGTGTCAGTAAATTTTAAGTAAAGCACGAAAAAAGCAAGAGACACACTCAAACACCAACCCCGCGGTCTGGCCAGTACCTTACGCATGCGCACAGCTATATCACCCTGGCAGTGGACGAAACAGCTGTCCATGGCTGCCACTGCCAGGGTGATATGGCTGTGCGCATGCGTAAGGTACTGGCCAGACCGCGGGGTTGGTGTTTGAGTGTGTCACTTGCTTTTTTCGTGCTTTACTTAAAATTTACTGACACGCCGATCAGCAAAAATGCTGATCCACCTCCCCATACGCATGCCGTGGGAGGACGGCTGTGCTGTCCCCAGCCAACAGTTACCACATGTGTTGTGTGGAGCTGGCGCTTAAAGGGATGCTGTTTGCATCCGCCTTGGCAGTAAAGTGGCGGAGTCGTTGATCTTATGTGAGACCCTGCCTGGCTATGCCATGCTGATGAGTCCTAACCAGGACGAAACAGCTGTCCATGGCTGCCACTGCCAGGGTGATATGGCTGTGCGCATGCGTAAGGTACTGGCCAGACCGCGGGATTGGTGTTTGAGTGTGTCACTTGCTTTTTTCGTGCTTTCGTTTTTATGCTGTTGCTCATATTAAATGTTGATTATAATATAAGCCACAACTTCAACCTTTCAGCAACACTTTGTCCATGAAATATAAGTAAGCCTGTAGATTAAATATTAAATAGCTGTCAATGTTTTGAAGATGAATGAGTGTACCCTCCTTGGGATGGACCATTTTATTTTTAGGGGTGGGTGGAGGGGGTTGGGCATTTTGTTTTAGCATGATTTTTTTTTTTCCCATCTTGAGGCTGTGCAAGAATTTGTTTTTGTGATTTTTCCATACTAATCTATACTTTATCTTTGCGTGAATTTTTTTTGGTATTTTCAACACCCCCCCCCCCCCCCCCCCCCCCCCTCCCCCCCTCCCCCCTCAAAAATAGATAGATAGATAGATAGATAGATAGATAATCTTTATTTAAACACGGTAAAAATTCGTCAGCTAAAAATCATTATAATACTAACACAAAGCAATAAACTAATATTAAAAAATATCTATATATGAAGAATTTAATAAATAATAAAAAGCTGTTTTCCACGAATGCCGTGCCTTATAGTTCCTCTTTGAGAAGTCGTTTAAATTGCCCAAGGGACTCAGCTTTCCTTACATTATGAGAAAGGCTGTTCCAGAGCATGGCGCCACTATAACTGAAACTATTTTTATAATAGTTTGTGCGCGGCAATGGAACATTAAGTTTATCCTCAGAGTCCCTTAGGTTGTAACTAATTTCTCGCTTCTCAAATTTAGAACTTAGATAGTTTGGAGCCAACCCGTGTAGAGACCTATAAACCATCGTAGCTCTTTGAATTTGTTGCTGGCAAGCAAGATTTTTCCATCCTAGGAGTTCTAATAGATTACCAGCATCTACGTCATAGTCTGAATAGGTCAAAACACGGGCTGCTCTGTTTTGTAGCTTTTGTAGTTTATTCTGCAGAGTTATCCCACAGTTTCCCCAAACAATGTTGCAGTAGTCCATCCATTATTTCAACAAATATAATTGAAGCAACTAGGGCATGGTGCATGACTATTGGTGTTTTACTGTGTGGGGCCATGACCTTGCAGCATATAATCATATATGGGAACTAAAAAAGAGATTTGGGGCAATAAAATTATTATATATTCAAGAAATAGTAAAAGTGAAACCTTTTAGGGCAATTTTAAGGTATACAGGCCTTTTTTAAGCTTAACGACTTCAGGCGACCTTAAAGGGGCAGTATCACGAGGTTCCACGCGCGGCACTGTTCACTATTCTTGCACCGGAATTTTGGACATATCACTGTTAAAAGTGATTTTTTCTTTCTTCCGGCTATCAAAACGGATTTTTTGATTCAACGAATACCTCCACTTCTCGACGGCCTTTTTGAATACTTGAAAACTGGGCCGACGTTTTCAAGTTTCGACCTCGTTCGATACTGCCCCGTTAAGGTGGCTGAACACAGTTTTACTGTACCTATGTGTCATTCATTGTCATTTTAAAACCACTTACGACTGGGCGCCCAAAATTGGCGAGGCATAAGATTAAGCAACAAGCTTTATATTTTGATAATTTTGTTGAGCTTTGAGGGTGTTGCCATGGCAACACGGTGGATTGGAAATCAGCCTGCAATATTTGGTTTCGTTTATTTTCAGAAAATCTAGTCATTAGATTTTGTCCATCATTTGCCTTTAGTAAACTCGTAAAAATATTCGCATGTTAACATTAGTCTCATGTAATTTTGACAGAGGGATCTTCCGTAATTTGTTGTTTAATATGTTTGCGTTTTGTAAAAATCTCCTCTGTTAGATTTTAATGTTTTGGTGGCAGTTGAGTTCGGCATATTCGGAACTATTATTGTGCCAAATTTCGTGAAATTCTAATGAGTGGTTCCGTCGAAATCAGCACGTTTCCGAGGAAAGTCGCTAAAACATCCAGTCACAATTTTTTGGTCAACTGCGCATGCGTTGCATTTGACTGGGTTCTCGATCCAAAGACAAAAACGACCAAAAAGGCAGTGTACTTCTTCAGTGGTTCTATATATTATCTATTGATTCAACAAACATTTTTACAAACAACAAATTGTTTCATTTTAGGACGAAAAACAACACTTTCGCGATCCACGCTGAGCAAAATAAAATGATCGCTGAATAGGCGCCACGTTTGTTTTTCTCAAAACTTTGCGCGCGCTGACTCACGTAAGCAGCTGAAATTGAAGAGCGCGCGCAAACTGTGTTCAGCCACCTTAAGCGACTTTAGGCGACTTTAGGTCCCAGAGTAGGCCTGATAATCGTCAATCACAGAATCACAGAAACCGAGAAAGGTAAAATCTCAGATTAGTAAAATTGGAGAATAGTGCAATCGGAGAATCAGAAAATAGTATTATCGGAGAATAGTCAAATCATAGAAGAATCCGAAAATAGTAAAATTGGAGAACAGTAAAATCATAGTACAATCGTAAAATCTGAGAATAGTACAATCGGAGAATCGGAAAAAAGTATAATCGGAGAATAGTAAAATCATAGTACAATCGAAAAATCGGAGAATAGTGTAATCGAAGAATTATCAAATCAGGGAATCGTAAAATCGGAGAATAGTACAATCGGAGAATCGCAGAAACAGAGAAAAGAAGAATCAGAAAAACCGGAAAAACTGAAGTTAAAATATACGATTATACTATTCTACGATTTAGCACTTATCGCACTCTTCTGCTGGTTTTTATATGATTGCGAACGATCGCGCGATTGTAGAAAACAGTGTTCAGCGATCAGTGGTCTGCGATCGTCCGCGATCGTCTGCAATAGCAATAATTGTGTGGCACGGTTTCCATATGATCGCCAAGATTACCGTATTGCAGAGATCGTTGGCGATCTTACTGAATTCAGTAATGTTTTAACTGAAAAGTCGATAAGGCTTGATGACAAACGACACCGCTTTCACTAGCTTTGTCCGTATTTTATATTTATTTATTTATTTATTTAATTATTTATTTATTTATTTTGGATTTACAGCCTCGCGGGATGGGCTGTCTGGAGTTTAGGTCTTGGTTCCTACTCAGATTTTCTGTCATTTTCTTCCCTAAGGGATTTGTTCGGAAGGTTTTTTTAAATGGCCTCTGTCTTACCACATTCAGTTTCTTGCGTGGCTGCTCAGCTCCGTTCGTGCGCTTTGCTGCGTTGGTGTTTACTGATTTACCAAGATGAAAAAAAAAAATAAATAAAAATTGTATTTGCTGTATACAGTTCCGGTGCTCGGCCGAAACCTGCAAAATAAACCTAATGGTATACATTTACTGTCTGTTGCGTAATGAAGCTGTATCTAAAGTTCAGATATCCCAAGGGTTAGAGTGGCCGTCTCTCTCTCTAACTGCTTATTTTCTCTTGTTAACCCCATAACTCCCAACAGTGCTAAAAATCAAAGTTCAAGGAAAACCCCAAATTTCATTTTGTAAATATTGAAAAACAAATGGTACCATTTTAAAGTACTACCGAAGAGGTTTCACTTCAATGGTCACACAATAGGATTTCGCCAACATACTCAAAATTAGAACTAAATTACAGCGGAACTCCTGCGGGCCGAAGGACCGCTCGCGTAGCTCCATGCTCGTTGAACCCATGCCCGTCATTTTTCATGTTCATAGGTAGCGGAATGTTTCGCGGGCGCGTCCGTGAGTGTGTCTGTTGGGCAGGGCTAGCTCGCGGGCGTGTATGACGTCGCAAAACATGCGCGTATGACGTCACGCATTATCCGGGATCTTAGCAATTTTGGCTACATGACCAATGTCACGTCAGCTGCAGTTCTTGTTGTGTTTATCGAAGAAAATCATTTGCAACGTCGTTTTTTTCCCTGCATTTTTTCACGGTTTGCTACTCAAGACAGGGATACTAATTAAGGGATACTCAGAAGCCGCTATAGTGGAAAAAGAAGAGCTTTCAGGGTTAAAATCTACCTTGCTTTGAGTAACTTCATACGTTTTGATCAATGCGGGAGCAATGCGGGGAGATGTTTGTTTTCGGGATTTCTTCCGAGTGTAGTACCCTTATAACAGTGTGACGGACATGACTGGATCCAGAAACACGCCACAGGGCTGGTACATCTTCTTGGGTATCCACTGATTCGAAGACCACTCCCAAGATAGTTGGAAACACCTTCGGGTGTAACAATGAAAGTAAAATTGGGATCATTTGGGGTCGAGATCATTTCGGTGTCAATTTGGGATCACCTCGGAGTCCTAATCATTTGGGAGGCAATCGGCTTCAAGTACTAATGAAGGTGTCTGACTTTTTTTCACCAAACGTGTGCCACAGAGTACAAATAATGGTCCATGAGACGGACAAACATCAAGAATAACAATTAAAATGGCGATAAAATCACTTGACTTACCTGTTGGCGTGTGTCATGTTTAATTCGTGAATACGTGAATCGTTGAACGAGCTATAGTATACGCGAATCGTTGAACGAGCTATAGTATACGGGGACAGAGTATGCAAATTAGTCACTCCTTCGGTTGGTCGGATCATTAATGGGATGTAAACATTTCTTGGTCTCGCGATTCAACGCGTATCTACGTTGAAATATTAACCTTTGTTAAGCACTTACAGTGTATTCCGATATTGTCGCTGAGTTGTCTCTCCAATACCAGTAAACCGGGTTCGATTTATTTTTGCGTTGGAAGTCGTTCAATTAAAAAAAATCGAACCGTGCTTACCACAAAATTCATGCATTACGTGTTTAATAGCTCGCGGTACAAGGTTCAAATGACATGCTGTCATTTATATGCAAACTCCATACACTTCCGGATTCCGACGTTTATACAAGCTTGTAAATTTGCTTCTTATCTTTAATGTTTGCCACAAACTTAATTTGTAATATCGTTCTATTTTATACAACAATTGTCACTCCAGCAAAGTAAGGATTCTTTTCCCATCGAAGATTCGAGACTTTAAAAACGCGCAAAATCCTTTAATATTTCTCTACAGAACTTGTGTTTTTTTTTCTATACACAAAATAAATATCTAAATACTGCCCTCGGGTCGTACTCATAACCTCCGCTAATTTGGTAAAGATTCTTCCATTTAGGGCGTTTAATATTAGCGGGTTGACTCATAGGAGCCTTTGATCCGATCTGTTGTCCCCATTTGTCAATGAAATAAGCAAGGTGTACACATTGTAGCAAAAATATACTGTCGAATACTACATTGGTCGTTTTTCGTGGTCAGACAGGGAAGTTTGACGATTAGCTTTTTTACCCTTTTTCTCTCTTGTGGAACGAAAACTAAAATGGCAGACCACCTGCTGGACACCCGTCGCGTCACAAGTAATCAATTGACTACCGGTCTTACCACACGACTCGTTTGCCTTTGTTCTTCCAGCGGAGTAAAGTAATTATTAACTCGAGTAGCTACAGCTTTTTCCCCCGGCGATCGCTTACGATGCAAATTTCAGTTTGGGAACTAAGGACGATACATAATTAGAACTTCTTCATGCTCTAGAGAACTCTGTTTCAATAAAGGCGTGTGGAGAACCATGTTCAAGCCACTTGGCATAACAGCACTTTGCAAGGAGAAGTAATGACTAATAGTAGTATTGATCTCTAATACCGCGTGGCGAATCGAGACTTCATCGTAATAGGGTGGGGGGGGGGGGGGGGGGGGGGGGGGACTGGACCTAATTGTTTTGCAAGATAAGTACGGGTGAGGCGGGTATTATTAGAGATGTTACCAATAAGTTTCATCAGTTGTTCTACTCTGAGAAGATCGAATTGCTTATGGCCTTTTAGAGCGGTTTCTAATTGAGTTTCTTTAAACCAAAATCAAAGAAATTACTCAAATAATGAACCAATCAGAACACATAGCAAATATATGTCACCGGCGCCGAGCACGGAAAAACGCATGCAAGCAAGTCACGATTGGTTTTGGTTTTACTTCTGATTGGTTGAAAAAGTGGCGTGAGATTTTTAGCCAATCAGGAAGCGTAACAATGCAAAACCAAAGTAATTCTGAGTTTACTTTCGACACTCAGTTAAAAACTGCTCTATAGCATCCAAACAAGCTTACTTAAATTTTGAGCGACTGGTGCAAGAGTAGAATCCACGGCACAGGGTAAATTGCGACGAGAGATCGACGTCGAAACAACGACATCAAGGAAGTGAAAGGACGACCAACGACAAAAGGATTCCATCGAATTGTGAATTTGGGGCGTCGGTAGTGCACGAAACTCCGACAGCGACACGCGAAATAGTAAAATTGCAAAATGAAGAGGTTTGAAATTCAGACAAAGAAGCTAGACAAAACCCCCCACCCATACCTTCCCCCTCCCCACTCCCCTCGCCGACCCTAACATGGCTTCATCTAAGATTATATATCCGTAATATTAGGTCCAGTAACTTTCTACATTTACCTAAGGTCAGAACTGAAGCCGACAAGCGTTCTTTTTATGGCAATGGTTGTATAAGTTTTAACAGATCGAATTCGTAATTATTAAATGTTATTTTTATTCTTGCAAAAATAGTTACATAACTTTTTTTTTTTACTTTCATGCATATTATTACACTTTTTAACTATTTTTTATCTAAATATAAAGTTTATTTACACAGTTCATCACTTTTTTATTTTATATTTTATATTTTATATTTGTATAGTTATCTCATTTGTGAAGTTGGGTTCACAGAGATTCCGTAGATAGCATTTGCTTTTACTAAAAGTATCGCCCTGGTTTAATAAGGTCTTTATCTACCTCCAAACTTACTATCAACAGTTCTATTTTTTGTCACATGAACTTCTCTTCTTCGTGGTGTGCATAACATGTCTGCATGAACGAATACGCATTAAGTTAATTTAAAAAAAAAAAAAAATTGACGTTTTCAGTCCAGTTTTATTAAAACCTTTTCTAGCAAAAAGAGAAACTCATTTTAATGTTACTCGATCATCTACGTCATCGTCTACTTGTTCGTTCAAGTCTCGCTTGCAACAGTGCAAGGGACAAGTGGGTTGGCACTCCACAGGTTCCGTACAGCTGCTTGGGCAAGCTACAAAAACAAATAATGCAAGGTTATCATTCAAAATTATAGCGGAGCCCGCGGGCCGAAGGCCCGGCGGAGCACCCTACTCATAGAACCTATGCCGTCATTTTTCATGGTCATGGCTAGCGGAATGTTTCGCGGGCGCGATGTGCGCCCGCCGAACGCCCACCGTACGCGTTGGGCTAGCTCGCTGAAGCGTATGACGTCGCAAAACACGCGCGTATGACGCCACAAAACATCCGGGATCTTTGAGGCTTTGTTTTTCGCGCGGCTTCACAGCCGTCAGCTCGGTAAACACTTTAGCCGTTGTAGGATTTTTATGCTGTTTTTAGCGGAGAATTAAAGTCGTTATTACCCAACATTTTTTTGGCGGTTTGCTACTCAAGACAGGATACTAATTAAGGGATACTCAGAAGCCGCGTCAGTGGAAAGAGAAGAGCTTTCAGGGATAAAATCTTGCTTCGAGGAACTATATACCAATGTGAAGAGATGGGTTCGTTTTACGGATTTCAGCACCAAAGCGGAGATGTAAAGAATTTCCAAGTACAGTAGTCGACTTAAAGGTAAAACAAATTACATTTTTCGATGGGAATTTATCTTGATATCAATCTGTGATTGACTTTTTGTTTGTGTTCTCGTTATGTTTTGGAGAATTGTTTATAAACGTGTAGCTTAAATTCAGTTGTATTAATTTCTTGAATTTCATCAAAGACACGGCTCGGCCTCGATGCGCTATAAATGGTACGCGTTGCATTCAAACAAACGCATTGAGATTTGAATAAAATTTTTCGAAGAAGATTGTGTTGTCCATTTTTATGTGTTTGTTCATTCATTACAGAGATTGAAAAGCGATTTTATGTAAACAAAACAAGACTTAGATTTTATACTCGCGTCGCCTTATGCAAATATGCCTTTTGTGTATTTTTGCAATTTTGATTTCCAAATCAGTTTCTCGGGCATTTTTTGACAAGCAACAACTGTATTTTCGGAAAATAGTCGTAATAGTTATTCTAGACGGAGAAAAAGTTGTTTTTGTGAACTTTTGTACGGTCTAAATGTACTGTGCAGACGGTCGGGTAATACTGTTTTTGAGAATTGCTAAAATTGAAAAATAGCCCGGTCGTCAATATTAATCTTAATTCTTGTGCTTTCGACCTTTCACCTATTAGTTAAGTTTCATCTCAGTTAAGCTTGTTCAGAGGGTCTTCAGAGGGCGCCGCTGTTAGGCTAAGCCTAACTATATATATTACTATTGTAAAAACATCTCCCATCATCAATATATTATAATTGGTATCAAAATGTGTAAAGAATGAGCCGTCTGCAAGTTATCCCTTGTTTGTAACGAAATTTAGTATGAACTGGCTCTTAGCAAGAATTTATTACGGTGACAACGAAAAAGATGGCAAGAGGTGTTCCGTCTAAATTCCGACCGGTCGATTTTCGGTGGGAAATAGACCTCTTTCATTTTCTGTGTAAAATTCAGATACTATAAATAAAGTAAAAGAATCACTCCTCGCTCCTTCAATTTCAGGTAAGCTGGTCTGCACAGACGGAAGTTTTTTCTGAACTCTACATCGTCCATCAAAGCCAAATCTCTTTCGCACCACTCGGTGGATCTCACGCGAACTGGACTTCTTCGTTTCCTCTCGTAATTTTTATACAATTTGGATAGCTTTAGGATTTTTTTCGACAAGACCATCCTCAAGGTAAATGACAGCTCAAAATTTAAAAGAAATTTATACATTCGCTGCCTTTTCTTCAGCAAAACTACGCGTTTTGCTGTCTTGCTGAAACGAGCCATTTTGTTTTTCAAAGACAGGAAACGGAAATCGATAGGGAATAACCATGGCAACGAAACTTCAGAGCGAGGCAAATGCTTATTGGATACGAAAATAGGTCGTGAACCATTTATACGAACACTTCGCGTCTTATGCAAGCCTCGCTCGTATAAATGGTCTAGTTGCGTCTTCTGTAAGTCGCGACTTATGTAAGTCGCGACTTATTTGGTCTCGTATAAATGGCCCTAATATGAGTGAAATTTGTGATCCTCGCAGTGTGTTCTTGAACAGTTGAAAAAGCAACCTGAAAAAAAAATCAGGCTTGAACGGGATTCTACCCCATACAATAATTGAAGGAAAGTTTAGAAATTGCCAATAGTTCAAAGTTTACAAATTGCCAATATAAAAAAGGTACGAAGACCTTTTATATCCTTATACAATCAAGCCGGGTTACGTTGAAAGGAAAGGATACAATGCCGGAGACAGTAAGAGAAAGTCGAGAATTGCTCCGACTTGGAGTCAGACACTTTGCTTGTAGTAAGTATCGTACTTGTCCGCCATCTAGACGAAGTGGACAGTAGTGTTCTTGTTTTGAGGACAGATAAAATCATAACAAGTGGGAAAATTTTCAAAGTTTCATCGAAAGCTCGCTTCTTCCGCGAGCAAGTACGGCCAAATGGCCTCACGCCAATGTTTTCCGTCTATAAAAGTTTCTAAAACTATTAAAATGAAAAGATGAAGCAGAGATGGTGAGTTGTCGCTGCGTTTAAGAAAATTATGTTGAAGTAATGTTTGGTCCCACATCGATGATCACACGTGTAACTTTGGGGAAAAAAGCTAAATTTCTCAGCCTTGAAGTATAAAAATAATACAATGGTTTCCACGGGTAATTTTATCCCATTCAGAATATGTATATTTCTCAGATATACGGGTGGATCGAGAAAGCCTATGATTCACTGATTTTTGTGGTATCATTTTGGCGAAAAAAAAATCAACTATGTAAAACCAGAGATTGTTTAGAACGTTTTCCTCTTCTTGTGGTTGGAATCACGGCGTTGCTGGAAAAGACGTATCAAACAACGGAGAAATTAAGTGGCAGAAATGGGAATACCAACGAAAATAAAAGGTCGAACGGAAACGAATTTAACACTCCTCATTCGCTGTTAATAAACTAGGTAAATTTACATTTCATACATTTTATCTCTGTGCAATGTCAAGAAAGCCACGCAGATTAGTATTGTATTCATTCCGTGACAGGGATATTTGTCATTCACTCAGATTGTATCTTTGTCCCACGCTCGTGACAACATCAACATAATAATAATAATATAACTACTCTTGTTTTTATTTATCGAGGGTGGAATACATTAATTACTGGTCACCCAGTAGTTTTCATAATGGCCCTCCTACAATCAAACTAATATACCGTAATAATACCATAACATCTTTCTTATTTCATTACTGAGCTTAAAATTTACCATTTTTCGTTCTGATCGGTCCTAGCAGTACGCAGGACGCGTATCTTGTATGAACCTAGTACATACATATACTTTACATACATACTTTATTGTCGCTCCTTATATAAAGGCTTTTCAGCTACAATATTATTAAACCAAGTTCATCCTCTCTTGATTAAACCTTAAAACTAAAACATACCGTACCCTATAAAGCAATATAGAATATACATACCTAAGAAATAAACGTTTAAAATATAGAAGCGGTATAGAATAACTAGGTTAACGGGATGCTAAATGTTAATTTAGTAACACTTTTCTTGAAAGTCTTAAAGGTTTTCGATTAGTAAATGGCGTAGCTCGCCACAAGTCTCTCGTAGCTCAGTGATTACAGCATCCGACCGTTTTACGAGAGTTCGTTGGTTCGATTCCCACGCTCGTAACACGATGAGCATTAAATCTTTCTCATTTCATTACCAAGCTTAAAATTTACCATCTTTCTTAATTTGTCAAGAATATGTCCTGTTCCAATTTTTTTCGTCCTACGAGAAATTGCGATTTATTATCATATATACCATTTAAAATAAATACCATTTAAAAGAAAATATAATTACCTTGAACAGGGGCGGGTGCCTTCGAATTATAGTAGTGGTAATGGTAGTGAAGAGGACCATTTTCTGTAAACATAAAGTTACATTTGTTTATTATTAGCCTTTCAATATCTGATACCCTGCGAGCAGAGTCCAATCTGGAACCCATCTGGAACATCGAAGGGGTCACTGCAAGCATGGCAACTGAGTGAAATAATAAAATAACACAAAATAACAAAATATTACACACTTGTTGAGACATTCATTTTAACAATGTTTTTGCTCACCACTTTGCAAGGACTGTGGTGGAGGTGGTTGAGCAGCTGGCAGAGCCTGGGGTTGAGGAGCTGGATATGCTGCTGTGGGGGGAGATACAGCAGAAGGAGATGGTGCTGGCGGTGCTGCAGGAGCGGGTGGTGATGGCGGTGCTGCCGGAGCGAGTGGTAATGGCGGTGCTGCTTGAGCGGGTGGCGATGGCGGTGCTGCCGGAGCGGGTGGTGAGAATTGTTGAGGAAACGAGGGTAAGCCAGGAAGAGAGGGAGGACTGGTGACTGGCCGGACCTGAGGTACATTTGGTGGAGTGAGACCTGTGGAGTAAAATAAAAAATGTCTAAATAAACGTCAACGACAATCAGTAAAGGTGCCTTCACACGACGAACTAAAGCTGGCAAACTCGTAATGAAAACTCTAACACCAAACATTTCCCACAACTTAACCTCTTTCACAGGATCCTCTTTCCTCGAGATAGGAAAATGGAAGACCGGCCCTGGAAAAGGAGATTTCATAAACAGAAGTTGAAGCAAATGTTCACACGTCAAATACGAGTTCGCTAACTCAAAAAGGTTGGCGAGAATAGAAACAAGTTTTGTTTGTCGCCAACAGTTGGCCAGACGTTGATGTGACTTTCACACACAACAACTTGAGTTTGCAAATACGAGTTTGCTAATTTTAGTTTGTCGTGTGAATGCGCCTTAAAAGCCTTTATTCAGACAATTTGGCTTATGGAAGTTAGACTGGAAGCTACACATTTAACCGAAAAAACAATTGTCACATCAAAAATTCAGCAAAACTACAAACCACTGGCTCCGAAATACCTGGTTCCTCATTTAAAGGGGGTGATCGTTCTGAATCAGTTTTCCATTGAAATTTATCATCTTTCTTTATTTATCACAACACATGGAGCTTTCCACATTGCTTATCCTAGCAGTACGCATATGAACCTAGCTCGAGGCCTTGTTTGCCACGAGTCTTTCGTAACTCAGTGGTTAGAGCATCCGAACGGTGCACGGAGATCATAGGTCCATTCCTGTCGGGTCTCAGATTTTTTCTTTGTCCCACACTCACGACACGATGAACATTTATTTATATCTTTCTCAAGAGCTTTTGCTTTTTTGTTCGGTAGATAAAAATAAATGGTTTTTTTTTTCTTCAGAGCAAACAAACATACCGGGTTAAAAGCGTTTTAACTTTAAAATACAATTACCTGGTGCGGCTGTAACTGACACATCCAAAAAATCAGCACAGTTAGAAACCACTGTCTTTGAAATACTTGGTTCCCCATCTAAAAGAAGTATTTGTTTTTTCTTCGGATCTTCCGCATAGAATGACACGTAACTATGCAGCTCCGGTCTGTCTATCAGGAGTTTGAGTTTAAAGCCAGTTCCAGTGACAAGATATCCCTCGTGTTTAAGAGAAGAGAAAAGTTCAAATGGAAAGCTAAAGTTGTTGACGAAGTTTAACGCGACGCATTTCTCTGAAAGAATAAAGAAGTGAACTTATCATAATTGTAAGCTCTTATATAATATATATATATATATATATATATATATATATAAACAGAGAAACAATATAAAAAGTGTTTCACGCAGTCGTAGGAGTGCTCGATGCAAATACATGCAGAGCGAGATACAATTTTAGATAGAAAATTTTCTAGAGACAGTTACTCGAGTTTCACGCACTAAGCGATCATCAGACTGTGCCGTTGGAGGCAGTAGAAATAAAATTTAAACTAAATTAAGGAGGGCGGTTGGAATGATCCCGCTTCTGATTGGCTGCATAGAACTTATTTTCATGCCGGCATTTCGTAATCAACTCAGATCTCTTGTTGAGGAGTGAAGACCTGTCGGCAGTTAAGATGCATAGCTTCTCAGACAAACATAGATTGCATCGGGAAGGATGACCCTTGTAAGCGCTTGCTCGTTTAATAATAGACCATTTGATGGAGTAATCGGTGCCATTGTCCTTTAGATCCCAGATGTATTTTGAGAGGACTGTGTCGTGCGAGTGTTTGCGGTGGTTGAACGAAAGCTTGTGGTTGTTGTTATCGGGATGACAGAACATAGTTTCAAAACAAGGTACAACAACCACAAGCTTTCGTTCAACCACCGCAAACACTCGCACGACACAGTCCTC
Source organism: Dendrophyllia cribrosa (assembly GCA_024195265.1). Taxonomy (NCBI): domain Eukaryota; kingdom Metazoa; phylum Cnidaria; class Anthozoa; order Scleractinia; family Dendrophylliidae; genus Dendrophyllia; species Dendrophyllia cribrosa. Next base: position 48,667,707 of record JAJLRJ010000003.1, read on the forward strand.
TCAAAATACATCTGGGATCTAAAGGACAATGGCACCGATTACTCCATCAAATGGTCTATTATTAAACGAGCAAGCGCTTACAAGGGTCATCCTTCCCGATGCAATCTATGTTTGTCTGAGAAGCTATGCATCTTAACTGCCGACAGGTCTTCACTCCTCAACAAGAGATCTGAGTTGATTACGAAATGCCGGCATGAAAATAAGTTCTATGCAGCCAATCAGAAGCGGGATCATTCCAACCGCCCTCCTTAATTTAGTTTAAATTTTATTTCTACTGCCTCCAACGGCACAGTCTGATGATCGCTTAGTGCGTGAAACTCGAGTAACTGTCTCTAGAAAATTTTCTATCTAAAATTGTATATATATACATAGACGGTTTTGAAGGTGCTGCCTGAGCCAACAAAATATATCATACCAAAAGGATCACAATAATGGATTCACAGTCCGGATTCGGTGGATATAATAAAAAACTAGTTAAAAAGACCGAAAATGGACAACTTTTGGTATAAAAAAATGTAAAAATTTAGTTAAAAAACGTTTCGGTCTCTCGACCTTCATCAGTTGTACAGCCGGACAGTTACACATGAGACTTAAATACGGTTACAACAATGACTTAACATTAAACTACTGATAAATTACGTAACAAAAATAATAAAAGCAAAAATACAACAGTAATACAATAATAGAAGTGATAACGAAACTAGACTAAAGGAAAACCACAAATATACTAATGAGCTACGGTAACATAACAATAGAAGGTATAATTACTAAGAAAGACAATCAAAAATAGATGTAAAAAGTTATGCAATTGCCCTAACGTAATACGTTCCCATTCAGGGCTTTGAATAATCATACCAGCCAAGGTCACAACAAAATCCCTGAGCAGGGTCCTTAAACAGAGTAATAAATTCCGCACTCAGAGCCTTTGAGTGACGAGGCCAGCACAAAAATAACATTCCCCGAACGGGGCCCTTGAACGCTAAGACAATTACAAAAGGCGATAAAAATAAAAATTAATGCTAAAAGTCAACTATAAGAAAATCGCAACCTAGTGATAAAACCCCCTGAATTTAATTGTAATGAATACGATTTTTTGAATGAAATTCCTGTCTTTTATTTAGCCCAAAAGGCGAAAGGGAAAATAGCTGCGCACTCCAGTACGCTTCTTTAGTGGCAAGTAATTTTTCTGTGTCTTGATTTGTGTTTGTATAAATTTGGTCTATGCATTGAAAAGTGAAATCTGATAGAATGTGTGGCGTTCTGTTGAAGTGTATGGCGACCTCGCAGGTTTTCTTGTTTGTTTTCATAGTAGATTTGTGGTTCCTAAATCTAACTTTAAATTCAGTAGTGGTAGATCCAACATATTGGAGATTGCATTTCTTGCAATTAACCAAATAAATTACATTATTGGAGTTGCACGAAAGTCTTTGTCGAACACTATATGTTTTGCCAGTTTGGACGCTGAAAAAAGTTTTAGAACTGACAAGGAAATTCTCGCAAAGGTCACATCTGGTCTTATCGCATTTGTAACAGCCGGGTGCTTGTGCATCCGTTGTCGGCCGCGGGCTGTTTCTGCACTTTGAAGGTGCTAAAATTTCTTTTAGGTTCTTAGGTCTGCGATAAGATGATATAATAGAACTAGGTGGAAAAAGCTCTTTAAGTTTGGGGGATGACTCCAAGAGATGGAAATGTTTTCTAATCAACCCATTTATGAATGGTAAATTCGGATTATATGTAAGAACAAAAGGAAAAATTTTTTTGGAATCCCTAACTTTAGGTTTAAGCAAGTCACTTCTAGGAATTTCTGTCGCTCTGGAAAATTGCCGGGAAACAGATTCTAATGGATATCCCTGGTCAACCAGGTAGCCCCTGTACTCCTCCAATCTTTTGGTAAGAAAATCGTCCTCTGAACAATTTCTGCGCAGTCTCAAGGCAACCCCAAAAGGGATTGCCTCGAAAACATGTTTAGGATGGGCACTGGATGGAGAAAGGTTTATTCCAAACCTACTGATAGCCATTTGTATCTTTCTCCATCCAGTGCCCATCCTAAACATGTTTTCGAGGCAATCCCTTTTGGGGTTGCCTTGAGACTGCGCAGAAATTGTTCAGAGGACGATTTTCTTACCAAAAGATTGGAGGAGTACAGGGGCTACCTGGTTGACCAGGGATATCCATTAGAATCTGTTTCCCGGCAATTTTCCAGAGCGACAGAAATTCCTAGAAGTGACTTGCTTAAACCTAAAGTTAGGGATTCCAAAAAAATTTTTTCCTTTTGTTCTTACATATAATCCGAATTTGCCATTCATAAATGGGTTGATTAGAAAACATTTCCATCTCTTGGAGTCATCCCCCAAACTTAAAGAGCTTTTTCCACCTAGTTCTATTATATCATCTTATCGCAGACCTAAGAACCTAAAAGAAATTTTAGCACCTTCAAAGTGCAGAAACAGCCCGCGGCCGACAACGGATGCACAAGCACCCGGCTGTTACAAATGCGATAAGACCAGATGTGACCTTTGCGAGAATTTCCTTGTCAGTTCTAAAACTTTTTTCAGCGTCCAAACTGGCAAAACATATAGTGTTCGACAAAGACTTTCGTGCAACTCCAATAATGTAATTTATTTGGTTAATTGCAAGAAATGCAATCTCCAATATGTTGGATCTACCACTACTGAATTTAAAGTTAGATTTAGGAACCACAAATCTACTATGAAAACAAACAAGAAAACCTGCGAGGTCGCCATACACTTCAACAGAACGCCACACATTCTATCAGATTTCACTTTTCAATGCATAGACCAAATTTATACAAACACAAATCAAGACAGAAAAATTACTTGTCACTAAAGAAGCGTACTGGAGTGCGCAGCTATTTTCCCTTTCGCCTTTTGGGCTAAATAAAAGACAGGAATTTCATTCAAAAAATCGTATTCATTACAATTAAATTCAGGGGGTTTTATCACTAGGTTGCGATTTTCTTATAGTTGACTTTTAGCATTAATTTTTATTTTTATCGCCTTTTGTAATTGTCTTAGCGTTCAAGGGCCCCGTTCGGGGAATGTTATTTTTGTGCTGGCCTCGTCACTCAAAGGTTCTGAGTGCGGAATTTATTACTCTGTTTAAGGACCCTGCTCAGGGATTTTGTTGTGACCTTGGCTGGTATGATTATTCAAAGCCCTGAATGGGAACGTATTACGTTAGGGCAATTGCATAACTTTTTACATCTATTTTTGATTGTCTTTCTTAGTAATTATACCTTCTATTGTTATGTTACCGTAGCTCATTAGTATATTTGTGGTTTTCCTTTAGTCTAGTTTCGTTATCACTTCTATTATTGTATTACTGTTGTATTTTTGCTTTTATTATTTTTGTTACGTAATTTATCAGTAGTTTAATGTTAAGTCATTGTTGTAACCGTATTTAAGTCTCATGTGTAACTGTCCGGCTGTACAACTGATGAAGGTCGAGAGACCGAAACGTTTTTTAACTAAATTTTTACATTTTTTTATACCAAAAGTTGTCCATTTTCGGTCTTTTTAACTAGTTTTATATATATATATATATATATATATATATATATATACATATATATACATATATATTAGAAAAAAGCTTGTTGCATATCCAACGAAGATGCCACTTGTGAAAAGGATCCAAGGATACTGGACGCTTGTGCTTAATAAGGATAAATTGTCTAAACAAAAGCGAGAAGCGAACTCTTCACATGTCCTGAAGTTTAATGGCAGACGTTTCGCCCTTCGGGCTTCTTCAGTTCTTATGTACAGGATCAAAAATACGTGGAATAAAAATTCCTACAGAAATAAGTTACTTAATATATAATAATTCTGCTAACATAATAAAAGTTGCAATTAAAACTATAGAAAAGTTACGTAATAGAGTAAAGCTGACAAGTTACATAATAAACTAAAAATAATATATATATATAACCGTAGAACTTGTGAGGGGTCTCGCAAACAATGCAGATCCTTAACCAACGTAAAATGCTTGCTGGAGGATCAAAGCGATCGTGGATACTTGAAATAACGTAAATAAAAACGAAAATGTGAGGGTCAAGAGTCCAACTTCAATGTAGCTTTGCTGGTTTATTCGCTCGACGTTTCGACGGTCTTCATCAGGAGCATCTGCGGTATATATTAACTGTTACAACATTGGAAATTTAAAAAGCTCAACGGAAAGAACACACGTGACATGCTGACGTAATAATCAGATACGAAGTTATAAAGCTAAACTAAACTAAACAATATATCACGTGAATTTAACTTCAGTTTATTATAATTGTCAACTCCTCTAAGAGTTGAACGCTCTCTGAAATACATTCAAATCAAGTTCACGAATTTATAATATATAACCAAATATTGAATAGAAATCCTCATCGGCTATTAGAGTGCTCAATAGTTAGACTAGAGCAATAAATAAGTAGAAACGTAGAGCTGGATTATTTGGTCCAAGTCATTAAATTGCTACTCAGAGTTTCATGCTCCTCACGAAGCAATCATCTGGCAACTGCCAAAAAATAACGGTTACAATCAGAGGAGGTATGACTGCCATCCCACAATGCATTGCATTTCGAAGTATATTATCAAATCTCGGATGACGTCATCAGTACATTTTGGCATTGGTTCAGTTCAGAACCTACGCGAGAGCGACGCCATTGCATAATGGCGCTGAGAGCGAATCCGTCCTACGAGACCTTTACACATGGTAGCAACTGACGAGGTTCGCCAAAGAACCGAAACTCGAGTCTTGCTTAAGGACATGAAATTGTGTTCATCCTTTGCTTAAGGAAAGAATGTATTAGCATCCGTGAGATTTACAAAACAGCAACCATGCTGTAGATTATCTGTTGGATGCCAAATCAAACGCTATTACAAAACAACGGAGCTTTATCCTAGCTCCACTGAGACACACTACTCAACTACAGAACTAACAAAGGAGCTAAAAATTATTGCAAGAATTCATAATTTCATTGCAGTGAAATTGTAGAATACGGCTTTTTGAGACTCGTATCTAAGACGCCTCTATCCGTGATGAAGGAAACACTTTCTCACAAGTCTTGCACACCGCAGACTTCAGACACTAAATCACGGCGTGAGAAATTTAACGATCCTAGCAGTTTCAAAGCGATAACAAACTTTAGCCGATAAGTATTTATCTTGCAACAAAAGTGAGCCAAAGAAACCGCAATGTATACCAATAGAGCTAGCACCGAACAACGGCATAAAGAAATAAAATAATTCTATAAACGGCCGGCTGGACAGCATGAAATCCTCCCATCAATTTGAGAGATAATCCGCCGAGATCAAAAAGTCCATATCATCGAATAGAACAAATTTATAACTGTGATCTAAAGGCGCAATTCTCTCTGAAATCTTAAGGAAGTGTTTACATGACACCGGGGCGACTTTCGCGCTGGGGCGAGTTCACTCCGGTTCCCTCTTATGGCTCTACATTTGTTTACATGATACCACCACATTTTGTGTCATGTAAACACCCCCTTACTGGAAAAGCATTTAAACTTCAGGCTTTTAAAATACATTTTTGCGACGAGTGGGAGTCGTACGCGTGCTGTCTATTTTTGTACTGCCCGTGTCTCATTGCAAGTAGCCAAATCTAAGCGCTTTTTACAATACATTTTCAGGACGATATCGCGGAGCATTTTGGAGCATTTTAGAACTGTTCAAAGGAATAACAATACAATGCGACGAATATCAATGAAAATGCTAATTACTCCTTCTTATTAATGAATACGAACGATTTATTTCAACAAGGTCATTGATCAATGACCTTGTTGACCTTGTGGCACGAGGTCAAAATACCTTACGTTGTTAACCTAAATAATTTACATTAAAAGCCGGCCAACTGTTCCAAAAAAGAAAACAAATAAAAAATTAACAAGTTCGAAAGTACAAAACTGGTATCTAACCTCCACTTCGTCTAACGGAACAGTAAGAAACCGGCACCTCACTCCACTGTATTTCTTAGAAAATTCCGCGCCATCTTTGAGAGCGTGACAGAAATGCGATTGCGTGGTATTGTAGGAGATCGTGTCTAAAAGTACACACGAGTGACCACGAGTGACCACGAGTGACCACGAATGACCACGAGTGACCACGAATGACCACGAGTGACCACCAGTGACCACGAGTAAGAATTCATCAAAATATTTTGCTGACATCATAATGACGTCATTTTATTAAATAAACGCTATTTAACCGTAAATAAATCACTCCCGGAGGCTAAAATAAGTAAATAAGTAAATAATTTACCATTTTATCCTTTTATCAAAACGGCGGGTATCGGACAGGGTGGGGGAGGATCGTGTCTAAAAGTACACACGAGTGACCACGAGTGACCACGAATGACCACGAATGGCCCAAAAAAATTTTCCAATCTAGTGTGATCGATTTTTTTCCTAACTTCTTGGTTAAAATATAAGACCATAAACACCATGCAAGAATTTTTTTACTCCAAGTCTGTTCACAAGATATTTTGTACCAAAAGGGAAGATTGATGTTTTCGGTTTGCCTTAATTCCTCAGATAACCACTCTCTCGGTCATCCTGGTCAAGTGTTAATTAAGCAATTTTAATGACTAAACATTCAAGATCCAAACATCACTAGCCTGCGGGAGTAGGCGCTTCTTTGGTTCATTTTTTTTTATTCAAAAGGCGTCAGTTTTCGAAGGCTAAAATACCACAGGTAAATCGTCTGGCTCCGCTAACAATCGTTTACACTGGGTTGATCAACTGTCTCCGTTACAGAGGTGTGGCAGTATAGGTATTAAAATCAACTAAATTTGCGAAGAAGAGGGACCAAAAATTAACTGTCAAGAGGGTATTAAGTCGCTCTCGTGCACACATAAAACTGCGGCAGCGAAGGAAAGACGCAACAACTACTGAATGCAATGTATTGGTCGTGCACGAAAATATTTGGCTCATTTGAATAGCGTGGGAAATTCAACGTGAGTCGTTATGCCGACACACGGAAAACTGTACGTTTTTACCCAAAATCGATATGAAAAACATTTAGTTATGAGACAAATTTTATTTCAATAATTTTTGCAGACTTTTGTAATTTACCCTCTTCCAGCAAGATGTAAAGCAACATATAGTTCATTGTAATATGCTACGTTTTTTTTTTTTTAATTTTAGGGTAAACAGCTGACTGTGTACGGCTGGAATATATATTCAATATTTCGTCCAAAAATGGACCCGAATCCGGAAGGATTCGGGGCGGGCCAGGAGAAGAAAAAAGAAAAAGCGGAAAGCGCAGAGATGCAGAACGGGATGAACAAGATAATAAATGTGACGGCAAAGGCGCAGGGAGGCAAATTCAAGTAAAAAAAAAAACAAAAGAGGTGTGGGAACAAAAAACCGGGATAAAAGAGTACGGGCGGTGGGAAGATTACACCACCCATAACCCCTCTCCCCCCTACCCCCCTTCCCCCCTCCCCCCCCTCCCACAACACCCCAATATAAAACAATACTACCTACTATTTTGCAACCAAAAAAAGCGCAAAGAGGGGAAGTCAACGAAAATTGGCAGGAAGTGGGATTAAAGCATTGCACTGGTATCGCAAAGTCGTGGGTTCGAATCCCGTTCAAACCTGAATTTTTTCAGGTTGCTTTTTCAAATGCTTAAGTTGAAAGCACACTGAAACGATCATAAAATTTCACTAATGTTTATCCGCAGTTTACATATATAACATATGATTTTCATATATTCATATTCATATAATGGTAAATTATTTAATTATTTATATGTTTTAGCCTCCGGGAGTGGTTTATTTATGGTTTAATAGCGTTTATTTGATAAAATGACGTCATTATGATGTCGGGAAAATATTTTGATGAATTCTTACTCGTGGTCACTCGTGGTCATTCGTGGTCACTCGTGGCCATTCGTGGTCACTCGTGGTCACTCGTGTGTACTTTTAGACACGATCATTGTAGGACGGCAGTTGTCCCTCCTCTGGATTACAATCAGAGATATTCAAAAAACAGAACAATGCATGCTAGTTGTGGCGCGTGGCGCGTGGCGCATCAAGTAGGATCATATCGCTAATTAAGTGATGGCGGTTTTCAGGAGGAATTTTCTAGAATGTCTACAGCACGATGTGAGTTCATTTCTGTTGTTTAGCGTTGACATTTCGGGTTTACATATTATGAAATATTTCTCCCACAAACACAAATTACATTTCTTAGGGCCTGTTTACATGGAGGGAGGGTAACCCTCCTAGAAGGGTTACCCGTCTAGGAGGGTTACCCTCCTCTATTGTTTTTCCCGGTTTCGTTTACATGCGAGGTAGGGTTACCCTAGGAGGAGGGTAACCCCATCTGCTTGCAAGGGTTACCCTTCTAGAAGGGTCAACTTTTTGTTTATTTAAGCCATGTAAAAGCTCGAGGTAGGGTTACCCTCCTAGGAGGGTCAAGTTTAGGGCGATCAGATTACTGTCACATCACCGCTAACTATAGGCTTCGCGCGGTTATAAACCTGGAGAATTATTTCGGAGAACTATGCTTGCGAGAGCGATGAATCCAAACCGGGACGATACAGCAACAGTTTGGCGGCTGAAATAGAACAATTTCATGTTGGTGTCCAATTAATAGGCGAAAGTCTTGAACAAACGAAGGTTCGACAGACGGAGCCGTACTTGATCATGATCAATCACGCAATAAATCAAACAGGAAAAGAAAAGCGGCCAATCGTCCAGCCTCTTCGTAGAAAAAGGCGAAAAAATGGGCATGGACGCCCGAAGCCGTGAACTGCTTCTCAATAAATCAAAGAGTACGTACAAGACGAAGTGCGAATTCAACGGCGTCGACTTCGAGGCTAATCTATCAATGGCTTCACGTTTCAGTGGCTTTGTTGGCAGAGATAGCCCTAGAGATAACCCTACTCATGTAAAGGAGGGCTATCTTTTGACCCTTTTAGAAGGGTAACCCTGCTAGGAGGGTTACCCTCCATCCATGTAAACAGGCCGTAATTAACCTTCGAATAAGATCTAGCTTGTTTTACTTTCCGCCATTTGATATCATACTTAATGTTCCGTTCTTTCAGGCTAAGCCTGAAAGAACGGAACATTTACTCATTTTTGCGACGTTTTTTTTGCGACGTTTGTAACTTTGAAAAACTTCGAAAAGATGTTCTAACAAATTTGTTCTATTTCAATGAGCAATTTATAGCGTGAAAAGGCCGTGTTTTTTAAACTTTTCTGCTAAACAAAAATATGATAACGCGTACAAAACGTTGTGTACGTCAGCTTGTGACTAGTAGAATTTCAGTTTTGATCAGCACAAGTTATCTTCAGTTTTGCTTTCTTTTTGCCCGAAAAACAGTTGAATCGTGATACAAAACTAATTTCGATTTTGAGACGGCACTATTGCATTATATTGACGGCGTTGGAAGAAAATATATTCTCCGTATTGGGCTCCGTCGTTTCGCGACTCCGCCCAATACGGAATATATTTTCTCCCAACTAGCCGTCAATATAATGCAGTATTGCCGTCTCAAAATCGAAATTAGTTTGAACTATTTTGAACGCTTTCCCTTCTTAATGACAAGATTTAAGCGCTTAATTATTCATTTAACAAATAATATTTTCAATTACAATAAAGCTCACCGCATAAGGGGTGCATTTAAAGTAAATATAACGTCCTGAGTTAAATGACTTATAGAGTTGAGCTTAGCGATAGGATTAAGGTTCAGGTTCTGGTCTAGGCCAAGGGTTAACTTTCTTTAGAATAAGGGGTTAGGTTAGCCTAAGGGTACAGCAGTTTTTGGGGGGGTTTTGGTTAAGGTTACATTTTGAGTTAAGGTTAGGATGAGGATCAGGATAAGAATATATAGTCAACTGATCCGATCTCGCAATAAGAAAAAAGAGCTCGTAGAACTTATTCTAAATGTATATTATTCTCAGAAGAAAGATGAAATGAACAAGATCACTATTCTGACTCACGGCCGCTAACTATTCACTTTGGCGATCGGAAGTTTAACATTCGCGGAGCGTAAGCTATATTCACGAAATTCGAATGGAAGGGCTATAGTCTTATGGAAAGTGTTTTGCTCAACTAGCGGCTCAACAGCTAAACAGCTAACAATTCCAAAGCGTGAAAAACATCCGCTGTCAGCAGGACGCATGATGTTTGAGATCCAATTAGTCAAATCGCCTAGCAAAACGTGTGAGAGCCGACAAACCACATTCTTTTGCTAAAACACGCAGATTAAAACACACAGTGAAAATACGTTTCTTTTACCAGAAAATTCAGCCAAGACGGTGTCTTTATGCCAAATCTAGTAGGCTGAAATAAAAACAAATTGACAAATACTTAAGGCGAGAGAAGCGGTTTAAGCTTTACATAAATCGTGTAACAACGCGCCAAAACACCATAGTCATATATATTTACTAATAGAGATATAACAAAATCAAGTACAGAGTCTAACTGCATAACATTAAAACACTTACGGAATTTTTGGTTTCACTTCGGTCCACCTTCCATTCCGGCCGCTTGCTGACAAAGGAACCATAATATGTTTTCTGATCCTTTTCAAAGTCACGCAAAGTAACGTGACGCCGCTTACAAAAGGTACGATCTTCTACATTTCGTCTCGGGTAGAAGGATAAAAATAATTAAAAGACGCTTCTTTCGCTGGAGACGAGCAATCTACTTCATTGCTGAGATTATTGCCTTTTCTGCCTCTTCGTTTTTATCGCAAGCTTCTCATGCAGCAAAAAGAAGGCAACAGGTAACGCAATGAATTATGGGAGACTCCTGAGTTCAACGAACGCGGAATGCCCTCCAACTGATTTTTCACAAAGTATATAAGTCTAAAAGCACCTCTTCAATTCCAAACTTCGGTCACAGCAAGGTGTCACGAATGGACTCCAACTCGCGATCATACAGTTTTTAGACAAGACGTGCTTTTAGACTCCGTCTGGATCGCCTTGCCTACCGACTGTGAACGGCCGCAAGAGTGCCAACATCAGCACTTTTCGACAGTCGAAAAGCAAAACACCCCTCGTTTCTTTGAAAGGTGCTAGTAACTTACGGGTTTCCGGACTTAATGATGTCCTTCAACCACCAGACGGGCACAAATGTGGCAAACAAAGAAAATAAAATTGACTACAGGAGCTCAAAGCCAAATGTAAGCTTCGAGAGTGGCTTCAAGATCGATCGACCATCGTTACGTTTTTCCGCTTTGATTTGAATATTACGACGTCTTGGACACGTGATAATTCCTATGAAAAAGACTCTTTTCCAGATCTCTTCTGTAGTTAGCGCGAAAGTGGTTTCTGCTAACGTTAACGAGTTACAACTCAGGGCGTTATATTTACTTCAAGGTAAAACCTAGAATTACCTCGAAGCTTACTTACAGTGCATTTTAACTGTTTGTTCTCATTAACTCTTTCTGTAAACTGTTCAAAGCTTTCGTATGTGATGTTGTTTTTAAGCGCTAGTCGTTTTAACTCCCTTTTTACTAAATTGAAAACGTTTTCTATGTAGAAGAACACCTGGAAATGATTTTATATCATTTATTTTACTTTCTTGAGTACTATAATGTATTTTACCAAAGATTTTTTTTTCGTTGGGTGCCCCTGTTCATAGGCTTAAATCTGTTGAATTCGAATAGCCTTGAGTTGATGTAAACTGTATTAATGTTTTGATTGACTTATTTATTGTGTAGCTCGTGTTAGGAGTAATTTCGGTCATGCCTATCTCCCACTCGGTAGTATACATACATAAATACATGCATGGGGGCTAACTAGAAAACTTACCCGTTAATTTAGCTCCCAAACTCAAAATTGTATTAACCATTTAAATTATTAGTACTTAGTTCAAAATGTGTGGAGGTATTTTTTTAAAATATAGTTGTAAAAAAAGATGAGTAAAATAAAGAAAGTTTGAAAGTTTGAAGTTTGCATACATACATACACACATATATACATATAGTAACTGACTTAGTACACTTATCGCTTACGTCTACCTGCGGTAGAAACACTTGAAATCTTAGGTTGTGAAATCGTTGTAACAGCTGAAGTGCCCGTATTTGCGAGTCTCTCTTGAGCTCCGCCAGTTGCTCCTGCTGGGCAGACTGGCATACAAGCTGGCAGAACAACCGCTGGCTGTAGTGTATGCTGAACCAAATTAGGGGGGTGTGGAAGATGTTGTCCAGTAATTTCTGGGGCTTCTATTGGCCCAGCAACGTTTTTGCAGTTTTTAAGCTTGTTCTCGCCTGCCAGAATTGGTCGAACTACAAAGCTACAGCGTCGAAGAACGTCTGGTTCACCATTGTAAAAGTCGAGAATTAGTGCCGTGGTGTCGCGCACTGTAATGGCCGTTTTCGATTGATATTCTTCGCAGATATACCAGTCGTTATGATGCATTGCGTTAAAAAGAAGATTTTGAGTTTGTCTCATAACGTCGTAAACATTGAATGAACTTTCCCTCTCTGAAAATTTAAAGTGAAAACTTTAATCAGGGTAAAAACATAGGTGAAGCTCATATTAGGCAATTTTATTAGACTTTTTACTAGCCTTTTGTCTCGCCCTTTTGCATGTGTGGTGATTATGTAATATAACATGCAATAATAATAATAATTATAATAATTTTTAACAGATGATAATAAAAGGGAAGATACTTATATGGCGCACATATCACATGTCTCATGGCGCTTTACATTCACTTATGAGAATGAGATCGGACGTCAGCTTATAAAAGCAACTCAGGCAGCCACTATCGGTCCATTGTTGATCTCATCTCCCCCACCCCACCTATGAACAATGTATGGCACTGAGGTGGTCCTCAGTGTTTTTTTTAAGTCCCCAACGGAGACGGGGCCGCCATTTCTACGTGGTCATCCGAAACACGTGAAGGTCTAACTATTTGCAGATGTCATAGAAAGGCAGCACCTTCGTCCCTAGTTTTAAATAATTGCCGCGCAGCGAGCGCAGCGAGCGAGCAGCAACGTAATCTGGATTTAAGAGAAAGTATGTAAGCTAGGATGAATTCTTGAATTCATCACTTTTGGCCAGAATGCAATGCGTTTAGCCAGAATGCACTGGTGAAAATGTTTCTTGTTTTGAACGTCGCGTTTCTGAGTTATAGATATTTGAATTTAAAAAATGCTAATTAGATGACGTCATCCGGGACTTTGCCATTATTTCTACACCATTTTACAATGCGCAGTTTACAGCTTGAGGATAATTACTTTGATAAATACTAAAAATAAACAGTGGATAGTCAATTGATTCGTAAAAAATATTACTTGGTGATGAAAACAGGTAGTTGTATAATAAAGGATTCCCTGGTTGACGTCATCTAATTAGCATTTTGTAAATCCAAATCAGCATAACTCAATAACTTTTAAGTTCCCTAACAAAAAACAAGCAAGAACTAAAAGCAACCACGACCGCGACGACAGCGAGAATGTCACAAAAAAATAGGTTTAATGAGCGAAAACAATGCTTCTGCACGTCCGTTTTACACTTGGTACATTTCTTTGCCGTTCCCTGCAAAACAACAACGTCAAATGATATTAAAATTATATAGGGCCGGTTATTTAAACGAAGTCTAACTTAGACCACGGTTTTAGAAAATTAATGGACCTCCATATTTGTTAATAAGTTTGTTATTTCAGGAGATAAATGTTTTTCTAGTCTGTGCTATATGCCTACTTGACATTGGTAAAAAGCGTTTAAATATTAGGGTTGGCCAGATTGAAATGAGGTTAGACCGCAGTTTATTAAACACCGTCTTAACTTCGTTTAAATAACCGGCCCATAGGTTTTGTGGAGAAAGTGAACATACGACGGTTAATTTTCCTTCCTCTATTTTTTCGCAGGCTTCACAGAATACAGGCGCTATTTAGAAATCGAATGCATTGTTTTCCAGGTAGAAACGACCAGAAAAGACACAGTACTACTAAAATGTGAGTAATTTAAGTTTATTTTAGATAAATTAAACATTATTTAGCCGAAATGCAATTTTCCTATAGCCCATGGTTGTACTGTATTGTATGTTTCCTATATGTTTAAGTCTCTTAGTGTTGTGAGTATGTAACGAATGTAAATACTTGTAAATTTTGTACCCTATTGAATAGCCAGTAAAGAATTTAAAAAAATAAGAGAAAGTTGGGGATATATGCAGGGGAGGGGGTGGGGCGGCTTAAACTCTTGAGGCAAATGGGCCTATATTGGAAGGGAGGGGGCATATAACCGGAGTCTTGCTGCATGCATCCTGACGTGGGAAAAAATGAAAAAGAATCGGACTCTCTCAGCAGGGTACTTAGTTGTATGATATATCTGATACGGTATATCTTATGACAAGCTGGCGTGACTATGTTCATGAACTATTAGAAACAACAACTAATAATGTACGGTTCACTATACTGATTTTTATAGTATTATTGTCAGTCTTTCTATTGGTTTAGTTAGTTTTCAACTAACAGGACCTGCGTTGATAGCAGTTTTTCTAAACTGACGCAGTCATCCTGGGTAAACATGTTATTTTATTATTATTATTATTATTATTATTATTATTATTATTATTATTATTATACTCTTCTTTTGAGCGTTTGAAATATCTGATACCTTACCAAAAAGGTCCGTTCCATCACGTTTTTGAATAAGAAAGTGATAGTTCCTCTGTCTCACGAAAAAACCAGGCAGGCATACAGATTCAAAGGAAACACTGTCTCGTATTTTGCTAGCTTCTTTGGACAATGCAGGAATTCGAGCAATAAACACGTGACACCAATGGTCCAGGACCAATCGACCATTCTTCGATCTCCAGCAAGCGTTTTTCGAGAAATCTTCCTGAGCGTGTGGTAAATGCCAGGAATGAAAGGTGTACATTCCATTTGCTACAACTAAAAAATGAATGATTTAACGAAAGAATGAACGGACGAACGAACGAACGAACGAACGAACGAACGAACAAACAAACGGACGGATGGATGGATGGAAGAATGCATGGATGGATAGATGGATGGATGGATGGATGGATGGATGGATGGATGGATGGATGGATGGATGGATGGATGGATGGATGGATGGATGGATGGATGGATGGATGGATCGATCGATCGATCGATCGATCGATCGCTGCCTGGGTAAACATAGCGCACTTTTGTTACGTACAAAATATGATATGTTTAATGGGAAACATGATTTGGAACTTTAATTATGGAAAAGTGCAGAAACCTTCCGTTTTCATCTTGGGCCTTTAAGGCTAATTCATTCCCTGACCCGCTGAAAAGAGCCACGACAACAAGTGGCTGTCATAAACAGCAATAGTAGCGAACTCTGTATATAAGAATCACTGCAATAAACTGGCTTACTTTTCGCTGATCCTCCCGCTTTCAAGGTTAGTTTCCTGGCCATGATCTGCCAATCCTCTCCCGGTTTTGGAATGTAGATCAATCGTTGCTGCGCATAGCCGCCGCCACCAGCTACAGCATTCCCACCTCCCACGCCTGCACTTGCACTTGCAGCGCCTGAAGTAACCTGAGAGCTTCCTATAACTCCTGCTCCTCCTCCGGCAATGCCGTAACCAGCAGTGCTTGCACCCCCTGTTACAGCTCCCCCCGAGGCAGCACTTCCTGTGTCAGTCCCCATAGCAACACCTGCACCTGTAGTGCTACCTCCCTCAACAACACCTGCATCTGCACCTGCACCTGCACCTTCACCTGCGCCTCCTGCAGCTCCGCCGACCCTAGTAGTTCCAACGACCCCGGCTGTCCCAGCAGTTTCAAAAGTCCCTGCAGCCCCTGTTGGTCCTGCAACTCCACTTGCTCCTTCCATTCCAGGGCCAGTTACTGAGACCACACTTCCATTTTTAACATTGATCTTAAATTTATGTAAGTCATCACCATGAAGATCGTTCAATGTATCTTCTAATGTTTTTATTATCGACTTAATGGCTGCTTTCTCGCCTGCACTAGCTCCTGCCGATGCTCCAGCCTTCATTCCTGCTAAACCGCCAGCCTTTGCTCCTGCCTTTGCGCCACTTTTCATGGCCCACCTTGCACCAAATGATGAACCAGCTTTTGCCCCAGCTTCCGCCGCTATTTTAAGCAAAGCGGATTTATAGGTGACATTTTTCTCTAGAAATACAAATATAACCTGACATTACAAAACCGAAAACATACTGTGCAAAATAATTTAAAACCTATTCTAAAACCGATTATATATCTATGTATCGAATATTTGCTAATTTACCGACCCCATAATGGACCCAGCATGCTGAAATGATCCCACAATTAACCCCGAAATCATCCCCAATGAATTGTCGGAATCACGTTTGATGTAGAGGGTGGAGGAAGCCAGAAGCTTTTCTGCATGCACGCGCATTTCTACAGTCACTCACATTGGCCTTCAATCAAACCAGCGCCGCAAGAAAAACTTTGATAACCCTCTAGCCCCACCAAAACTATTTGTCTTATCCAGTGGATAGCGATTAATCCATTGGATAGCAGTTTTCATCTTTGAATATCCGAGGCCTCTCATGCTTTCGGGGGAGTTCTACAAGAATTTCTATCTTGCAAGGCTGACGTTTTCAGGTTGTTGGTCATTTTGCATGGCAACCAGGGAGTTTGATACTCACACAAAACTTTCCATAGTTTTTTTTTAACAAGATCATGGTATTTAAGTGACTGAAATGCATATGTTCGTAAGGAAAGAAGACATGGCCATTGTAGGGACTTTCCCATTGTGGGGAGGTAGGACCACAACAGACATAAAAAACTGTGATAGTTTTAATTTCATTTATCTCGCATTATTCTGAATTAATGTCTTATTTCGGGAAAAGTAGCTTTGCAACATTTAAATACCTACCATTTGGTAAAGGTATCATTGTCCACAAGAACATAGAGGGTATCACTGTGTAATTTGTCCCGTCAGGTGTTTGCAAGCCAACCTCCAGGTGATCATATTGATGATCGTCTTTCATTACAGTTTCCATATAATAATATTTTTCCCTCTCGAGATAAACCGGGAGAGATCGTTGGCTTGTAAACCTGTGTAAAGAGAGGAAAGGAAATGTAATATATGCCAATAAAATGCAAGCAGTTCACGCGGTCATTGTTGTTTTTGGAGTATGAAAAATCATTACTACTAGGAGCACTCCTGCTCACCCTGTCTCTCCCCCCCCCATTCACGCGGTCATTGTTGTTTTTGGAGTATGAAAAATCATTACTACTAGGAGCACTCCTGTTCACCCTGTCTCTCCCCCCCCCCCCCCCCCCCCCCCCCCACACTTTAATTATTGCTCAGAGTCTTTGCATTTCTGCAGCAAGCGAGCAACAGAAAAACTGGAGAAACTAAACGAGCGATCTCTTCGATTTGTTTGGCGAGATCATGGCTCTTCATATCAGACCTTGTTAAGCAAAAGCGAACAAACCCTAGCTAACCAAAGACTCTCTAAAATTTTAAGTACCGTTTTTAAAATAGTAAATTGTACTAGTGATGTAGCTTTAAACGCAGTCCCTGTAAGTCTTTTAGATTTAATTAACTAAAGTAAGTCAAGATATAATCTGAGAGGTACTGATATTCTTACTTTACTGAAAGTAAATGGTACCACATACGGACTACGTTCCTGGCGTTATACTGCAGCAAAATTATGGAACTCGTTACTAGACAATCTCATTTTAGCTAAGTGTGAACTCAATGTATGTATGTATGTATGTATGTATGTAATCCACTACTTACTCAGCGAGATTTTCTTTTTTACGAGAAGTCTTTGTAAAGAATGATTCGCACACGCAATAGCGCGCGCATATGACGACACATTCGCCAACACACATCACTCCCCTACTACCTGTAAGCAGATTTAAATGTTGTTTTTTCTTTTTGATTACGTTATAAAAGAAATGGTAAACGCAGTAGCTGTGCAATCATCAAGTTATGGATGCACTTGGGAGGTTTGCTAAGCACTCAAGAAGCTGGAGTTGCTCTCGGTTATCGCCTCGAGCAACTCTTAAGGCTGGTTTTCACTAGTGCATAAGCATAAGCACAAGCCAACATAAGCAGACTCAGTAACGTGTTATTCATTAGTTCCAATTGTTTGAACAAAACAGAACAATAGGCACTAATGATCAACATGTTACTGAGTCTGCGTATGTTGGCTTGTGCTTATGCTTATGCGCTAGTGAAAACCAGCCTTTACGGCTCAGTCTTTCGTGCTTAGCAACCTCCCGCGTGCATCCATAACTCGATGGTTTCACGTTGCTCGCTTACCATTTCTTTAATCTACCGAAATGTACATGTACGTTGAGAAATATACAATGTGCCTTAATAGAGTGACTTTCCTCAGACCGTGAAACAGTTTCTAGTAGTTAGTGTATAATAGTCAAATAAGCACAAAAGAAAACAGTGAAAATAAGATCTACTAACCTCTGTTAGTGTATTACCTATTTCACGGTAGGTCTGAGGAAAATCACTCTATAGGGCTTGGAAAAACTAGGAAACATTTTTGCGGAGACATTATTTCTTCTAATTTGGCTACAGTGGGAAAAATGTGTTTCAGAAGCAGAATTTGCGTCCACGAAGCAAGAATTAATATCAGAGTTTTTAACTTGATTTAATAACATCTCCTTGCGCCCAGGAAGCAAGATTTGCGTCCGCGGCTAAAAAGACAAAAGTTCTAATTTTGAGTCTCTCAATAATGGAAATATCGTCTAAAATATTACGTTGAATCATAAATCTTCATACCTATCAAACTCAAAAGGGTCAGTGGGAAAACCTCCGTCTATGCTGCTAATCTCCGTCTTCGAAGCAGGGTTTTCGTCGGTACTAATATATAGTCTGCTGCCGGCGTTTGATGCTGTAAAAATATTTAAACGCACATTTCCTAATCAAATATGTTGGGTTATTAGCCACATACAAAAAACGCCATACACTGGGTACGTACTGTCGCACGCAAAGAGCCCTGGTACAGGCTGAAGGCACAACGGATATGGGTACAACCCCAAGCGTGAGATGCTCGGCTTCGAACCTAGCGTTTTACAAATTTGTTTTTGATTGTTTGTTTTATTTATTTATTCCTTGTAAGGCACTTGAAAAATTCGGTCCTGAAGTAGGTGAAGTCTCTTTTTTTCCCACATTTACTTTACAAGTGGGTTTGGGGAATACCTAGGGTGGCCAATAAGAACAACACAAAAACACAAAATGAAAACAGAATCACAAAAGAAGGAAACGTAAACAGAAAATCAGAAAACAAAGACACGTCAAAACCCACAACAGAAACACAAAACTTAAACAGTACCACAAAACGAAAACACAAAACCCGAAAACAGCCCAGAAACAAAAAAAATTAGAAAACAGAAACACAAAACTCCCACAGCAGAAACACAAAACTTAGCAGAATCACAAAATACAAAACGACAAAACACAAAAACAGAAAACAGAAACACAAAACGTAGCAGAATCACAAAATACAAAACGGAAACACAAAACCCGAAAACAGCCCAGAAACACAAAATTAGAAAACAGAAACACAAAACTCCCACAGCAGAAACACAAAACTTAGCAGAATCACAAAATACAAAACGAAAACACAAAAACACAAAACAGAAACACAAAACTCCCACAACAGAAACACGAAACTTACACAGAATCCCAAGATACAAAACGGAAACACAAAACCCACAACAAAAAATGTATAACCTGCATAATATGTAAGGCACTCTACACATATTAACCATGTGATGCAAACGTGTGGATGTATAAGGGACGGGCCATTATTTTCCTAGAGGTGGAATGAAAACTATTGAAAAAAATGTTTGCAGGGCCTGAAAAGACAAAATATACATCGGGCAGAATGGCCGGACATTTGCGCATATTAATGAGCCATCACGGCGGACTATTCAAGCATGAATGTTCAATAAAAGCGCCGCAATTACAGAGAAAAGGGGCGAATTTGGTGACGTACACTGACTAAAACAGAAATTTTGAAGTAATAAGATATGACTTTTTTAAGATGATAGGGCGGCTTTTTGTAGTTTAAGGGTTATTCTACCATTTAAGCCAAAAACTAAGTGAATCGAACGAGGATAAGTTGTAGTCTTTTCACTTCGAAAATGGTGGTTATTACGGTTACTCTAGTATGGGAAACCACCCTTGTCAAGTTCGAACTTTGATTTTCTCGCAAAATAAGCAAGAATCTTCGAATGATAGAGCGGCTTTTGTCAGATAGACGTCTTACCTATACGTCGATCGTTTTGTTTGTGTCTTTGAGCGGTTTATTGTCCAATATGAACGAAAATTACACGATGTTTTAACAACTAAACACAACACATTTCTTCGAACGATCGATTCAAAAGCACATGGTAAACAGTATTCGGGGGGTTCCAAGACCCTGCAAACTTAAACTAGTTCCCAGTGTTCAGCGTTCAAAAAAATCTTAATTATTCTACAAACAGGAACAGGAACTTTCGGTTCGGAACATCCTCCCGCCCGATGCAGGGAGTGCATCAATACATGAACGTGTCAAAGTTAATAAAGTTCAACGACAAATTGTTCCACATGTTTCCATCAAGTCAAGTTCAATCAAGTTCAGCAGCTAGATCAGCATCGCAGGCTTCAAACAGGTGTAGCCGCTGCACCGGACGACGGGTAAGACTTCCAGATGTGGTTCGTAAGGAAACGGACCGGATAAGACCATCACGACCTGGATGGATGGCTTCCACGCGTGCACGTGACCACTGACCCCGAGCTACGTGATCCTCACTCACAAGGACCAAGTCCCCTTTACGGATTTCACGACCAACTTTAAACCATTTCTTGAGGGGTGTCAGAGACTTCAGATACTCAGCATGCCAACGCCTCCAAAATCCATTTACAAGTCTCTGATGATACTCAAAACGTTTGGTGATGGCTCTTGACGTGTGTTCTGAAACACGGGTATCTTTAGTTGGAAAAGCTTGGAGATTTCTTCCAATAAGAATCTGTGCAGGGGTAATAACACTGTAATCACCAGGGTCTGCACCAAGGTAAGTAAGAGGACGACTGTTCAGCTGCGCCTCAATTTCAGCCAAAATGGTAGTTAGCTGTTCGGCATCCAACATTGCTTTGGCGAAGATTTTCTTCAGAGGTGTCTTGACACTCTTTACAAGTCGCTCATAAAAGCCACCCCACCATGGGGCTCTTTCCACAATGAACTTCCACTGAATCTTCTTTTCTGACAATGCGACCTGAGTTTGGTCAGCTTCTAGTACTCTCCAGCATTGCTGTAGCTCTTTGTTAGCAGCTTTGAATGTTTTTGCATTATCTGACCAAATAATGCTGCACATTCCTCTTCTTGCAACCATGCGTCGTAATGCAAGGAGAAATCGTTCAACCGTCATGTTGCTCACCAACTCTAAGTGTACCGCACGGGTAACTGCACAAGTAAATAAACAAATGTAGGCCTTGTCACCACTGTCTTTCAAATACAAAGGACCAGCAAAATCCAGACCCACATTGGTGAATGGCGGGTTAGGTTTGATTCTATCCTCAGGAAGTGGTGCCATCCGCTGCGAAAACGGCTTTGTTTGGTAATGGCGACAAATTAAGCAGTTCTTTAATGTCTGACGGACCGTCGATCTTCCTTTGACCAGCCAATATTTCTGTCGCAGGACTGATAAAGTGTGCTCAACACCAGCATGCAGTTCACGGCAATGAACATCATTAATCAAGAGCTTGACAACAGGATGATTAGAAGGCAAGATAATGGGATGCTTCTCCTCTTCTGGTAACAGCGACTTATGAATTCTTCCTCCAACGCGAAGCAAATCACTAGTAGGACACAGAAATGGGTTTAAATTTGCTAGATTGCTGTTGTTCAAGGGACTTTGGCGTTTAACCAATGGAATTTCTTCAGGAAAACTTGCTTCTTGTACATGGGTTATCAACCATTTCTCTGCCTCTTGTATCTCAAATCCAGTTAAAGGGCTGACCAATCTTTCCTCTTCCTTCAGCCTTGAGTTGCAAATGAACCTTCTGATCCAGGCAACAGTTCTTAACAAGCGACCGTACTTGATGAACCTCGTAAAGTCAATAACTGGCTCTTTGGGTTGCACAACACAACTAACACTAGCTTTACTCTTTCTCTCCATGTCAACAATTACATTTGAAGTTTTGGACCTTAAGTCCTCAGGCCAATCTCTTTCGGACTCTTGTAACCAAGAGGGTCCTTTCCACCACAAACGACTCTCTTTCAACTGACTTACAGATAAGCCTCGGGTAGGTAGATCAGCTGGGTTCTGCGATCCTGGGCAATATCTCCAAACACTAGGATCCAACAGCGACTGTATCTCAATAACACGATTAGCAACGAACGGTTTCCACTGTGTGGCTGATCCTCTGATCCAGTGCAAGGTTGAAGAATTGTCTGTCCAACAGACAATGCGGCTTATGGGACAATCAATTGCATCTTTAACATAGGTGCATAGTCGGGCAGTTATCACAGCAGCCATCAGCTCTAGACGAGGAAGGGTAATCTTTCGAACAGGAGCCACTCTTGTCTTAGACATCACAAGACTGGTGGATGCCTTTCCGTCTTCAGCAACAACTCTGAGATAAACAGCAGTGGCATAAGCAGCTTCCGACGCATCACCAAATGCATGTAATTCCACCTTAGCATGCTCACTAAATGGCCAATCAGTGTAACATCTTTGAATGTGAAGTTGCTCAAGCTCTGGAAGCTCTTGAACCCACTGTATCCACTTAATCGAGGTTTCCACAGGTATTTCATCATCCCAACCAACACCCTGGGTCCACAAACTTTGAAGCAATAACTTTGACCTCACTGTAAAGGGAGCAATGAGACCGATTGGGTCGAATATCTTAGCCGCCAAAGAAGCTAGCTCTCTCTTTGTGTACAATGTCTCTGATCTTAACTTCAGAGAGTCCACTTCAATCATAAAGACAAGGCTGTCTGTTCTCGTATTCCACCTTAAGCCTAAAGCTTTCGTGATTGGA
Source organism: Dendrophyllia cribrosa (assembly GCA_024195265.1). NCBI lineage: Eukaryota > Metazoa > Cnidaria > Anthozoa > Scleractinia > Dendrophylliidae > Dendrophyllia > Dendrophyllia cribrosa. The sequence continues at coordinate 48,690,684 of JAJLRJ010000003.1, forward strand.
TAGGCTCCCGGTAGGTCACTCTCCAACTTGATCAGACTATCTGATGCTCTATCTTTCTCAGGAATGGCTTGCATAAGCCTAGGCGAATTGCTGGACCATTTTGTCAAATTGAAAGCTGCTTGCTCCATAAGCTCTGTTGAACTTCGCTGCAATTTCAGTGCTTCGTGCACTCCATCTTTCCCTGAAGCAAAGTCATCAACATAAGTGTTCCTCAGGATTTCGTCTGATGCCTCAGGAAATGTTTCTTTACATCTTCTTGCATGCTCTTGAATGGTGCAGATGGCAAGAAACGGACTGGAAATAACTCCAAATGTGACCCTTGTCATCCGATAAATCTTAGGCATGACATCAGTGTCCAGATCCCTCCACAGGTAACGATGCGAATCCCTATCCTCTTCTTTCAAGCAAATCTGTAAAAACATCTTCTCAATATCACCCATAATACCCACTTGATTCTTTCGGAAGCGCAAAAGGATCCCAACCAAATCTGGCTGTAATGCAGGGCCCGCTTCTAAGCAGCTGTTAAGAGACACACCATTACTATCCCTCGCAGATGCATCAAATACAACCCTTGTCTTAGTTGTCTGCTTATCTTCTCTTATGACTGCATGATGTGGAAGGTAGAACACAGGGCGCCCCTCTGGTGGTGCAATTTGCTCACAGGGTACTTCCTCTGCTACACCGTCTTTCACATACTTGTTAATGACCTCTTGATAGGACTTGGCTTTGGCTGGATCTTGGAGCAACTTCTTTTCTAGGTTGTACAGCCTACTTTCTGCTTGCCTGTAGTTATCTTTCAATACAACGTTATCCTCTTTCCATGGCAATGACACTTTATATCTACCATCCTTGTATGTTAAAGTGTCTTCAAACTTCTTTAAGACCATGGCTTCACTGTTGGTAGTAGAAACTGAACTTTCAACAGGTTTGACACCTATGGACTCCAAATTCCAGAACTTCTGAAGTGTTTCATTCAATTGTTCCTCAGTAGAAACTTGAACATTCATAGACACAGTACATTCTTGGTCATGACCACCTGTTGGTCCACAGAAGACCCAACCTAAGGATGTGCGAACTGCAACGGGTTCATTGAAACCACCTCTTACAATGTCTCTTGACACAAAGGAATAATAGAAATCCATGCCGATGAGCACATCTATCTCCTGCTCACCTCTGGGAAATTCTTCAGGAAACTTTAAGTCTTGAAGATGAAACCATCTTGAGGGATGAATATCCACAGCTTCGGCTGGTCGGCATATAACTGGAGCAGTAAGTGCTTCAATACATTGAGGTTTTCCAGGTTTGTCAACAGGTGCCACAGTAAAAGCAATTCTCTTTCTCAAAGTGTCCTTAGTTGGCTTTCCTCCAAATCCAGAGACTGCAATCCTAACACTCTTCCCATCCAGACCAATCTCATCAACGACACTCTGCCTAACAAAGGACATTTGCGAACCAGGATCAAAGAAACATCTGACAACCTTTGAGCACCCATTCGATCCACACAAAACAGCTGGTACAGTTTGCAGAATCACCTTTCCCACTGATTTGACTGCAATGGAGCTTGCCACAACCGAAGACGACACAGGAGGACCTGAGGATGAGGATGGTAATTCAGCGTTTTTTGTCTTGACTTCTTCCTCGTGAGGCTTGACTGAATCCAAATGCAGGAGACTGTGATGTTTACCCTGGCAGTATTTGCAAGAAGGTTTTTGGCACACCTCGGCTCTATGACCAAATTCAAGGCACCGAAAGCACAGCCCTTTAGACAACACCTTTCTGAACCTTTCCTTCACTGGCAATGACAGAAAACTAACGCACGACCACACACCATGGTTTTTCTGACAAATGACACACTTGCTATATTGAGTTGTTACAGGTAATGAAAAGGTGGATGACTTTCGTGAAGGGTTAAACTTGAAACGGGTTCCACGATTCCCAAGACTATCCTTTGCAGGAGGCTTTGAGTCGAGAGAGGGAGGCTGTGAAGACTCTTTCGCTCTTATCAATTGCTCCAAGAAGGCAAACAATGTTTTTACTTCCACACAGTCCTCTTTACCAAGGTCTTTATGATCCCCAAGTTCTAGTTCCCATTTTTCAACAACATCTTTCGGCAACTTGTCAACAATTAAAGGCACAAGAACAGGAGCCAATGTTTCAGAATTATACTTCTCACCCATAGATTCAACAGAACGAACATGTCCAACTACTTGATCATAGAATTTACGCATGGACAATGCATCTTCAGAACTCAAGCGTGGTAAATGAATCAGAGATCTTACATGTGCATCAAGGATCACCCTGGGATGGCCAAATCTTTCCTTCAGGGTCGCCAAAACCGGCTGATAATTCGATTGTACAACTGCAAATCCCTTCACTGCCTCGGCAGCCGAATCCTTTAATGATCTCATTAGGTATTCTAATTTCTGAACATCTGCTAAAGATGGATTATCAACTACTGACACTTTGATCGACTGGTAATAAGGCTGCCAACTCAGAACATCTCCATCGAAGGTTGGCAGTTCAATCTTCGGTAGCTTGACCTGTACCTTAGGGCATGACGAGGTTGTCGAATCACTCCCCGTACCTATCTTAGCGACATGTTTATTTTCCAAGTACTGCGTCATCTTGGCCATATACTCAATCATACGTATTTCATATTCATTGTGCCCTTCGCATTCACCATCAATTTCTGACTCTTCTAAAAGAGTACACATGGAAGCCTGTACCTCTTGTAGATCGTTCCATTTCCTTGTAATGTTATCTTTTAAAACCTGAATTCTCGCATGGTTATCCGGGAGTGAAAGTGCGTCATCAACTGACTTCAAAGCGTCCGTCACGGACTTTCTAAGAAAACGTCTCTTCTTCTTAATAGCTTCTAGCTCTTTCGACATTTCGACACAAAACTGGACTAACCTTGAATAGCCACAATGTTCCTTAAAATCCACCAGAGTTTCCGTAAAGTCCTCAAGATGATGGCGCCAATCGCCGAAATGCGAAGACCAACTTGACCAAATTCTTCACAACAACAAACGGAGGTCCAACTCTCCTTTCCGCTCGTATCTTCAAACAATCTTCGATAATGTTCATCCGGCTCGAAGGACCATGTCTTTGAGCGGTTTATTGTCCAATATGAACGAAAATTACACGATGTTTTAACAACTAAACACAACACATTTCTTCGAACGATCGATTCAAAAGCACATGGTAAACAGTATTCGGGGGGTTCCAAGACCCTGCAAACTTAAACTAGTTCCCAGTGTTCAGCGTTCAAAAAAATCTTAATTATTCTACAAACAGGAACAGGAACTTTCGGTTCGGAACAGTTTGTAAACATGATATGCATAAAAAAATGTTTGTAGGGAAGTCAAATATTGCTCAGTGATGCGAAAGCAAATACAGCTTAAAATAGCTTCAAGATGTCTCTTTCCATTTGGCTGCACAAGATAACTTCTTCACCTAGCCTTCGCAAAAAGCAGCTAGAAAGCTCTTTTTTGTGCCATTTAAAGTTGACATTCTGTCAAGAATTAAATGGGCGAGTTTCAGAAGTCTGTCACCTTCCTGACGATATCACTATCAAAGCTAATGGGTCACTAACTGTTTACAAGTTATTTGGAGTAACCTATGGCGATAGGAATCATTTTAAATCAGCAATGGGCCTGCCTTCACCGGTGGTACCACAGGCCCGGGTGGTACGAGTATGATGGCCTGTGGGAACATCTTCAAAGAGGATCAGGACTTCGGTACTGTGGAATCGCGAAAAAACCTATTACTCCCTTTGCATATTTCCTGTCGTGTGCCATTTATTTGCGCCAGTAGCTGCGTAGGAATTAAAGCGGTGAGTGATGTATAAAGAAACAACAGACTATAAATTACTAGGTGCGTATGTGGACAAAATAACGGGCTATAGCACTAAAATTTTTTTTTTCTAAAATAGCTTAAGCTTAAATCATTTTAGCAGCAGAGAAGATAGCGCTGTAAAAAAAATGAAAAAAAAAAGCGATTGTAGCGATCATATGGAAACCGTGCTGGCTTTACCTGTTCCTCAAAGCTCACCTGAGTTTTTCTGACCCGCTTCATGAAACAGATAACAGTTTTCAGGGATAAATATATATATATATATATATATAGATTTGTAGAGATGGATTACTTGGTCGAAGACATTTATTCACTGCTACTCAGAGTTTCATGCTTCTTACGAAGCAATCATCAGGCAACTGCCTACAATAACGGATACATAGAATACATACAAAATTTGAAATTACAGAACAATACCTAATGGCGTGACGTGCGGAGATATGATTGGTTAACTAAACGAATACGGTTTTCAACAGGAATTTCTTAGAATGTCTACAAGTAGATAGGAGTTCGCTTCTATTGTTCAGTGTTGACATTTCGGGTCTGCATATGATGAAATATTTTTCCCATAAACAACGCTTGTTTACATTTGAATACGATCTTGCTTGTTTAATCTTACGCCATTTGATGTTGTAAAAGACGTCTCTTTCTTTTAAGCTCCAGATGTATTTGCTTAATTCTGTTGCATGTTTGTATTTTTCATTTCTAAATGAGCATACATGATTTCTGTATCTTAATTTAAACGCTGTGTCACAAAGTCCGACGTATGTCTCTTTGGAGGATGATGTTGTGACTCCAGCTTGGTAAATGATGTTTGTGTCGTTGCATTTTCCGTTCATGGGGCACGTGCTTGGGTTCCGGCAGTTACAATTACTATCTTGGGTGAGATCAGACTTATTAATTTGTGATTTGTTGTGGTTGGATATAATCGATTTTATATTATTCATGCAGCTGTAGCTCAATTTAAGCGTATTCCGGTTGAAAATCTTGTGGAGTGGATTTGATTTGGGAAAGTGTTGATCAACGAGAGAAAAGAGAAATCAAATCATCCACCATCCATCATCAAGAATATTCCAGATTCCATCAACAAGCGGCTCTCCGAAATATCTTCAGACCGTGATTGTTTTGACAATGCCAAAACCGTGTACCAAGAAGCGCTCCACAAAAGTGGCTACAATTACAACCTGGCATACAAAGAGTCACGCAACGAGTCACAACAATCACGAATGAACCGTCCAAGGAAAATTCTTTGGTACAATCCACCCTACAGCATGAACGTCAAAACAAACGTAGGAAAGTGCTTTCTTTATTTTCTTTTTCGGTATTGTTCTGTAATTTCAAATTTTGTATGTATTCTATGTATCCGTTATTGTAGGCAGTTGCCTGATGATTGCTTCGTAAGAAGCATGAAACTCTGAGTAGCAGTGAATAAATGTCTTCGACCAAGTAATCCATCTCTACAAATCTACATATCGCTCTAGTTTATCTATTGAGCACTTTTATAGCTGATGAAGTCTTCAATTCATTATTTATATATATATATATATATATATATATATATACAATTTTAGATAGAAAATTTCTAGAGACAGTTACTCGAGTTTCACGCACTAAGCGATCAGTCTGTTTATATATATATATATATATATATATATATATATATATATATATGCCAAATGAAGACTACTGATTGAAATAAAAATAAAAAAATCTTACAAAGCAAAAAATAGTAGTTCCCTGTCTGAAAAGGTTTAAAATAAGTCCTCATACGAGCACCAAAGAAGTCTGCCCAGTGCTGAGGTTGCTGAAAAGTGGGAACACACATTGTTAAGGTCGGCAGGTTTGGAAAGCGAGCGTCGGACAGCAAGAATTTGACGCGTTTGTAATCTATTCTGTCCCATCTCTCCAAATAAACTCCGTTGGTCACTGAAACATGATTCAAAATATGATGAAATAGAAATGAGTAAATCCGTCAAAATTAGCGTTTACGGACGAACTACACTTTACTATGAAGCTAACCAAACCCAAAAAGAGATTGTTAATTGGATTCATCGCAGTTGCAAATGTACGATGATCCGAATCTATTGGTGTTCGAGTGTGTCACTTCCTTTTTTGTGTTTTTTTTTTTATGATTTATTTTACGGTTCAGACATTTCATTGTCTTCCGGTGTGATTTCCATACTTATATTTAAAGACAAATCTCTAACCGAGCCAAAATAACTTCAATTGCACAATAACACAATAATTCCCTCATCCACCAACACCCCTCCCCCCCCCCCCCCCCCTTCCTTCCCCTCCCCTCCCCACCCCAAAAAACAACAACAACAACAACAACGCAGTTTAAGATAAGACAAAACCCAAAATCTTAAAACTTACTTCCGCATAGTGGATCGTTACTGCCAAAATGTCTTTTTCGCCTAATCAGCTCATGTTTACCTTCTAGTACTTGAAGAAAAATTAAACAAAATTAATAACACCATTAAGGGTCCACTAATTTCCCTTTAATACAAACTGTACCAGTATTTAATATATATATATATATATATATATATATATATACATATATATATATATATATATATATATATATATATACATATATAGGCTGAGCCTAACAGCGTCGCTCTCTGAACAGAAAGCCGGTGATAAGCTTAACTAAGGTAAAAGGTCGGAAGCACAAGAATTAAGATTAACGACGGGTTATTTTTCAATTTTAGCAATTCTCAAAAACAGTATTACGCGACCGTCTGCACGGTTCATTTAAACCGTACAAAAGTTCACAAAACAACTTTTTCTTGGTCTAGAATACAGTCAACTCGCTCACAGCGACCACCTCTCGTAAGCGATCACCTCCCGTAAGCGACCACTTCGTTTCTCAGTCAAATACTGTTTCAAAAACTGTCTCTCTAAGCGATCATTACTCGAATTTCTTAAGCGACTTTTTAGGCAAGAAATTTGTCATATTCTTTTGTTTTCTGTTTACGGTAAGCGACCACCCGGCATGATCACGTGTGATCGTAAGAAAATCATAATCATAACACAAGTTTAGTTTTTAATAGCGCTGACCCAGAGTGCTGTCAGATAATAACAGTTTATTTTATACAAAAAAGATGGCTGTAATAAGATCTGTAGATAAACAAGCAGATTGTTACCCCGGTTGTAGTGATCTGTTGCAAAATGCTGACTTGAGGCTTAAAACACAGAAGCAATCGAGCATTCTAGACTTCATGGAGAAGCGTTCGAATGCGACCGAGTGAGTATAAATACAGTCTGATCTACAGTGCGAGTATGTATGCACCCCATGTTTGACATTGTTCGGTTAAAATTGAATTTCAGGTGATTTTGATTAACAAGTGACACATTTTAAACTGCATTGTACTTTTCACGAATCGTGTTGCTTGTGAAAAGAACAAGTTAGTTTCAGGTAAAGAAAAAGTTGTCTATTTGCCTAATTATATATATTCGCTTCTAAGGTAATATCTTAATGTAATTACGTTTTTGAGCTTATTTTGTAGATTTTTCCCATAAGCGACCACCTCCCGAAAGCGACCACTTTGTCTTGCACCAAGGGTGGTCGCTCACGACAGAGTTGACTGTAACTAGTTTTACTAATTTCCAAATAAAATACACCTGTTGCGTATCAAAAATTGCCCGATAAACTAATTTGGAAATCAAAATTGCAAAAAATACACAAACATATTTGCATAAGGCGAAGCGAGTGCAGATAGAACTCGGTATAAAATCCAAGTCTCGTTTTGTTTACATAAAATCGCTTTTCGACCTATGTAATGATTGAACAAACGCATAAAAATGGACAACACGATCGTCTTTCGAAAAATTTCATTCAAATCTCCTTAAGTTTATGTTTAAAAGCAAAACGCGTACCATTTATAGCGCATCGAGGCCGAGCTGTCTTCAATAAAATTCAAGAAATCAATACAACTGAATTAAAGCACGTTTTATAAACAGTTCTCCAAAACTAACAAGAACACAAACAAATGCTGGGAAATAAACAGTGAAAGATCCAAGTGTTTACCGAGCTGGCGGCTGTGTAGCCGCACGAAAAACAAAGCCTCGCTTTGCTTTCAAAATTGCTAATATCCCGGATGTTACGCGACGTCAAACGCGCATGTTTTTCGACGTCATACGTGCCCGCGAATTAACCCTGCCCAACACTTGCTCGGACGGACACACATGTCACGGACGCGCGCCCACGAAACATTCCGCTTGACACGATAATGAAAAATGACGGGCATGGATTCTTTGAGTATGGGGCTCCGCGAGCGGGCCTTCAGCCCGTGAGAGCTCCGCTACTAGAAAATGTTATATGTCACCACCCGCCGCGATTAGCCTGTGCTATTTGCGGGTGGTGTCAATTCTGTACACATTTGAAAATCAATGAAATCGTTGTTTGTTTTGTTTTGTTTGTTTGAAAAGCTCCTCTCTCTAATAAGTGTCGCAGTCGACGAACAAACACCGCACCCCTCAACGACAACGCGACGCTTATTCGAAACACTTGAGTGCAAGGGAGGCGCTTATTCAAGGGAGTGTATATTAACTTAAATGTTTCGCTTCAAGCCAAAATAAAAAAAAGCTACAAGAAAGGGTTAAATTAAAGGATTAGTATCGGAGATGTAGGCTCCTGTTTATGCTAACGACAAATTGGCTTCTCAATAGACCTCTTTAGGTTGTCTGTTTTGTTTACCTAATGTAGGTCATGTGATGTTCTCAAGGGAATTTGTCCTTTGTCTTTTCATAAATTATGCATTCATATGCACGTGAAGAAAATAAAATTTAAAAGAAACAGTTCTTTTTGTTGGGAAAACGAAACATACAAGCTAAAGAGGTCTATTGAGATGTTAATCGTCAGTATCTTCACTCTTTACTCTCATCAAATTCTGTTTCTACACGAGTAAAGAATTTCGTCCGCGTTTCCTTCACTCCACTTAATAGAGTTCACAGCAGAGATCGAAAAGGTATTTTAAGCAAAAATAGGATAATTAAGCTTGTCGACGTTCGTTCTGAGATGACTTTGACGTTATAATAAACCAAGGGATAATAAAGAGACGGCTTACCTGATGAATTTCGTCGTATTATGATTTTGTTACCATCTTTTGAAACTACCCCTATCACCAACAAAGCGTAAATATTGCAGTAAACAGCAGCTTTTAAACAATTCATCCCGAAAGAAGAAACTGTTGGGCAATAAATTGAAAAGGAGGAAACGAGGTGATTTACGATGTCTCTCTCACTTAATAACAAGGAAGCTACCTGCCAAGGCAAACAGAGAAAAAGGTTTTCTTAATGGCTCACCTAGCGCCGAAACTATTCGTTGTCTTGTAATTTAAATCCTTTTGTTTAAAACTTGCCAATTAGCATGCATCAGCAGGTTGCTAATTACAAAGCTTTTATCAGTTAATTTGCTTTAATGTTTACATATTAGCACATTCTAAACACGACCATTTCCCAACCGGGCATGTGACCTTTTTAAATAAAGGTCAGTCAAATTCCCAAAACAATATGGGCAGGTTTAGCGATCAAAAGCCTCACTAGTCAGAGCGTTAGGTTTCCCCATTTTTTACCCGTGAATACGCGCATGCGTAATGAACGGATTATCGGTAACGGAGACAGATATGCAAATGAGCACTCACTCACTCCTTCCATCAGCTGTAAACTTGGTGACGTTATGCTTTGTTACGAATGCGTTTTGTAACAAGAATAACGTGAATCCAGCGATAATAACAAAATTGTTGTAAACGAATATAAACAACAATAAGCTTAAACATGTTTCGCATTTGGAGTCTTTAATGCAACGTTAAAATCGATCTAAAAGGATTTTTCAACAACCGAGACACGCGTTTTGATGCGTGGCTACCTTAAACAAGGACCCGCGCTAATATATATAGATAGGCAGAGCCTAACAGCGTCGCTATGTGAACAAGCTTAACTAAGGTGAAACTTAACTAAGGTAAAAGGTCGGAAGCACAAGAATTCAGATTGACGAAGGCTATTTTCCAATTTTAGCAATTCTCAAAAACAGTAAGCTTATTACGCGACCGTCTGCACAGTACATTTTTATAGACCGTACAAAAGTTCACAAAAACAACTTTTTGTCCGTCTTGAATAACTAGTACGACTACTTTCCGAATAAAATACACTTGTTGCTTGTCAAAAATTGCCCGAGAAACTGATTTGAAAATCAAAATTGCAAAAATACACAAACATATTATGCATAAAGCGATGCGAGTGAAGATAGAACTGTACTATAAAATCAAAGTCTTGTTTTGTTTACATGAAATCGCTTTTCAATCTATCTACTGAATGAACAAACACATAGAAATGGACAACACAATCTTCTTTCGAAAAAATTTATTCAAATCTCCATTTACAATAGTTTACGTTTAAAAGCAAAACGCGTACCTCAAGCTTTCTTCGCGATGAAATTCAAGAAATCGATACAACTGAATTTAAGCACGTTTTAAAATCTATTCTCCAAAACTAACAATACATAATCAAAAAATGTAATCTGTTTTACCTTTAAGTCTCTCGCTTGCTTGGAAATTCAAATCTCCGCCTCTGGTTCTGAAATCCGTAAAAAACAAACATCTCCCGCATTGATAAAAACGTAATACATGAAGTTTCTCGAAGCAAGATTTTATCCCTGAAAGCTCGTCCTTTTCCACTAAAGCGGCTTCTGAGTATCCCTTAATTAGAATCCTTGTCTTTAGTAGCAAACCGCGAAATATTCAGGGAAATAACGCCTTTAAAACGGTTTTCTCCGCTTAGTAAATTCACAGCAAAACAGAGCAAAACATCAAATGTTTTTCCAGCTGACGTGACATTCGCCCTTGTAACCGCGCGAAAAACAAAGCCTCGCTTTGGTTTCAACATGACGTCGTACGCGCATGTTTTGCGATGCCATACGCGCCCGCGAGCTATTGTAGTCCTACGCGACGGCGGCGGAGGGCGGGCACACGCGCGCCCGCAAAACATTACGCTAGCCATGACCATGAAAAATGACGGGTATAGGTTCTATGGGTATGGGGCTACGCGCGGGACTTCGGCCCGCAGAGCTCCGCTATAAAAGGTATAGCTCCACCCCCTCTTTGTCACACCATCACTGCTTCAAAGGCTAATCAAAGATGGCTGACACTGCGAGCAACACGGAGGAAGACCGTTGCCCCAAAAAATAGGTCCAATTTTACCTTCACCAGTTCAATCTTGTATAGGATTTATCTTTCACGAAAATAAGACTAAAAACATTATTTGAATTTATGTGCCTTTTAGCATGAATATAATATTTTAGCTTGCCAAATTTGAATTTCGCGCCGGTAACGGTTCTCCATTGGCGAGAGGATGCACGTGATGTTGACAGTTCGGTGTCTAGTGTGAAATGACTGGCGGCTTGGCCAGGCCAAGGTTCCTTTTGTAGCGCGGGTCCGTATTTAAAGTTATTAAATTTATCCTCCTCTAAGTCAGTGATCACGGTGGCCGAATGGTGTAAAGCGCGCACTAACAGGCGAAGGTCCAGGTTCAAGTCTCGCCTGTGCTCTCCTTTTTTTCTTCTTCTTCTTTTTTTCTTTCTTCTTCGGACTGAACATTATGAAAGTGATGTACTGTATTTTTCTTTTTGCGTTTGTCAAAACTCCTTACGTTTAATTTTAAAAACATATTGAAACGTGTCAGTGTGAAAACATAAGCTTACCACAACATTGCGTTACGCGTTAGCATTTCTTATTCACGGGTTGGCTCTTAGGAACCTTTGATCTATACAAGAGAAGGCAAATTCGACTTTGCAGTTTGGAAAGCCGGATGGTAGACTACAAGCAAGCGCGCATGGCCGAAATACAAATGATTCAAACACTGTTGTAGTTTGTTGTAATTGGTCGACTATTTTACAAATATTATATTCATGTCCTAATTTTTTGCACCGGTCAACAGCAATGAGTGAAACACTAAAAACTTTTCTCTTTACGCAAGCTTTTAATTAAGTAATTTGATATTTATAGTTTGTTTTTTTTGTAAAGCGCCTAAGGACGTTAGGATTTGGCGCTATATGAGATTAGCAATCCAGATGATTAGCTAGATTAGCTAGATGATGATTGGCTAGATTAGCTAGATGAGATCATCTATAAAATAATCATCAGATCAGCTAGATGATAATCATCTAGATTAGCTAGATGTTGATTAGCTAGATGAGATTAGCAATCCAGGCTTGAATTGCAACATCGTATCCTTACATTACGTATTTAGTAGTAAGATTTGTATTTCAGTTGTATCTGGGCACATGTACGCGCGCGTTTTTATTTATTTAATTTAATTCAGTTGTGCGCGTGCGTTATTGGTGCATTATTTGTGCGCGTGCATTATTTGTTTATTTAATTGACGTGTGCATTTTGTTCGTTAAATAACGTCTTAATTTCACTTTGCATTATTTTCCTTACTTATTTGTGTTGTCCGTGACTGTGCTCACATTGTGGGTGGCTCCTCCTAAAATGTTCTGCAATTGGTATAGAATTTAATGGAGCCGAAACCAATTGTAGAATTGCACACATTTTAGGCATCCTACTGATGAACAGTTACGACACAGAGATATATATATATTTTTTTAGCAACTACTGTGATTTGCAGTCTGTCCATTTGAATGAATATAAATTTAAATTGTAATTGTAATTGTAAGTGTCATTTAATTGTATGTTCACATCATTTCCAGATCCAACGCCGTCTACTCTTGAAGCTGAGCTAACCTCGCCGGTGGTGTGGGGCTGGTAAGGCTCAATTGCGCAGACTCCGTGCTAGACTAGTTCTAGACTCCGAGGTATTCATCATGCACATGCAGCAGATCCCCGCTAAGTCGAACTCGGACAACTCGAACACATCGCTAACTCAAACTAATTTTATTTAGATTCCCTTGGCTCAAAATTGACTCAAATTTAACCCGATAACTTGAACCCCGCTAACTCGAACTATATTTCGTTTTCCTTGGAAGATCGAGTTAGCGGGGTTCGAAATGCAGTTAGCCAGTTCCAGTTCCTTCGCGCGTCCTGTATCCTGTGCTTGGATATCTGAACGCCGCACTGGAACAGGCAAGCACATAGTTCTATCTATCTAAAACAATACCCAAAACAACCGCGTACCTTTCAGAGTAACTTTTCATTGTGTAGCGAAAAGCAAAAACGTTTTACAACCTACCTTCCACTGAAAAAACTTCGAGTGAAGATGATGAGTGTTAATCCAAAAGGCTAGCAATTGTTTTCCTTATTTCATGAAACAAAGAGCTTTAGCCCTTATTCAAAACTTACCAATATGCCTGAAATTAAATATTTCTGTGGCACGAGAACGGTAGAGTCTGGGTCCTATAGATGGTTTTCACTCACGTGACCTTCAGTCCTGTGGGACTCAAATGACAAAGGCCATGGCGGCCATGTTGGTGCACATAACAAAGGACGTTCATTAAAATTCTTTTGTCGGTGTGCACCAACATGGCCGCCGTGACGTAACGTGAAAACCACCTATTAGATAACGGAGGATCATGGGTAGTGCAGTTGGGTATATAAGCTTTCAATAGCACGTGGTGAGTAATTATTGGCCGACACCACATTTACTAGCTTTGCTCGAATTTATATTTATTTATTTATTTTGGATTTACAGCCTCGCAAGATGGACTGTCTGCAGTTTAGGTCTTGGTTTCTACTCAGATTTTCTGTCATTTTCTTCCCTAAGGGATTTGTTCGGCAGGGTTTTTTTCTGGCCTCTGTCTAGATAGATAGATAGATAACTTTATTTTAACACGGAAATCCTTAATCACTAATAAAAATAAGTGCTCTCTCAAGGAGCCGTGCACTTACATAATAAATAATTATAATAATACATGTCATTATAGTAATTATAACTAATTAAGAATCATAAAAATCATCTAATCAAAGTATAAAAATGATTTAAATAAGTAAACTATCTAAGTATATAGTATACGGGGACAAATATGCAAATTAGTCACTCCTTCGGTTGGTTGGGTCATCACTGGAATGTAAACTTTTCTTGGTCGCGCGATTTAACGTGTATCTATGTTGAAATGTTAAAATGTACCCTTTGGCACTTATTCCGTTATGGTCGAGAGTTCTCTCCGATACCAACGAACCGGGTTTGACTCCTAGCAGGGGCGTCCAGTATAAATTTTTCTTTTTACTTTCGTTTTTTTTTTACGAACTGAACATTGTGAAAGTGGTGCATTTATTTTTGCGTTGGAAGTCGTTCAATTTAAAAAAATCAAAACGTGTTTACCACAATATTGCTTTACGCGTTTAATAGCTCGCGGTACAAGGTTCAAATGACATGCTGTCATTTACATGCAAAACCCAATACACTTCCGGATTCCAGCGTTTACATAAGCTTGTGACTTTGCTTCTAATCTTTAATTTTTGCCACAATCTTTATTTGTGTAATACCGTTTAATTTTCTACAAAAATTATCAGTTCAGCAAAGTAAGGATTCTTTTCCCATCTGAGATTAGAGACTTAAATTGATGAATAATCAACTTGCATTCGCGATCGGGTAATGCATAATCGTTTAATATTCCTCTACAGAACTTAAATAAAAAGCTAAGAAATGCCCAGGCCTCGGATCATATTCATAACCTCCGCAAATTTGGTGAAGAATCTTTCACTTAGAACGTTTCTTATTCACGAGTTGGCTCATAGGAACCTTTAATCCGTTCTGTTGTCCCCATTTTGTCAATGAGATAAGCAAGGTGTATACATTGCAGCAAAAATATATTGTCGAATACCCCATTGGTGGTTCTTTGTGGTCAGGCAGGGAAGTTTGACAAATAGCTTTTTCACTCTTGTGGAACGAAAACTAAAAAGGCAGACCACCTGCTCGACACCCTCCGCGTCACTATAAAGTAATTAATTGACTACCGGTTTTACCACATGACTCGTTTGCCTTTATTCTTCTAGCAGATAAGGTAATTATTAAGCCGGGTAGCTACCGTTTTTTCGATCGCTTTCGATACAAATTTCAGGTTGGAAATAGGACGATATATAATTAGAACTTCTTCATGCTCTAGAGAACTCTGTTTCAATAAAGGCGTGTGGAGAATCATTTTCAAGCCACTTGGCATAACAACACTTTGCAAGGAGAAGTAATGACTAATGGGAGTAATGGTCTCTGATGCCGCAATGGAGAATCCAGACTTCATCGTAAGGGGAAGGGGGCGGGGATCGGGCCTTATTTTTTTTGCAAGATAAGTAGCGGGGTGGGGGGGGGGGGGGGAGGCGGGTATTCTTAGACATGTTACCAATAAGTTTCATCAGTTGTTCTACTCTAAGAAGACTGAATTTCTTATAGCCTTTTAGAGCGGTTTTTAATTAAGTTTCGTTAAACCAAAACCAAAGAAATTACTCAATCAATGAACCAATCAGAACTCGTAGCAAATATATATCGCCGGCGCCAAACGCGGAAAAACGCATGCAAGCAAGTTACGATTGATTTTGGTTTTTTAGCCAATCACAAAGCGTAGCAATGCAAAACCAAAGCAATTGTGAGTTTACTTTCGACACTCAAATAAAAACTGCTCTATAGCATCCAAACAAGCTCACGAGTAGAATCCAAGGCACATGGTGAATTGCGACGAGAGATCGACGTCGAAACAACGACATCAAGGAAGTGAAAGGACGACCAACGACAAGAAGATTCCATCGAAGAATTGCGAACTTGGAGCGTCGGTAGTGCACGAAACTCCGACAGCGACGCGCGAAATAGTAAATTTGCAAAATAAAGAGGTTTGAAATTTAGACAAAGAACCTAGACACCCCCCCCCCCCCCCCCCCCCCCCCCACCCGTACCCTCCCCCTCCCCACCCCTCTCACCCGCCCCAAACATGGCTTCATCTAAGATTATCCGTAATATTAGGTCCAGTACGTAACTGTCCACATTTACCTAAGGTCTTAACAGATTGAATTCGTAATTATTCGTAATTATTAAATGTTATTATTATTCCTAGAAAAATAGTCACATAGCTTTTAATTTTTTTTGTTTTTACTTTCATGCATATTATTACACTTTTTAACTAATTTTTTTTCTAAATATATAGTTTACGTATACAGTTTATCACTTTTTTTTCTTTTTTTATACTGGTATAGTTCATCTCATTGGTGAAGTTCGGTTCACAGAGACTCCGTAGATAGCAATTGATTTTACTAAAGGTATCGCCCTGGTTTAATAAAGTGTTTATCTACCTCCAAACTTACTATCAACAGTTTTATTCTTTGTCACATGAATTTATCTTCTACGTGGTGTGCATAACATGTCTGCATGAACTAATACGTTGTTTTATGCATTAAGTCGTATTAAGTTACGCATTAAGTTAAACATTTTACGTTTTAAGTCCAGTTTTAAACAAATTTCTAACAAAAAGAGAAACTCATTTTAATGTTACGCGATCATCTACGTCATCGTCTATTTGTTCGTTCAAGTCTCGCTTGCAACAGTGCAAGGGACAAGTGGGTTGGCACTCCACAGATTCTGTACAGCTGCTTGGGCAAACTACAAAAAAAAATAATGCAAGGTTTTCATTAAAATTATACTATTGTATAACACTATATATCACTATATTCTGATTGGTATTAAACTGTGTAAAGAACGAGCCGTCTGCAAGTTATCCCTTGTTTGTAACCAAATTTAGTATGAACTGGTAATTAGCAAGAGTTTATCACGGTGACAACGAAAAAGATGGTAAGAGGCGTTCCGTCTAAATTTTGACCGGTCGATTTTTGGTGCCAGGGAAATAGATCTCTTTCACTTTCTGTGTTTATATTATAAATAAAGCACAAAAATCACAGTTGTTTGGCGTAGTTTGCTTTTATACTTTTCTTTCACGAGTTTAATGGGCTAGAAACTAGGGCAGCCATCCTCCCCGGATGGTTTGTTGCTTGCAATGCCAACTTACAGAAGTAGGGTTACATTAGGAGACAGGTCATTCCAGGTCGCAGCTCCGGCACTTTGGAATGTATTACCGCGTGAGATTCGTTCTATTACAGATCTAGGGATTTTTAAGTGCCACCTGAAAACGCACCTCTTTAAGGAAGCTTTTTATTAATTTTTATTAATTTTTATCTTGTATGTTTCAATTTTATCATAGTATATTTTTAATAATTATTATTGAGATATCCTGTATTTAATTATTATAGATAGAAATCATGTAATGCGCGCTTGATCATTTCATGGAAAGCGCGCAATATAAGAATTAAATTATTATTATTATTATTATTATTATTGTTATAGATACATACATACATACATACATACATACACACGCACGTCTAATACATACACATAGTCTAAGTTTAGCTAAAATTAATATATATATAGAGAGAGATAGGCTGAGCCTAACAGCGTCGCTCTGTGAACAAGCTTACCTATTAAAGGTGAAACTTAACTAAGGTGAAAGGTCGGAAGCACAAGAATTAAGATTGACGAAGGCTATTTTTCAATTTTAGCAATTCTCAAAAACAGTATTATGCGATCGTCTACACAGTACATTTAGACCGTAAAAAAGTTCACAAAAACAACTTTTTCTCCGTCTAGAATAACTAGTACGACTACTTTCCGAATAAAATACACTTGTTGCTTGTCAAAAATTGCCCAAAAAACTGATTTGAAAATCAAAATTGTAAAAATACACAAACATATTTGCATAAGGCGATGCGAGTGAAGATAGAACTGTACTATAAAATCCAAGTCTTGTTTTGTTTACATAAAATCGATTTTCAATCTATGTAATGGCCGTTTTTATGCTAGAGACGTTAAAATCGTCTAGACGTATTTAACGTCTCAGACGTTAAATGCGTCTGGAATAAAAACGGGACGCATTAAAGTAGACGGCCAAACTGAGAAAACATTAAAAAAGCTATTCTCGGAAGTGACTGGGCACGACTAAACTCGTCGCCAAATAAATTTTAAGAGCACGAATATACAAATAGGGCTAAATTCGTCCCAGTTAAGGCCGACTCGTTTTTATACTAGACGTATTTAACGTTTGAGACGTTAAAGTCGTCTGTTAAGTGCGTCTGAACGACGCACTTAAAATAAGACGTTAAAGTCGTCAGACGTTAAAATCCGTCTGGCTTATTTTCCGTTTTTATACTGAGACGTTAAAGTCGTCTCGAGACGACTTTAACGTCTCAGACGATATTAACGTCTTTAGCATAAAAAACGGCCAATGAATGAACAAACACATACAAATGGACAATACAATCTTCTTTCGAAAAAAATTATTAATATCTCCATTAGTTTATGTTTAAAAGCAAAACGCCATTTATAGCTCATCGAGTTAGAGCTGCCTTGGATGAAATTCAAGAAATCGATACAACTGAATTTAAGCACGTTTTAAAATCAATTCTCCAAAACTAACAATAACACAAAGAAAAAGTCCAATCACATATTGATATTCAACATAAATTCTCATCGAAAAATGTAATCTGTTTTACCTTTAAGTCCCTCGTTGCTTGGAAATTCAAATCTCCGCTTCTGGTTCTGAAATCCGTAAAAAACAAACATCTCGGATTTTGTGTGGCGTCTTACGCGCATGTTTTGTGACGTCATACGCGCCCGCGAACTAGCCCTGTCCAACACTGGCGACACACGCACGCGCACGCGAAACATTCCGCTAGCCATGACCATGAAAAATGACGGGCAAAGGTTTAGTTCTGAGTATGGGGCTCCGCGCGGGCCTTCGGCCCGCAGAGCTCCGCTATAAATAGGACGCTGGAAAATATTATGTAAATTACTTTAGAGTCTATACAGAAAGTGTTGAAATTTTATTAATAGGTTTCAATAAGATTCGATTTTAACAGCGGTCCGCCCAGATTCTAAAAATATAAAACTCGCGCAGCATCATGGGATTGAAATGCGTACAAACATTCAAGAACTATGCAGGATGCTACGAAAAAAGCAGGTGCTACGAAGCACTGTTCTTGGGTACAACTCGACAATTATCCTCAACATGTACAGGAATCGCAAAAACTGGTGTTTCCGAGGCAGCCATTTTGAAATATTTGTCCGCATTTCGATCACACAATGCAATGCTGCCAAATATGACGTCACCTGGGCGGAACGCTATTTCTTTTTGAATTGTTTGAGGGACAGAAGCTTGAAGTTATCAAGTAGCTCAGTGATTAGAGCATCCGATCGGTTTACGAGCGTTCATTGGTTCGATTCCCACGCTCGTAACACGATGAATATTTACTAATCTTTCTCATTTCATTACCAAGCATAAAATTTACCATCTTTCTTAATTTGTAAAGAATATGTTCTGTTCCAATTTTTTTCGTCCCACGAGAAATTGCGATTTATTACAATATATACCATTTAATATCATAAATACCATTTTAAAGAAAACATAATTACCTTGTACAGGGGCAGGTGCCTTCGAATTATAGTAGTGGTAATGGTAGTGACGAGGACCATTTTCTGTAAACATAGAGTTACATTTGTTTATTGTTAACCTTTCAATATCTGATACCCTACGAGCAGAGCCCAATATGGAACCCATCTGGAACATCGAAGGGGTCACTGTAAGCATGGTAACTGAGTGAATTAATAAAATGACACAAAACAACAAAATATTAGACTCTTGTTGAGATATTCATTTTATCAATGCTTTTGCTCACCACTTTGCGAGGACGGTGGTGGAGGTGGTTGAGTAGCCGGCAGAGCCTGGGGTTTAGGAGCTGGATATGCTGCTGTGAGGGAGGATACAGCAGAAGAAGATAGTGCTGGCGGTGCTGCCAGAGCGAGTGGTGATGGCGGTGCTGCTTGAGCGGGTGGTGATGGCGGTGCTGCTTGAGCGGGTGGTGATGGCGGTGCTGCTTGAGCGGGTGGTGATGGCGGTGCTGCCGGAGCGGGTGGTGCGAATTGTTGAGGAAACGAGGGGGGTAGGCTAGGAAGAGAGGAAGGACTGGTGACTTGCGGGACCTGAGGTACATTTGGTGGAGTGAGACCTATGGAGTAAGGTAAAAAAAATCTAAATAAACGTCAACGTCAATCAGTAAAGGTCTGAACGGTGCCTTCACACGACAAACTAAAGCTGGCAAAAGTTGAATTTGTCATGTTAATGCGCCTTAAAAGCCTTTATTCAGACAATTTGGCTCATGGACGTTAGACTAGAACCTTCACATTAAAAAAAAAAACAATTGTCACATCAAGAACACAGCAAAACTACAAACCACTGACTCCGAAATACCTGGTTCCCCATTTAACGGGAGTGATCGTTTTTCATTAAAATTTACAATCTTTATTTATTTATCACCAGACATTACGCTTTCCACATTGCTAATCCTAGCAGTACGCAGTATGTAGTACGCAGTACGCAGTACGCAGTATGCAGTACGCAGTAGTATACGCAGTACGTGTGTCATATATGAACCTAGCTCGAGGCCTTGTTTGCCATGAGTCTCTCGTAATTCAGTGGTTAGAGCATTAGAACGGTGCACGAAGATCATAGGTTCATTCCTGTCGGGTCTCAGATTTTTTCTTTGTCTCACGCTCATGACACGATGAACATTTATTTACATCTTTCTCAAGAGCTATTGCTTTTTTGTTCGGTAGATAAAAATAAATGTTTTTTTTTTTTAATTCTTCAGAGCAAACAAACACACCGGGTTAAAAGCATTTTAACTTTAAGATACATTACCTGGTGCGGCTGTAACTGACACATCCAAAAAATCAGCACAGTTAGAAACTACTGCCTTTGAAATACTTGGTTCCCCATTTAAAAGGAGTATTTGTTTACCCTTCGGGTCTTCCGCATAGAATGACACGTAACTATGCAGCTCGGGTCTGTCTATCAGGAGTTTGAGTTTAAAGCCAGTTCCAGTGACAAAATATCCCTCGTCTTTAAGAGAAGAGTAAAGTTCAAATGGAAAGCTAAAGTCGTTTACGAAGTTCAACGCGACGCACTTGTCTGAAAGAATAAAAAAGTGAAGTTATCATGATTGTAATCTCTCTTTGGATATTTCCCGGGATAAGATATAAATAAGCAATTTATGAATTATTTTATTCCCATCCGGTCATGATCATTATCCCACCTGATAGTATACATACATACATATTCTTGTGCACATATCTACGGAACTTGACATAGATTGAAACGATGAACTACCCCCATCTACCTTATCATATAACAAGTCAGAAAGTGGCAAAGTGTCCCGGCTAAAATATTGCGTTTTTATGATTATGCCCGCTGGTGCTTGCTTTAAGTACGATGTATTACCTTGGAAAAGACAAAATAACGACTAAATATGGAAAATTTGATTATTTTTTTAATTTTTTTTTAATTGCTTAATTGGGTACTCTTGGAAAATAAATAGCATATAACAAACATCAAATATTAAATAACAAGTAACGTACATCAGATATTGAAAAAGATAATACATATATACCAAAAAAGAAAACTACCCAAGTGGGTCGGCACGAACGGGACCGCAATGGTACCCATGCGAGGTACCGCCTAGTTGATAAAACAAATAAAAGTAAGAATTACATGAATAAGAAATAGATAAATGAGTATTAAATATTAGACAGATAAAGTAATGCTAATACAGTCAGTGTTTCTGGTGGCATGAGCACGATCTCACTAGCGACCAAGTACATGGTCTGTCTATGTCAAATGTATTTAGAAGAAGGTTCCATAGTGTCTCTTTAACAAACAATTGGAAGGAGCCAGATTGCAGAAACTAGTTTTGGGTGCAGAGTTGCAAATAGTGTTCCAAAGCTTAACAATTCTGTTAAAGTAGGAGGCCTGGAAAGTGGATGTCTTACAAAAAGGAGTTTTTAAATTGAGTGAATTGCTCTGCCTTGTTCGGCCATGTGAAACGAAACTTACAAAATCATTTATATTTAGGTCGATATATCCATATAAACACTTATAAAAAAATACAAGGTCTTTCAGTTCTCTATCGTAGGCTAAGGGTAAAAGATTGAGCTTTATAAGTCTGTCTTTGTAGGACATTTCACCAATGCGGGTTCTTAGAATCCAGCGCGTGGCCCTCCTTTGCACGCGCTCAATTTTAGCCGTCAGGTAATACTGGCTAGACGACCAAGCCTGAGTTCCAAAACACAATTGTGATTTCACTAGCGATAGGTATAGAGTTCGTCTAACTGACAGGTCACGAATTATCAAAATTGATGAACTGCAATCCACTTCCATCCTTGTATTCTTGCACTTTTTCTCCAAACCACTGCTTCTGTTTCGCTCTATAGAAACGTATTTTATGAAGTTTATTTTTAACCCGTGAATACGCGCATTCGTAATGAACGGGTTATCGGTAACGGAGACATACGTATATGCAAAAGATCACTCACTCGCTCGATCACTAACTCGCTCCTTCCATCAGCTGTAGACCGTTAGTGACGTAATGCTTTGTTACGTACGAATGCGTTTGGTAACAAGAACAACGTGAATCTAGCGATAACAATAACTAATTTGTTGTAAACGAATATAAACAACCATAAGCTTAAAGATGTTTCGCATTTGAAATTTTAATGCAACATTAAAATCTACCAAAAAGGAATTTTCAACCGAGACACGCGTTTTGTTGGTTTAGTGTCGGGAGTTGGAGTCGGGAGGAACGAGTTCAGGCCCAGCTCAGGACCTTCAATTTTTTTTCTCTGTTCTTCCCCTTTCGGACTGGACATTATGAAAGTGATGTACTGCTTTTTTTGCGTTCGTCAAAAATCCTTACATTTAATTTAAAAAAAATATATCGAAAGGTGTCATTGTGAAAACATAAGCTTACCGCAATATTGCGTTACGCGTTAGCATTTCGTATTCGCGGGTTGGCTGGCTCTTAGGAGCCTTTGATTCTAGTTGGTGGAAAATGGCGACATAACATGGAAATGACGTAAACACAATTTCGTTATTTCAACGGGACAGCTAGTGTCCCTTTAAAAGGCCAATCGGTTTGTCTTTAGTCAACTTATTGCCCAGATTTCCCGAGAGAATATATCAACTGATTTGATTATCACAAATGAAGTATATGAATGAATCATATGCGAACTGCGGATTGAGAATGTAAAGTGAAGAAATGATGCTTGCAGTTTGCAATTTTTTGTGTTTGCAATATTAGCAATTGCACCTGCAATTTATGTTTAGGATTCTTTGCTATTGTTAAATCGGAAACACAACTGCGAGGATAGATTCTTCACTTTACATGATTTGATCGCGGTAATACAGTTAGTAACCGACTTAGTACACTTGTCACTTACGTCTACTTGCGGTAGAGACACTTGAAATCTCAGGTTGTGAAATCGTTGTAACAGCTGTGGTGCCCGCACTTGCGGGTCCTTCTTGAGCTCCGCCCATTGCTCCTGCTGGGCAGATGGGCATACAAGCTGGATGAACAACCGCTGGCGGTGGTGTATGCTGAATGAAATGAGGAGGATGCGGAAGATGTTGCCCAGTAATTTCTGGGGCTTCTATTGGCCCAGCAACGTTTCTGCAGTTTTTAAACTTGTTCTCACTTGCCAGAATTGGTCGAACTACAAAGCTACAGCGTTGAAGAACGTCTGGTTCCCCATTGTAAAAGTCGAGAAATAATGCCATGGTATCGTGCACTGTAATGGCCGTTCTCGGTAGCTCTTCTTCGCAGATATACCAGTCGTTATGATGCATTGCGTTAAAAAGAAGAGTTTGAGTATATCTCATAACGTTGTAAACATTGAATGAAGTTTCCCTATCTGAAAATTAACAGTTAAAACTTTAAATAATCATGGTAAAAACGTACGTAGGTGAAGCTCATATCAGGCAATTTTATTAGAATTTCTACTAGCCTTTTTACTTGTCTTTTTGCATGTGTGGTGATTATGTAATCTATAAGTTTCTTTGTGCTGGCTGTAATGCCTGTTACATTAGCGAAACTACTCGCCACTTCTTTACTCGCGTCCGTGAGCACCTTGTATCGGACAGGGCTTCTCATGTCTACAAACACATTGCTTCATCTCAAACTTGCAGAGAGGGCCCCAAGTTTATTAGCTTTGATATTTAGTGCAACCATCTTTAAATAAAGACTTTACTTACTTACTTACTTACTTACTTACTAGAGTCCTGTTCTACGGAATATTTTACTATCCTTGATACCGCCGCCTCTGGATTCCAGTTAAAGATTAAGGAGGCGATGTATATAAAGTGGGAGAGGCCTATTCTAAATCAACAGGTGAAGCATGCAAACTTGCAAGTCACTTTCTGTTTAGTTCAGTTGTCATTTATGCTAGTTCTGTTTCTTTCCTATTGTTCTTTTGTCACATTTAGCTTCCATTTAAGCTGCTATAATTAGCATATTCAAATTGTCACTACTTATATAACTTTAGATTATCAAATTGTAACGAGCTTCTGCAACTGAAGATGGCATAAGTTTGCCGAAACATGTCTCGTAAATTGAAAATTGTTGTGTTATTTCTTCAACTTATAATAATAATAATAGTAATAATAATAATTTTTATAACAGATAATTTCTTAGTTCTTAGTTAGATAGTTCTTAATCGAAATTAAGTGTCTTTTTTTAATCGAAAGGAATAATGTAAATAGTGTTGAATAGTTTAAATTTTTTTAAGTGAAATTAATTGTAAAATAAGATTTTTTAGTTAGCTTTGTTATCAATAAAAGATTTGGTTTATCATAATAATACTTTTTATAACAGATAATAATAATAATTGCTGAGGAGCGAGCGCAACGAGCGAGCAGCAACATAATATGGATTTAAAGTGCCCATAACGATTTTTTTTTTTTATTT
Organism: Dendrophyllia cribrosa; assembly: GCA_024195265.1. Lineage (NCBI taxonomy): Eukaryota > Metazoa > Cnidaria > Anthozoa > Scleractinia > Dendrophylliidae > Dendrophyllia > Dendrophyllia cribrosa. The sequence goes on from JAJLRJ010000003.1 coordinate 48,715,325, forward strand.
TCTTATCTAAATCTACACGTTACGTAATGAATGTCTGCGAAAAAAAATTTTGATTTCAGCAAAACATGAATTTTTTATGATCTTTTAAAGTCTTCGAAATTTGCTGCCATTTTGGACCACCATTCGCATTAGTCTCCTCTCGGTCGGACGGGAGCTGTGACGTAGATTAAGGAGCGCGTGTTCAAGTCTTATTCCCATCTCACTTGTAAATAAGCGGACATTTTTTTATTCTCGCCAAAAATGCCTGAAAGGTGTGTCACAGCGCGCTGTAACAACATATCTGACGCCGAGAAGAATATTTCTTTGCACAAGATTCCTGAACCATTCATTTGTGTCCAAATTTGTTTCATTATGGTCAATATACTCTCAATAACACTAATATGACCTTTGCGCGTTAGGAACGTTCAAGAATAACATTTGCATATGTATTAACATTCAAAATCATCAAAAGATAAACAATACCTTCCTTTGACATTCATTGGCTGTAAATGTATTTTCATTTTTGTCGATATAAAATTCGTTGACACGAAACGACAATCATTTACACTTTTGGACAATCGTTTTTCAACAAAATACTTTCAATAACACAATTTGCATGTAAACAAAACAAGACTTAGATTTTATACTCGCGTCGCCTTATGCAAATATGCCTTTTGTGTATTTTTGCAATTTTGATTTCCAAATCAGTTTCTCGGGCATTTTTTGACAAGCAACAACTGTATTTTCGGAAAATAGTCTCTAGACGGAGAAAAAGTTGTTTTTGTGAACTTTTGTACGGTCTAAATGTACAGTGCAGACGGTCGGGTAATACTGTTTTTGAGAATTGCTAAAATTGAAAAATAGCCCGGCCGTCAATATTAATCTTAATTCTTGTGCTTCCGACCTTTCACCTATTAGTTAAGTTTCATCTTAGTTAAGCTTGTTCAGAGGGTCTTCAGAGGGCGCCGCTGTTAGGCTAAGCCTAACTATATATATTATGTCTTGTACGAACGTACTAATTATGAATGAACTTGACTTGTACGAACGTACAATAGGGTAAGTGCCGTACGTACTATAAACTTGAATTGTACGAACACTACAAGTGCCCTATGATGAACCAATGTACGAACGTACTTTTTTACTAATTATGAACGATATGGCTTGTATGATACGTCTTGTACTAACGTACGTACTAATTATGAATGTGTGCGAACGTACTATATGGTAAGAGTCGTACGTACTATATACCAGGTATATACTTGAATTGTACTAATTGTAAAGGTAATTTGTACAGTTGCCGTATGATGAACCAATGTACGAACGCATGCAATAGCAAGTACGTACCTGAATATTTCTTCACGTACCAGTGTAAGGTACTAATAAGTACTAATACCGAGTTAATTGCACAAGTACCGTACGAAGGAATGAACGAACTATACGATGAGTGTTGACTTGTACGAACGTCCCAGCATTACGAGCACAAAACTTCTAACGATTTTCAAACAAGCTTCGAGCTCATCCATTTGTCCAATCTAGTTTGTTTGGGCGTGCTCTTTGGAAAAGTTACTATTCTCTTGCGAGAGTTTTGTATTAGCCCTGGGGAGCGGAAACGACGCAGCTGAAGTTTTAGCGGTCGAAACTCGCGTTTCGCGCTCGACTGTATATCCTCCTTCCCGATCGGCTAATCAGTAACGCCTGTTATTCAAGTTAATTTAAAAATGACTGATTCATTATTAAAAACGTGTACAATGGCTAGTCTCCATTTTTCATGCCGTTTTTTTTTCCTTTTTTCTTTGTATTTGTGACGAATTAAATTCTTACTGGTGGTCACTTGACCCTATAAAATCAACACACACTGTAACGAGGATTGAGACCCAACCAGTGTTTGCAAGCCAGCCCCGGGATAGCTATAGAGCTATTTTGGCACGATAGCACTTAAATTAAACTTGCCTCAACTCCGCAGCTGAAGTTTTATAACGACTTATTCATTCCTTAAAATGTGTTTAAAAGCTAGTCATCATTTTTAATGTGGTTGGTTTTTTTTCTTTTTACATAAATACCCAAAATTTCACCGTTACTGGTGGTCTCTTGACCCGATATGTTTCTGTCGAACTTGTCACAGTTTTGTCTGGAAATGGAGTGTGATTGAGATTTTAGACCATACCGGTTGTGATTCAATTGAATAGATTGATCGCTTGCGTCTTCAAAAAAAAGTTGTTCTTCGGGCCTGTCTTGGTTGACAAAAACATTTAGAAAATAAATGCAAGCCAGTTAAAGTAAGCTGTCTTTGCTCAACTTCGTAACGGAATATATAAGTTCATTGTTAATTAAAACTAGGACCGTTAGTATTTATTCAGCCTCTTAACTGAACATACAAATCAGGTCCTAGGTTCGTTAGCCTTATTTAGCTTTCAAAGCTGAGTATACAGCTTAATTACAGTATATCCAGCTTACGTGTATTGTATTTAGAATGATGCAATCGTTAATCGATTGGCATAAATAGAGCCCTCTAGTCCTTGTAAGAAAGATTTACATCTCAATACTACGGAGAGTTACATCTCAGAGATTTATGATTTACGCTGAAGATTAAAAAACGTACGTCCTTGTTCCAGCTGTTGCAGATCCCAGAGGTACTTTGGAACTCGTGACAAGTTCCTTTCCCGCAGGCCAAGCGAGTTGCTGAGTTGTTTTCCTCCAAGTTAGAAAGCGCTACATTTCCCGCCTTGAAGTCCTTAAGAGCGACTTGCTGTAACTATCAACTATACCTATGCAAGATAGAAAAATTCGATTTTCTCATACTTCGTCACAATAAAGGTCTTTACTAGCTTGTTTAAAAAATATAACTTTTAGGTTGTTTGGATTTTTATTTTTTAGCCGAAGCGGCTTTTTGCATTTGCCGCCCACACTCGCCCAAAATCGTTGCTGAAAACCCACGTTTTTCGCGAGTGAGCAAGCTAAAATTAAAACCGTGTCTGGAAAAACTGTACCACCCTGTTAAAATATCGCCTTTTGAAAGTCATTTCGCCTTGTCAGATCAGAATCAAACCTGAGCCTGAATTTTTTATCGAATTTCCAAATTTATGTCCTTCGACAAGGGGCAGGGGGCAGCAATTTTTCTGATCATTAATTTTTTTTTTCGTCTTGATGTTGTGCAAGAATTTTGTTTGGGGATCGTTGGATACTATTTTTTCCTTTGGCTCACTGTGCATGATTTTTTTTCTTTACTTTTCCAGTGCATGAATTTTTTTTGTGGTAATTACCCAACCCCCGCCCCCTTAAAAATAAAATGGTCCGTCCCTAAGAAGTGCTTGAAGCGGGGTGTGAAATGTAAATGTTGATGTGGACGGGACTGTGCATATATTAATAGATTCCAGATTGTATATTGTGGATTGCTAATATAAAACTCTAAAATGAAAACCGGGTGGAAACTGAGACCAAACGAGCCAGTTGCGAAGCCCAACGGGCTCCTTGTCTTTTTTAATTTTTACAGCATGCGTAACCTTGGGGTTCCTGTGGCTGTCAGTTAATATGTAACTAATGGCAACAGTTTTGGAACAGTGAACGTTTCGTGCACGCTATCGTAAAGCCGGCGACTATGTTACTATTTCTTATCAAGATATGCTAGATTAAGGTAAGAAATACTTGTACAGATTTGGTTAATGATCTATTGTACCGGTTTCCTGACGTTTTTTGTCGATGCTGATTTATAAACGGGTATTTTGTCGCATGTATTGTACAAACTCGCTAGCAAATGGACAGTTCGCAATTCAAAATAAACCTGTGTTAGACCACAAAAATGCTCGGTTTGGGTTTGATGTTGATTTATAAATACCATAAATGATATTTCTCAGATATTTAAGACACACTGACCACTATTTCACGGGAGATGGGACCCACAGTTAAATTTTCCGGATCAATGTTTGTGATAACACTCGCAGCATGAAAGGTCAAAATGTCAAGTAATTAGCTTAAGTGCCTTGTTTTCAAGACGCTCTCAAAATTTTTCGTTTTATTTACCCAAGCCAGTTTTTGGATAAAAAGTGAGATGAAATGATACTTTGTTCTTAAAAAATAGTTTTGATAGTAAAATCCATGTACCAGATTGACTTTTTGGCCCACGAATTTGACCTAAATTTTCATGTGGTTCCTAGCCGTCGAAGGACATAAATTTGGAAATTCGATAAAAAATTCAGGCTCAGGTTTGATTCTGATCTGACAAGGCGAAATGACTTTCAAGGTGATATTTTAACAGGGTGGTATAGTTTATCCAGAAACGGTTTTAAATTTAGTTTCCTCACTCGCGAAAAACGTGGGTTTTCAGAGGCGATTTTGGGCGAGTGTGGGCGGTAAATACAAAGAGCCGTTTCGGCTAAAAAATAAAAATCCAAACAACCTAAAAGTTATATTTTTTAAACAAGCTACTAAAGACCTTTATTTCTTATTCGCTTTGTCCTCCACTAGAAAGCCTGTTCACAGGCTTAATTTTTTAGACGCTTTAGAGGGAGTTAGATCTTTAAAGTATTCTGCTTTTTGGCATCGATTTCATCGCGATCCATCGGGATCTCAAAATGTACATTAATACGCTAGTACGTTAATACGTTCATATGGAAATAGTACTGTAGTTAGCACGATAGTGCGATCGTACTTAGTAATATCGTCACCTCATAGTACACGATGAGTTACGTTCGTACGCTAATACGTTAATACGTTCATACGGAAATAGTAATGTAGTTAGCACGATGGTGCGATCGTACGTTAGTAATATCGTCACCTCATAGTACACGATGTTACGTTCGTACGCTAATACGTTCATACGGAAATAGTAATGTAGTTAGCACGATTGTGCAATCGTACGTTAGTAATATCGTAACCTCATAGTACGATGTTACGTTCGTACGCTAGTACGTTAATACGGAAGTAGTACTGTAGTTAGCACGATAGAGCGATCGTACGTTAGTAATATCGTCACCTCATAGTACACGATGAGTTACGTTCGTACGCTAGTACGTTCATACGGAAATAGTAATGTAGTTAGCACGATAGTGCGATCATACGTTAGTAATATCGTCACCTCATAGTACACGATGATTTACGTTCGTACGCTAGCACGTTAATACGTTCATACGGAAATAGTACTGTACTTAGCACGATAGTGCGAGCGTACGTTAGTAATATCGTCACCTCATAGTACGATGTTACGTTCGTACGTTAGTACGTTAATACGTTCATACGGAAATAGTACTGTAGTTGGCACGATAGTGCGAGCGTACGTTAGTAATATCGTCACCTCATAGTACGATGTTACGTTCGTACGCTAACACGTTAATACGTAAAATAGTATCCTATTTACACCGGTCTTACCCATACTCCTTTGAGTTATGGAAGAATGGCGGCCACTTTCGAATACGGAGGCAAAAAGTTAGTATACAAAGGGAGGGAAGGGCGGGATAGAAAGTGACCAAAAGGAACGGAGTACAGGCAAGATGACACAAGGCTGAACGCGACGCATGAGCAAGTACGAACCAAACAACTTCTTTCTCGAAGTGATAATTTATTCCTTGAGGTGACTCCTTTTATATCGCCTTGGGTAAGACCGCTGTAAATAGTATCCTATTTACACCGGTCTTACCCATACTCCTTTGAGTTATGGAAGAATGGCGGCCACAGAAAAGATGCAAACGGGTTCCCCGTAACACAAACAACCGAGACTTGACTAAGGACCGCAATCTTAAACACCCAGACTAAACTAAGGACCCCAACATAAAATACCCACACTAAACTAAGGACCCCAATTTAAAATACCCATACTAAACTATAAGAGACCCCAGACTAAAAGAAGCAGTAGTGGGGCCAACACAGAGTCCTGTCCCATTCTAAAACACGCCTATTACTGGGGTAGGGGACGTTTTGGGGGAGAGGACGCTAGAGGAGCCGTGAAGGACTTCTTTAAGGAAAGCTGGAGAAATATGCTTGTTGCAGGGCTCTGTCATTCCCTGAGTCACGTCTAAAGGCATACCCCTATAATAAACCCAACGCAGGTGGGGAGCAGAATGGCTAATAGGGTTGAAATCATCCGACATCTCCCAGTATGGAATGGAAAAAATGACCGACTAGAAGGCGCTTAATGGGAGGCTACAAGGGAAAGACAAAAGAAAAGGCGTGTGAGAGGGTAAAAGGGGCAAGCGCGACGGGACTCAGGGAATGACAGCTTGGAGCCCCGGTAATCCGAGAGGGAATAAGATTCCCGTTCCAAACAGTCATTCCAAGAGTAAGGGAATAAAGGAAGGCGAAACATAAACACGCGTAAAGGAAAATAGGCTTGAAGCGAAGGGAACAAGGATATATGCAAATACAGAATAAAGGAGGTGCAAAAGGATGTGCGCATGCATAAAACAAATTCTAACGAGCAGCGGTGAAAAAAGGGGCGAAAAACAAGGGGCAAAGAACAATAGAGGCTGAATAGAATAAGCCAAAACGTGATAATTAAAACCTTAAACAAGGCCAGGAAACAAAAACGGCCATACAACAAATAAATCCATAGACGCAGCATGACACAATAAAACAAAACGAGAAGCAAAACGGAGAAGAAATAAAATCGAGACAAAACAAAATACGCATAGGCAAAAATATAGTGAAAATTATAACCTACAATAAAAAACAACTTTAACTGCATTAACACAAAATATACTTGCACAACCAGGATACTTCCTGACAACGAAATAACACCCAGACATAGGATTGAGATAGAAAATTCCCGCAAAACAAACTTAAGCCATGGGGCTAGAGGCGCCAAACATTGAACAAAACAGAAAGCAATTAAATAAATAGCCGAAAACAAGTAGGCAGCAGGAAACGAACAAATATAGCGGAAAACAGATAAATAATTTACCAGTAAGCAAGATAAAACAGATACGAGTATATGTAACCAACAAACCGTAATAAACACTTCTGCTCTGGAGCCAAAAACAAAACAATATCAGGGATTGCGTCCCTGTAACTAACATGCAAAACGCTCAACAGAGTCAGGAAACAAAAGACTTTTAAAAAACCTCTGCTCTGGAGCCACAAACAATACATGCAATACCAGGGAACAAGTAATTAGGCAAATTGCGTCGCTGTAACTAAGAAAAAAACGCTCGACAGAGTCAGGAAAATACCAAAAATGCCGTAAACAACTTCTGCTCTGGAGCCACAAACAATACAATACCAGGGAACGAGTAATAGCAAATTTGCGTCCGTGGAACTAACGAAACGCTCGACAGAGTCAGGAAAATACCAAAATGCCGTAATTAACTTCTGCTCTGGAGCCACAAACAATACAATACCAGGGAACGAGTAATTTAGCAATTTGCGTCCCTGCAACTTAAGAAAACGCTGGACAGAGTCAGGAAAACGCCAAAATGCCGTAAACAATTTCTGCTCTGGAGCCACAAACAATACAATACCAGGGAACGAGTAATTTAGCAATTTGCGTCCCTGTAACTAACAAAAAAAAGACGCTCCACAGAGTCAGGAAAATACCAAATGCCGTAAATAACTTCTGCTCTGGAGCCACAACCATAAAATACCAGGGAACGAGTAATTTAGCAATTTATGTCCCTGTAACTAACAAAACGCTCGACAGAGCCAGGTAAATACCAAATGCCGTAAATAACTTCTGCTCTGGAGCCACAACTATAAAATACCAGGGAACGAGTAATTTAGCAATTTACGTCCCCGTAACTAACAAAACGCTCGACAGAGTCAGGTAAATGCCAAATGCCGTAAATAACTTCTGCTCTGGAGCCACAACTATAAAATACCAGGGAACGAGTAATTTACCAATTTGCGTCCCTGTAACAAACAAAACGCTCGACAGAGTCAGGTAAATGCCAAATGCCGTAAATAACTTCTGCTCTGGAGCCACAACCATAAAATACCAGGGAACGAGTAATTTAGCAATTTGCGTCCCTGTAACTAACAAAAACACTAGGAAGAGCAAGGAAACGTGAAAAACAATTGCCACAAAAAACCAACCTCTGCTCCGGAGTCAGAGAAGACCACTATGAAATAAATGACACGTGGGCGGAGGAAGAAACCACGGAAATGGGAATAAAGAAAAAGGCAAGAAAACTACCCCTTGAGCGGCGCCAGGAGGAGCAGGCTGTTGCACATTATCCTGAGCAGGCTGCTGGACTTGAGGCACTTGAGGCACTTCAGCTTCTGGAGCTTGTAAATCTTGGTTCGCTTCGGCCATGATCGAGTTGAACGAACAACTTCTTTCTCGAAGTGATAATTTATTCCTTGAGGTGACTCCTTTTATATCGCTTTGGGTAAGACCGCTGTAAATAGTACTGTAGTTAGCACGATAGTGCGATCGTACGTTAGCAATATTGTCACTTCATAGTACGATGTTACGTTCGTGCGCTAGTACGTTAATACGTTTATACGGAAATAGTAGTGTAGTTAGCACGATAGTGCGATCGTACGTTAGTAATATCGTCACCTCATAGTACACGATGAGTTACGTTCGTACGCTAGTACGTTAATACGTTCATACGGAAATAGTAATGTTAAATGTAGTTAGCACGATAGTGCGATCGTACGTTAGTAATATCGTCACCTCATAGTACGATATGATAAAAATAACAGAATCTCATTCCTAAAATGGGCATGGTATATAAATCGTTCAGCGAATTTGATAGTCTATCTTCCAAAAATAAATGTTATTATGGCTGTAATGTTTGTCTCACCGCACTAAAGATTGTTACCTTCATGGATGTGATAGTATAATAATGCAATTGATTGTGAGTTCTCATGCAAATTGTGTTTAATTGAAAGTATTTTGTTGAAAAACGATTGTCCAAAAGTGTAAATGATTGTCGTTTCGTGTCAACGAATTTTATATCGATAAAAATGAAAATACATTTACAGCCAATGAATGTCAAAGGAAGGTATTGTTTATCTTTTGATGATTTTAAATGTCAATACTTATGCAAATGTTATTCTTGAACGTTCCCAACGCGCAAATGAAGGTCATATTGGTGTTAATGAGAGTATATTGACCATAATGAAACAAATTTGGATACAAATGAATGGATCTTTTCTGTAAATGAACAGCAAAAGGTGTATTTCCAATAATAAACACCTGTTTCACCTCACCGACTACAACAATGACCTGTTGTTCCATTTCAGTGAGCATTTATGTGGATTGTTACAAATAATGGCTGCGGCCGGCCGCACTAGAGTAGTTAACCCGGTTATTTGCAATTAACTAGTTCCCGATGCGGCTGCGTATTTTTGGCGTTCACCGAATTTTAACCGTGTTAGCGGTTCCCATGGAAATTAATTAAAGAACAATAGATTTTTTTAACCGGGTTAGGTTTATTTAAACCACCTCGCTAGGTAGTTTAGTGCAGGTTAACTTTCCCGATCTGTCGATCATCTTCGCTTACGCGGTAATTTTTGGCTTCCTGTTGAATTCGTAGACCTTCGTAGGGACGACTTTCAATTTCAAATAGGGAAAGGAAAACCGTCGTGTGTTTATGTTCTCCACAAAACCTATAATTTGATCAGTTGACGATGTGGTTTTGCAGGGAATAACAATATGTAAAATGCACGTGCAGAGGCATTGTTTTCGCTCATTAATCGTATTGTTTTGTGCAGCTATAACATGATCTCTCACGTTCAAAATTCAACCTTCTGAAGTGCGGCCGCTCAGAAAAATAAACTCGGTTATTTCACTTTTCACCGAGTTATTTTAACCGGGTTACTAAAAACATAACCCAGTTAACTCACCAAGTGCGGCCGCAGCCAATAACCTGTTCAAAACAATGAAAAGGTGCAGTAAATATTACGAATTGTCACACGGCTATTAGAGCCATTTCTTACTAGTGAGTAATTTTGCAGTCACACTTCTTTGTTGAATACTGACACGCGCCATTGTTTTTACCGTGCAATATGAGACAAGAAAATAATAATGAGGCGTGCATCGTCACACGATGCTACCGTGTTAGATAATTTTTCTTTTGTTTATCCTATCAACCGAAGCATTCACTGTCTATTCGACGCACTAGTTTTTTATAATAATGCAATCAACTTGAACTATGAAAGGCATTGATAAGGGTTGCTGAAAACGTTTGTAATAATTACTGATCCTCATCAAATCCTATTGTTCTCTCTCTGCATTATATATTGCAGCGTGATTAGGAGTTTTGATTCCAACTGTCTGAGGAAAATAGGGGCGGTCCTTTCTAATTTTGTTAGCAGGGGAAATAATCAGGGGTAATACTAAACGTGTAAAACAGACTATACACGCTGCAATATTAAAAATATTGCAGTTAGCCCGATTTTACCACGTTTAAGTATCCCCGCTCTGATGATTTCGTTATGAAAAGACCGTTTGGGTCTTATCCTTATTATTTTTGCCGCTCACATTTATTTAAATTGGAATCTCACTATGTAATTTACAACTGAAGATAAAACTTTCTAAAATAAATAAACAGGCTAGTACACAATTTTAGTGTAATTTGTGCTAACCACAACTGACTGATTACAAACTTCACTTGTTTCTGGCTTAATGGATTTTTCCTTTAACCCCTTTTCTTCTTTTTGCTCACTGTACTTTTGTTCAACATCTTCCTTAATACATTTTTCTTCATTTACCTCGACATTAATTCCAACATGTTTTGAAGTCGTTCCCTGCAAGATTTCACTTGCTTTCCTCTGAAGTATATTTATACGCCCTTACCCCATCAGATGATCGATGGCCAGTGGTTCCTTAAATAATCTGTTCTGCTAAACCGCCATCATACAATCGCGTAGCACAACTACGCCGAAGGGAATTATTAGTATAGTGTCCATCGAGCCCCGCTTGTTTCATAATTTTCTTTACCACATTCCCCAAAGTTTCTCTCCCCGTTCCTTTTTTGTAATACCAAGTGTTCCCTTTTGGCTTAGGCAAAGCTCGCAAAATAAAACGCGTTATCGCTGACTGCCATTAGGACATGAGACATGTATTTCTTATACAGTTCAACCGGGCAACGCTCTACATTAGTCAAATTCTTTTATGCCCGAACAACTTTCCTTTTGATACGCAAATGGTCCAATCCTCCATTATTAGTCTTACTTATATCCTCGGTGTACTGCGAAATCCACTCCCCAATTCGTCATACTGTAAAGATAGCTGTGAGTTTTGTAACATGTAATTTCTGACATCTGAGTGACGTAGGAGCGAACTAGTCAGAAATTATTATTCTGACGGCACGATATGGAGGTTTGCGTGTCGTCATGGGACATCTCGGGACTATTTAAGGGTTTGGCGAGAGATATTTGTCATTCTACGTCGGTCAGTCGTCTCGAACGTTGCCTTTTTTCGTTCAAGTTTTTGTGTCTCCTGACCTCGTGTTCCTATTATGTCGATCTCGCAAGATGTTTAAGTGTTTTTAAACAACAAAATCGTTATGAGAACAGATCTTAAAGTTAGTAGTTGATTCCGTCGATAAAATCAAGCGTTTTGGCGTCGAAGGTGTTGATGAACCGAGTAACGAGAAAAATAGAAATCCCGCCGAGAGGAGTCTAAATCGTTTATGCCAAAGGGGAACAAAATACAGTACAAGTTCAATGCCAAACTTCAAATTCATTGGTCGGGGTTTAATCCCAACTTGGAACCAACGCGGTTTTAAAGGCCAAAGCGTCGCTGTCCGAAGGTGCGTTTTTCATCGCCGAAGGTCAGAAACTAATCTTGTTAGCGGCTCAGATTCATTGGATTTTGGATGAACGGCGGTAGAGTAGTACACACAGCATGCATGAGCTGGCTGATGATGAAAAGGATGGCAAAAAGAATTGCGGCGCAGAGGAAAGAACTGAGAAGCAGAAGATCCACCAAACAGCCTTATTCTTCGTGTCTTTCCACACTCTCTATATCCTCAACCGTTGAACTGCAATTGTTTCAGTTCAGGTAGTGGCTAGTTCTAGAAGAGGCGTATTTTGGATCTAAGACACAAATCTTCATAATGTATCCCACAGAAATTTATGTGCGAAGGCTTGCATTCTATTAGAAATGTGTTTTCAAGGATTACTTTTGCTCTTTGATTTGAAATCAGGATTCCATCATGTGGATATTTTTTCCAGAGCATCGAAAATATTTGGCTTTCTCATGGGATTTTGGCACATGGCACACCAGATATTCTCAATTTATTGTGTTGCTGCTTGGTCTTTCCAGTGCATTTTTTAAGTTTACCAAATTCCTGGAACCTTTGGAACGCATCTGAAATCGCAGGGCATTCTGGAACCCACATTTATAATAATAATAATAATAATAATAATAATAATAATTGGTGTAACCATAAGAATGGAAACTATTCAGAAAACAGCATTGTTGGGTACAGCAAAGATCCTGAGAAAGGTGCTGTCCTTGTAAGAGGAAAGAAAGAAAAGTCCTGGAACCCATGGTGACATGTTGGAACCCGCTTCCAGGGAATATCAACCAGACAGAACATTGTGCCTGAGCCTTAAAGGAATAAACATAATAATAATAATAATAATAATAATAATAATATAATAAAGGTCTTTATTGCATAAGATGAAATACATATCCCATGTTACAAAGTAAAGTAAATAGCACAATTAACAAAAATATTAATATAAAGCTAGTGGTTCTAGTGGTACAGGTCTTCATTAGAATTAGATGCTTGATCTTTCCCGTTCTGGTTGTCAAGTTGATTGCGAGAAGTCTAATTGGTAGCCAAATTACCAATTTTCATGGATCGGCTACAATATAATTGACACTCATGGTTTGTTTCTTGTACGTAAGCTTGATTTTAGAGTTGACAAGCTTTGTTAGAAACTTATGAGCTCTGTTAATTTACAGGTGTCTAGGTACGTCTATTGTTTGCCAGATTAATTCAATGACACCAAGGTATAGAATGTTACCCAATTTGACTGGCTGGATATTTGCATTTCATCATTAATTCTCGGCATTCTTGGAATTATTTTTCGTGCACGATTGGGAAGAAGACCCCATATTTTATAATTTGAAGTTTCAACAGTAGGGTTAGTCCGGCTAGTTCCGCTGCGACGCTTTTGTTCAGGATTCCAGTTTAGTTTCTTACAGGAATCGCTCCGCGGAAGTGTCGCAAAAATCTTTTAGTTAAGGTAACTTGCTGCGGACAAGTTTTCCACTGGAGCTTTTGAAGCTAATTTAAC
>JAJLRJ010000003.1:48733488-48818488 GCA_024195265.1 Dendrophyllia cribrosa
CCTATTTTATACCCCAAATAAAATATGTCGGGCCTAAACGGAAAAAAGGTCTGGCTACACCCCTGCCTACCGTGTACTTTGCCGTTACAATTTGTCATGTATTGCTACTTTCCTAATAAACGGATCAGGCAATAAAAAATACATTTCGGTAGTTTGGTCCACTTTGGCCTCGTTAGCACCCCCCCCCCCCCCCCCCCCCCCCCCCACATAAAATCCTGGTTACGGGCCTGTGGAGGTTTGCGTGTCGTCATGGGACATCTCGGGACTATTTAAGGGTTTGGCGAGAGATATTTGTCATTCTACGTCGGTCAGTCGTCTCGAACGTTGCCTTTTTTCGTTCAAGTTTTTATTTATGTTACGTTGGGAAATGAAATGTTACACAATTATCAAGTAATGTTATCAGTTTTAGTACCTTTGCCCCCGAGGGCCAGTGCCACTGCATCGTTATAGGGGGGTATACGTTTCCACATTTTTTTTGGCCACATCTAAAGGGTGGTTTTTAGTGGTTTTTCGTAGCTGGCGTGGCACAATTTTCTGAACTTTTGAAACATAATGTAAGTGAAATGTAATTTAAAAGGGTCAGGAGAATAGACAGAATATGTTATTAAGATACATTCATCAGATGACTGACTGACTCATCCTAAATAAACTATTTCACATTGAATGTCTCGTGTTAGTGGAGTCAGAATCTCAAATTCCTGTGCTCTTGCCCGCCCTCAGAGCAAAGTGAATACCAAAAACCCAAACCAATGTATCGCGAAGCAATTCCGCGTTTTCGTCGCCTAGAAAACCATGTTCCCACAAATAGTTTTCTTGTTCTTCCGATATCAAATTGGCCTGGTTAACGTCTATACCTATTCCTTGCCCTGCCCTTTCTTTCATTGCAAAGTTTAAAGCAGAATTAACATTTCTAAATCTACAACCTTTCTTGTCAATCAAAGTTAAATCTCGCTTACATTGCACACGTAAATACATTTGGATGCTACTTAACATTTCATATAAAGTCTTTCCTGGATATTCCTGGCCATCTTCTTTCCTTACTTTTGCAAGAAAACGCGCCAAGGCAAAGTCCAGCTGCTCGTCAGACATTTCGTCTAGATCCTCGTTGATCACTGGCTCGCCACTGTAACTTTCTTTTAAAACTGCATTATTTCTCTCATTCTTCCATTGATCAAACACTTTCAACACCCACGCCCATTTTCTACGGCTGGCATCTGACACCCAACTTTTTTCAAACTTCTCGCACTCCAAAGATGTAATTGGCCTTTTAAATCCGTGCTCTATTTTAAAATGAAAAATAAAAAGACAGTTTGTCAGGGGATAAAAAAGTGACCGAAATAATTAAAGTTACCAGCCTTACCTTTGAACTCTGCCGAAGCATCATTTTCCGAACTCTGCGTTATAAATATCGCTGATTCGACTTCCGATGAATCCTCCATGCTTCCAACAAGTGAGCTAGGCACTGAATAAAATGACTGAGTACTCTGGGTTATAAAGTATGCAAATTTTTGTGAACATTCTCGTCAACAACAAATAAATTCAATATTAATGTTCACACATAATCCTAGTTACATAATCCTCACAACAACTGAGGAATTATTGAGGGTTATGTAATCGCCACCACACTGTATATATTGCTATAGCTGTATTCAAAATCAATGTAACAGCCAAAGGGGCGGCTAAAATCGAAGATATATAATGTATAGGGAGAACAATAGTGTTTTATGAGGATCAATTGTTATTAGTTCAATAATCTTCGCAACAACTCAGGATTTGGGGGTGACGTAATGGCCATCGCACTGTATACGTAGCAACAATAAGTGCTAATTTCATTGTTATAGCTGTATTCAAAATGAATACAACAGCCAAAGGGGTGGCTAAAATCGAAGATACAATGCAGAGAGAAAATAATGGGTTTTGATAAGAAACAATAATTATAATAGGGAAGTGGGGCGGGGAGAGGTGGGGCGGGGGAGGGTGGGCGGGGGAGGGTGGGCGGGGTCTTGAACTCTACAGGCAAATGGGCCTATAGAAGGGAGGGGCATATAAACGGAGTGTTACTGCATGAATCCTTACGTGGGAAAAAAATTGAAAACGAATCGGACTCTCTCAGCAGGGTATTTAGTTGTATTTGTATATGATCTATCTGATGTATCTTATGACCAGCTAGCTGGCGTAACTATGCTTAGAACTATTAGAAACAACAACTAATAACGTACGGTTCACTATACTCTTTTTGAGCTTTTGGAATACAAATAAGAAATCTGATACCTTACCAAAAAGGTCCGTTCCATCATGTTTTTGAATAAAAAAGCGATAGTTCCTCTGTCTCACGAAAAAGCCAGGCAGACATGCAGATTCAAAGGAAACACTGTCTCGTAATTTGCTAGCTTCTGGGGACAATGCAGGAATTCGAGCAATAAACACGTGACACCAATGGTCCAGGAACAATCGACCATTCTTCGATCTCCAGCAAGCGTTTTCTGAGATATCTTCCTGAGGGTATGGTAAATTCCCAGAATGAAAGGTGTACATTCCATTTGCTACAACTAAAAATACGAATAAATTAACGAATGAATGAACGAACGAACGAACGAACGAACGAACTAACAAACGGACGGACGGATGGATGGATAGATGAATGGATCGATCAATCAATCGATCGATCGATAGACGGATGGATGGATAGATGAATGGATCGATCAATCAATCGATCGATCTAATAGACGGATGGATGGATGACCAAAAACTAAAATGTTGCCTGGGTAAACATAGCGCACTTTTGTTACGTACGTTACGTGTTTAATGGGAAATATGATTTGGAACTATAGTATTGGATCAGGACAGAAACTGTCCGTTTTCATTTTGGGTCTTTAAGGCTAATCCATTCACTGACACGCAGACAAAAAAGGAAAAACAAGTGGCTGTCATGAACAGCAATAGTAGCTGATTCTGTATAAAAGAATAACTGTCCTTAAACTGACTTACTTTTCTCTGCTCCTCCCCCTTTCCAGGTTAGTTTCCTGGCCATTATCTGCGAATCCTCTCCCGGTTTTGGAATATAGGTCAATCGTCGATGCGCATAGCCGTCGCCACCAGCTACAGCATTCCCACCTCCCACGCCTGCACTTGTACTTGCAGCACCTGAAGTAACCTGAGAGCTTCCTGTAACTCCAGCTCCTCCTCCGGCAATGCCATAACCAGCAGTGCTTGCACCCCCTATTACAGCTCCACCCGAAGCAGCACTCCCTGTACCAGTCTCCACAGCAACACCTGCACCCGTAGTGCTACCTCCCCTAACAACACCTGTACCCGCAGTGCTACCTGCTCCGACTCCCACGGCTCCACCTGAACCTGCACCTACACCTGCGCTTCCTGCAGCTTCGCCAGCGCCAGCAGTTCCAGCGACTCCAGCTGTTCCAGCAGTTCCAGAGGTACCTACAGCCCCCGCGGACCCAGCTACGCCTGCGGCTCCTGCAGCCACTGCGGCCCCTGCAGCCCCTGTTGGTGCTACAGCTCCATTTGCTCCCTCCATTCCAGGACCAGTTACTGAGACTACACTTCCATTTTTAAAATTGATCTTAAATTTATGTAAGTCATCACCATGAAGATCGTTCAATGCATCTTCCAATGTTTTTATTATCGACTTAATGGCTGCTTTCTCGCCTGCACTTGCCCCAGCCGATGCTCCAGCCTCCATTCCTGCTAGAGAGCCAGCCTTGGCTCCTGCCTTTGCGCCACTTTTCATGGCCCACCTTACACCAAATGATGAACCAGCTTTTGCCCCAGCTGCTGCCGCTATTTTAAGTAGAATGGCCTGATAGGTGAAATTCTGCGCTAGAAATTAAACATGCGAAATTAAGTAATCCTTTATTTCAAAGTATAATGTCAAATAGCTCTTATCAACATGATTTTGTGGCTTTAATCATTTTGGGGAAAAAATAAGCGTGCTTAAACTATTTCTGAAACTTTTCTTGCATCTATGACAATATTTCATTTTACTTTAGCTTGGGTGTTTTAGTTTATCACCAAAATATGTTTGATCGTCAATTTCTTCAGCCATATTTCTTAAGGTATCAGCCATCTAAATTAATCGTATTTTTCACAATTGGAGACTTTTAGATGCTCGGATAAATCTCATCAAAACCGTTCTTTAAAAAAAATCCAGGACGAAATTTATGCGGAAAGTTATTGGGCACAATTCACTGTTGTCAAGACCTGCCATGTTTTATTAGCAAGTCACATGCCAGCTGTTTCACAAGCGATTCACTGTTTTGGACGGTTTCGAACTTAAATAGTTTGTTTTACGAAGTCATGATGAGTGTAAATTCCAGTGTGAATACCTCCTAAAGTCTAATTTCCATATGACCGCTACTATCGCTGCGATCGCTACTATTGCTGTAAAAAACGTTGAGCGATTGTAGCATTGACCGGTTTCCATGATTGATGCGATCGCTGAGATTGAAAATGTCGAGAGGACCTGGGTCTAACAACGCCGCTTTTGCGCAATAAATCATATCCAACAAGGCAAAACAGAATCGCAGAAGCGTGCTATTTTCTTATTCTCGCTTTCATCGAACAAGGCAAAGAAAAAAAAACGAAAGCATAGATTTGGGGCTCGAGAATTTTTTTACATGAGATAAAAAGAGCTTGGAGCTTTCCACCAATCATTTTAAAACAGTTCATATTTTTGTACTTGTCTTTATAATCTTTGGATAATTTTATGTATTCAGTTGTATCGGTAAAACGTTTATGATATTTTTTTAACTAAGTAAACCAGAATCTAGTGCTATTAATATATACGGTTTATATGGTTTTTGAAAAAAACAAAAGGCTCTAGAGCGATTAGCACGCAAGGTGGCTGATACCTTAATCAAGGTAAAATTTTCCATGAATGCAAAATCTCAACATCCATTTGAATCATTCTTATCACCTGACATTTTTGATGTGACGATATTTATTTTTTGCAAAAAGACATGCGTAATTTACCGGCGAATTTTATTTGATTATATATTACATAAATAAGCTAGCTTTCTCAGTGAACTATGATTATTTTCAATAACTCGAAGCGTCGTCAGACGAAACACAAAACAAATAAAGAAACGTTGGTTGCAAAATTGCAAAATTTCTTACCGAGTGAAACAGGTAATGTTGTCCTCAGGAACACAGAGGGGATAACTGAGTAAAATTTCCCGTCAGGTGTTTCCAAACCAACTTCCAAGTGATCATTTTGATGATCGTCTTTCATTATAGTTTCCATGTAGTAATATTTTCCCTTCTCTAAAGAAACCGGGAGAGATTTTTGGCCCATATACCTGTGTGTGAAGATTTACCCATCAATCCGATAGTTACGTAATCCGATAGTTAATCATTTATACTAACAAAATGACCTCGTCTCGGCAGGTTTGGTATCCCTGGCAGGCGGGATAATTTTTTAAGG
The DNA here is from genome assembly GCA_024195265.1 of Dendrophyllia cribrosa. Classification (NCBI taxonomy): domain Eukaryota; kingdom Metazoa; phylum Cnidaria; class Anthozoa; order Scleractinia; family Dendrophylliidae; genus Dendrophyllia; species Dendrophyllia cribrosa. Next base: position 48,738,929 of record JAJLRJ010000003.1, read on the forward strand.
GCTTTTTATCCGGCAAATTTTTATCACATAAACGCTTTGGCCCCCTACCTGGGATGAGATGGCTTAATCTCGTGACTTCATTACTGGAGTCGCCAAACTTTCATATAAACCCTCGGTACGTAAAGTTGTCTGTGGAAGGTTGTCTCGGGTATCCGGGACAACTCTTCTCCGTATAAACAGGGCCTAATCGTCAAATTACCCAACCATCTGCCTCACAAATAAAATCCTCCTCATGTTTTAAAACTTGTACAGAAACAAAGCAAATATTACGTCAAGCTAAAAATACACCAGTTGTCGCAAAGTGGCTGCGACATATATAACAGTCGATCTTACTACGAAGCTATAGTCTCTTGGGGATTACGAAGGTGTACAGAAGAATAACGGAAACACCTACACAACCGAGGTCGATTACGGAATCCAAAAAATGTCCAAAATCATATATCTCAATTACTTAGGGTTGTCAGGTTACCTGATACCCCTCCTTACAAATGAATCATAGAAGGGAGTTATCAATAACCAAATTCAAAGGATAAAGGGGAACTAAGGATTTGGAAAATGAAAGGAGTTTTATGACTAATTCAGTAGCGAGACGAGTTCGCGGTTCCAGTGTAAACGATTGCTTAAATTGTTCAAGAAACTAATTAAAAAGTAAGTTCGCCCAGGGTAACTTGGGAGTTAGTGTTGTCTCGGATACCGAGACCATATAATTGGGACAGAAGATGGCGTTTGGGATGGGGGATAGGGAGACTAAAGGAGCACTCACACGACAAACCAAATTTGGCAAATTGGCGTTGGCAAACTTAAGTTGGCGTGTGTGAACGTGTCATCAACGGTTGGCAAACTTTGAGGTTGAGGTGTGTGGAAGTTTGTGAAAACACGAGATTGCCAGCTTTTTGGAGTCTCACTGCCAACACGAGTTTGCCAACTTAAGTTTTCCGTGTGAAAGCGCCAAAAAAATATGGATTATTGGAAACTTTAAGCTCACCTATCATATTCATATGGGTAAGTGGCAAATCCTCCGTCAATGGCACTAATCTTCGTCTTTGTTTCAGGATTCTCACTGGTGCTTATATACAGTTCGCTTCCGGCGTCTGATGCTAAAACAGTCAGTTTTTGTCAAACTTATCTTTTCAAATGCATTCAAGTCAGGAGCCCATAATGGGCCCCTGTTCAAGTACGGTATTATACATCTCTAAGACCAGATAATTGTGTTAACTTGTGCATTAATTAGGTACTCCGATCTTCTTCAGAAAATGCCACTGACAAAAACTGCGATTATTTGAAACACAGGGCACATTCCACAGGACAATTTGCTCAAGATGGCGCCTACTCGTCAATAACATTGTGGGAAATTATTTTGTGACTATCTATTGTGGTGACTTATCAATAATACTGGTCCGTTTACTTTACGTGGGAGAAACATTCTTCAGAAAATTCGGAATATTATATAGAAACTGATACGAGTATGTCTGATATTTTTTTATTACAGTGTGGGCACGGTCGAGCAGAGTAACACAGACAGCGTTGGCAATTTGCGAAGACATCATTCAACTTAGCCTGCGTAGCAGGCGTCGGGGAGGGGGGAACTGGGGAGAGGGGAAAGGACGCCTGCAATAAAGACCCCCTTTTGTTCATTTCTGCGGTCGCTGGTGGCCGCAAAATCCGATTGGCTAACGCACAATGAGTAATTTATTCAAAAATGTAAACACATCACATTCACGACGGCGGCGGACGGAGACGTTTTGGCGAAAGCTTTGGCCGATTTAAATCTCGCTGGTAGCTACAATTTGAGCTTGAAACCTGAACAAGAATCGGCTGTACGATCTCTTCTCGATGCAGGGATATGCTAGCAGTTTTGCCCACTGGATACGGCAGCCTTCCAATTTCGCAATGCTAAGTTTGATAGGAGCGATTTCGTTGCATTGTCAAAGGAATCGCGAACAACGATGTTTCCACTGGGATATAAAATCATTACCTTCAGCTGTTTTTCGGTTGTTCCTGAAATATCATCAATATTACAGTAGGTTGTTAAAATGTCGCCAGGCTGTGCCCTGTCACCTTTCGTTTTCTACAACATCGTTTTCTGTCTTTCTTTCCCAAAATTATTTTTCTCTCTTCGATAAAATTCGAACGAGGCGGTCGGTAAATTCCTGCGTGAATTCAGCCATGCGTACAAGCGCGCGCTAGTTTCTGATTGGTCAACGTTTTGACAGTTGACATAATCCAATTATCTGAAAACTGGTGGGCGTAATACGAATAGCCCGTTTCTCATAGCAGGCGTTCCTTCCCTTTCCCCTCCCTTTTTGTCGCGCACCCTCCCCCTCCCCGTTTACGCCTGCCACGCAAGCTACATTCAACTCTCTGTTCCTAATATGCACCTTTTGTTACTCTCCACGGGTCAAATTTTGTCAATAAGGAAGAGCCGATGATGGGCTTTGTGCTTAGAAAAGGACGCTTCACAGTTTCAAAAAAAAAAGGACAATATCATAAGTCTTTACCAAACCGCTCAAAGGTATTTCGCTTCAAAACGTCATATAGTGGTGACATAAGTAGTAGTTTTATTTATTATTATTATTATTATTATTATTATTATTATTATTATTATTATTATTACTATTACAAGTGAAACCGTAAATAATATATTATAATTAATTTAACATACAATTCTCTACGAGTAAAAATACCCAGCCGTACTACACAACTTTTCACTGAATAAATGTTTATTTTACGACAGAAATATTCTCCTAAAGGCTACGTTTTTTAAGCTGTTTTTCCTAGTGCACGGTCAGAGGAGTGTAATAACGTGTCATATTTGCACTCGCTTTGATGCATATTTGCACTCTAGAATGCTACAATGTATGTCGAATAATAATGTATCATACATTGTACATTTGTACTTGTTTTGGTGCACACAGTACTTGCAATGTCAAATCCTACATGTATGTTGTATAATAACACCATATACATTGATTTATAATACAGCAGTATTTGAAAAAAAATAAATATTTATTTAAATTTCAATGATAATACATTAAAAAGACTTTCTGACACACATAAAAGGTAATTGATTCGACAAAATCTACTGGTCATTATTATTAAACTACTGTCATTTTCCATATCTTCCCTATATCAACCAGTGTACATTCACTTGGAAGATGACAAAGCTTTAGAAAAAAGTAAGAACATTGTCATGATGCTTAAACTCTCTATTCTGTATGATCTGGGGATGATCAAACTGTACATGTACATGTAATAAAACCAATTCACTAAGAAGAATGTCCTATCCATCAAGTGATCTAAATCACTTTGACAGCTCCTCAATTTTTTTGTTTATTACTTTAATTTGCTGTTTGTTTTCATGTTTTTTAAGAAAGAAAGAAAGTTTCAATGTACATGTACCTCAATACAACCTTAAATTTTTGCAATAATCACTGGGTGGCCATTTTCGCAGCACCCAAAAATGGCCACAAACAGAACCTCAGAAACCAATGTACCCTGGTTGAGAACCCTTTAATGATTTAAAGGGAAGGTCAGATAATTACACTACAACGCTTTTTACAAACAGACAGTATCATTATTAATTGTAAAAAATTCCCTTCACTGTTTCAGTCGTAGAAAATCCACCTTATGCTTATATTGAATATACCAAGGGATGCCTCTTCAACAGTCTGTTGATTAGAAATAGAAAACTTTTAATTTAAGCATGTTCGCACTTATTGTTCATGTGCATCCTTACTGCACATACAGTTTGTCACAATGCCATCCTACATCATGCAACTCAGCCTGTGCACCGAGGAAGAAAACTAACCACATGAACGGTTGGTAGCCATTGCATTAACTTTGCTAAATAAAAGTTGGTGTCACCTTCATTTTTTTGCATTCTTTTTTTTAAATAATTTATTTATCCGGGGACATTTGATTAGCATAAATACACACTGTGGCTAGTTTAAACACTACCCTGCCCCCCTCACATGAGTTAACCCCTCCCCCCCCCCCCCCCCCCCCCCAAGGGCCATAAATACATGTATTCTAAATACAGTTGTATTCAGTTTTTTTACTTTTCTTCATTAAGAACCATCTTCCTAAGAACTCATGGATCAAAACGTTTTGGCTGAATGAAATTGGCAATGCAATTACTGTTGATATGCAATGAAAGAGACAATTTCTTGCAAGTTATGTTCTGAGCATGTGTAGTCCATATAATAGGCAATGATAACATAATAGGTAAAAGACAATAAGTTTCTTTTCCTTATTAGTATTCTTTGTATAAAGAATATTAATGTTGGTAGTAATTATTCAGGATTCTTAGTACAACAAATACTACTGTTTTACAATATCTATGTATATGGAATCTTCTCCAACAAAATTAGCAACCAACAGTTTAGCAAGTAAGCCGTTATTTGAATGACACCAGCGCCCACGTGTAAATTGGTAGGAAAGCGAGTGGTTCAGAGATGCAAGCTGTTCATTTCTACTCGTTCGCTGCCGCTGAATAAAAATTGTAAGACATTTTATCCACCGTACCTGTCAACTTTGGTATAGCATTTTTCATGGATTATTTTTTTCCTCAGAACTTTCAAATACCAAAACTTTCGACAGTTGCCGGGAAGCCATGGTCACCTCATCGAAGCCAGTGTGGCACATGCGCTGTATGCTAATCAGTCTACTTGTTTTTCTCGTATGCTAATATCCTCTTTGCACAAAAAGCACATTTGTTTGATCTCCGTAGGGACACGCTTTTGGCAGTTCGTGTTTGAAGCCATTCAAAACACTCACAGCACGCGTTTTATCAAGTCTAAAAATTCTCGCGCTTCGCGCTCGAATTTTTGGAAGTTGCGACCACAGGAGAACACAACAAGCGCGAAATTTCGGCGGTGGGTCAGAGTGGCTGTGGACTTAGTATATATATGAAAATTTTGGAGGACAGAATGGGCGCTGTCAAAAAATCTGTTTATTTCCCAGCATGCAGTGCGGTGGTGATGTTGAAAATCGAGGCAAGGTGAGTATGCACTAGTATAAGAAGCTGTAGCTAGGCCCGAGCAATGAATAAGAGCAAAAAAATTCACTGCTAAGCTAAGACTAGGACTGAATTTTGCTGTAAATGTTGACTTTTGGGTTTGCCACGATGATTTGAATAAAAAAAAAACTAAAGGCAAAAACGTGATTTTTGTTGTTTTTCTATGACGTTAAAAACGGTAATTTTTGTTATTGTCCAAATTCAAACGCTGATATTCTGCAAAAATCGCTGACTTTTTTGTGTTTATTGGGCTTCTCAATTTGAACGACTTTCTAGTCAATGCTCACAACTGCTAGTTAAGGCAATGTTCGCACGATTGAGAAAGTTACAATTTTTTAAAGCAGTGGAGTCTTGTACGGGCGGTTACGGGCGGTTCAGGTGTCAATGGGTTAACAATTTTAAATTAACATACCTTAGAAAGATCATACATTTGCAATGAGTTTACAATGTGGTAGACTTTTATGTCCATAACCCATGACAGTACATGTAGAGTATGTGATGTTTCCTGGGAGAAACAATTTGATTAATATAGGAAGTGAGCATCTTGAATTGATTGATGAATTTTTCAGACATAAAAAAGGATTAACTGCTGGTATACATGTACCTACTGTAGTTCAGGGCTGTCACTAAGGGCTGGGTGCCGGGGATTTCCCCTGGCTACTATGAGCATGACACCATACTTTCATACGAAAATAGAAGGAAAATAGAACCAAAAGAACTCCCCAGCTGTTTGATTGCCCGCCTACTAATTGCATTTACCCAACAACTTGAATCTTAGTGACAGCCCTGCTAGCTGAATATTGTAATTATTATTAATAGTAACATTAAATTATTCTTTCACTTTAAGCAAGGCACTGGGGCTTGTAAAAACAGTCTGCAATTTGATTGCCTTTCTACGGGTAAACAAAGAACTAATTGTTTGAGTACATGTATATACTTAAGCACTTTATACATGTATTTAAGCATTTCATTTTTTCCAAGGAGTGGAGTAAGCAAGTTCCTTACTGCAGAACACAAGGGTGAGAAAAAAAAAGCATCTTTAGATTCACAATTGTACATGTACATGTAACTGACAATGACAGAAGAGCAAGGGTGATGAAACATGTCTTGCAGAATTGAAACTGTGGTTCTCTTATTACAAAGTACCAGTTACAATTTTAGATCTTTCTTCATGTAGCATCCTTGTATTGGTTTAAATTAATTTTGAGTCAAATTTGGTTAATCATGTATGGAGATCCAAGATTGTGAACTCTTGGCTGATTTGATACCATCACAATCATATGACCTATCTTAAAGTACATATTAAATCTTTATTACTCATGGCATAGCCGAGGAAGAAGTCATAAATTTGACTTTGTCCCATTAGTGCATGCAAATTTATGCAAGCATATTTTTGTCTCACTGATCTGATTAATTGACAAATTATTGAGGCCTTGTGATCTCGTGGCCTCATGTGTGTTAACTTGAGAAGCAGAAAGAAGAATAACTAGCCTGCGGACAGGCTTCCAGTCGGACGGCGGGGTCATGCGAAGAAGGGAAGCCTGCACGCATCCTTCAAAATCACAGCTGCTGCCCACAAGAACCCGCGGATTGCTTTAGCTTGTCGACTGTCAAATTTTAACCAATCAGCACGCCCCGGAAGTCAAAATTCAAAATCAAGGTAAACAAATGGTGATACACATGAAATCTAAGCGCCCGGTCGCTCGCGAGCGCCATGTTTCACAGATAAACTCCCAAAATTACCATACTTTCAGCCTCTGCAATTCAATGCTTTAAAGCGGATAAAATCATTATAAATAAGAGTACGTTGTTTTGTTACAGTTAGCCGAAAACCATCTCCAAGTTATTTATAGTTCTTGTCGCTTCGCTTCGCCGTGTTTGTTTACACACACAATTTCAGCGGTCGGTCGTAGTTAAAAAAAATCCTTCAGAAGGTGTAAAACAAATAAAACCGTCTGCGAAAATAATTCGAAAGCCGTTAGCAACGAAAAATAATTCATGAACGTTTCATTAGTCACGAACGAATTGGTCATTCAGCTGGTCATTCAGCTGGCATTTCTGGGACTCCAGGGCATGCACTGCACGTTAACTCTGATCGCAAACCCGCCGTAGAATTCAGAACTGACTGAAAGAGTCGGATAAAAATAATTCTGATCAGAAAGACGACAATAATTCAGAAGAAATCGACAAAACTATTTTTAAACGAGCGACAAAATACATGTAGGCAACCGATCGCTGATGGCTTCGCCACTCATGGGTACAGCTCCTTGTGAAGATAAAACAAAAATCCGCTGCCTCCCCAGGCAAACTACCAAGAAGCTTATTGAATGGCGATTCAACTCATTCAAGACATGTTTATTATATTTAAACTTTACGCAAGACAATGCGGGGCATTCATGGATGGAAAGGACTGTTTGATAGTGTGTTCACCGCTTATTGCCACATGGGATTTTTGTTCCAGCAAGTTTTGTGTTTTATATAACTTTGCATTTCAGTCAGCGATGGCGGTTTCCGGTTTCCAGGGGGGGGGGGATGAGCGGGCTTGGAATTGACGGAGCCATTGGGGGGGGGGGGGGGGGGGGGGGGGGGGGAATGAGCGAGCTTGGAATTGACAGAGCCATTACCTTTATCCGACTTGTTCCTTCTTTGAAATGTAAACCACAACATGTACATGTGACTGTAGTTTTTGAAAGTCTGATTACCTTTAGGAGAACAAAATAAACAAAACTTCACAATACAGTTGTAGCAATACAACTGTACAGATCTTGTAGTTGATAACAAATTTAATTCTAGAGCATGATGCAAGATGCAGACCCTCAGGTTTTTGTTTTACTTCCACCTCTAATTTCCACTGTCAAAGATCTACTGTACATCTTCGTGCTTGAAATACAGTGAAACAGGTGAAACGAAAGGCAACGAAACATCTTTCTAGCTACACGTCATATTTAAAACCTCTTATAAGTTCAAATGTGGACAAAACATGTCAAGAGCAAGCTTAAAACCTTACCGTATAGCATATGTATTAACTTTGAAAATTACCGCGAAATCTACACTGTACATGTACTATCAAGCTGATATCAGGGTGTAACATGTCAATAATTTCAATAGTCTATAAAAATCGATCGTTGTAGATTGAATTCAATACTAATCAATCGACAAATATCGGAATTTGATAAAAGTCAATCACACGATTTCTTGTGATTATCGATTTTTTTTACAGTTCGATTTTGCTCGATTTCGATCAACAAGTATCGAAATATAAAAAATGAAGTTGGCAAACGCGGATAAACGAAGCAAGATCGGCTATGTCAAGACTTTATTTTACCGATTTTACACTGTAATTGGAAGCTCAAATAAACACAAGCTGAAATCAGAAACTACTCTTTTCTTCCAGTAAAAGTGATTCATTTTCATGTCATATCATTTTATGTCTTATCAGTGATTTATGCATCTCATTTTTATGCTATTTCTTGATCGCCGCCTTCTGTCATGCTGTCTCACGCTGCTTCTGTCCTGTTCTCATTAAACCTGATTAAACTCCAGCGCTTATCAATTTTAACAGAATTAAACGGCTTTTCGGGGTCCATCAAGCACTGAACGAACCACTGTTTATCTTGGTTTATCATTTCTCAAGGTAATTATTCGATTCTACATTGAATAACAAACCACTTGGTTGCTCAGTTTTTTTTTATGTAAGCTTATTGCCGTAAAGATTTACTTCAGAGCGGTTTATACTTCAACCTGAAAAGTCGTTCGAGCTATTAAGTCTTATTAGTTTGGTTAATTTCGTAGCCATGAAAATCTTGTGATTATCGACTTTTATCGACAAATTAAACCTGTCGATTGACAATTATCGACAAATATCGAGTACTATCGACTTAAACTGTATCGACTACGTTTTCGATGATCGATTTTGATCGACATGTTACGCCCCTTACGCCCTGTGATATTTAATTTTTTTCAGCGCTCAGAGTCGCAGACTTTTGCCAATCTGTTTGTAAACAAAATCGCTTTAATAATAATTGTAAACTAGTCAGACGTGCACAATATCAAATAGAAACTAATAATCAATCGCCCCAAACGGTCTAAAATAACCCTGAACCCTGTCCAGTTGGACATTAGGTTGAAAGTTAAACTTACGTCTTACTACATGTACAGTAATTTAAAACTCAAGTCACCTACCTTTTCCAGTAAGCTTATCAATCCTCGCGACCGGCGCGAACTAAAGCTGACTTGTTTGTGCTATATCGTAAGTTAGCCACGAAAAGAACAGTTTGCAAAGCAATTTCGCCAGCCTTTTTTCACTAAACAGGACTCTGAATCGACGAAATAAAATAAATTTTCTGTGCTGACGCTACGAGCTGGAAAAATGAAGGATGCTGGACGGTTGGTGTGAAAACTCGAACCAGTCCTCCCGCTGACCATGTCGTGCAAACCGGAGCAGGGGAGGGTGGGGGAATAAAAAAAAATGCTAACCCCTGATCGGTATGAAAGAAAAATGCTACAGAAAAACTGACAACGCCATTGGTAAGAGGTAAGATAAAAACCACTTATGCAGATTTGTTTATAGTTTTAAACTGAAAAGTCGCTGAACAAGATCAGGAAAGGATGGATTTTCAACGTGTAAAACTTTTTTCGTCACCTTCATTTTTACACAGTTTTACTGGAGGAGTAATAATGGTCTTTTTTATACACAAAAATAGCATAAATTTTAACTGGGTGGAAAAACGGGGATTTATTTAAGTTAATAAAACCAGAACTGCAACCGGAACCGAGCCAAAAATCAGTCAACTTCCGTGCGTTCTGGACACGTGATCCAAGACGTCATACTAATGACGTTGATAAATAATTTTTTTTATTCTTATATCTACCAACATACCAAATTTTTTAACTCTGCATTTCACCCTTTCAAAGATACATGTATACAAAGATACTAGTCCCCAGACCCCCTATTTGCTCATGTGTATAGCCCCCTTAATTTTGATAATCCAGAAGTATACCGGGCATGACGAAATGTTGTAAGCGAATGCCTTCCTTGCCACGTTGACTATATTTGCATTTATCAAACCATGTTTCTAAAAAACGTTTAAAGGCACTTGGGGGCATAGTCACGTGACTGATGACGTCATCGCAATCAGTCAATTTAAATAGGTATTTTATGGTAGGTGTAAATAGCATGTGGTGTAGTATCCTCATATACTCAAAATTGACAGAGTTATTTGGCATCGAAAATTTTTCTGGTGCAAAGGGTGATGGGAAGGTTCTTATTATAATTATAATATATTATTTTAATTACTATTATAATTATAAAAAAAATTATTATTATTATGAATATTTTTAGCATTCTAGTAGATCAATATAGAGAACTTTAATTATAAAACACAATTTATAAGTTTACAATAAATTCCTTTACAAAGCCTTTAAAATGTATGTATACCTACATGTATATGAAAAATATATCAATAAAAGACTAAAAAAAGATAGTACAAAGTTAATGTAAAGTATAATTAGTAGATCAATAATTGTAAACGTAAGATTGTTTGAGAATTATTAATTGAAAGGAATAATGTAAATAGTGTTTTGATTGAATAGTTTTTTAAGGGAAATTAATTGTAAAATAAGATTTTTTTAGTTAGCTTGGTTATTAATAAAATATTTCATTATTTATTATTATTAATATTATTAATATTATTATTATTATTATAATTATTATTATTATTACAAGTGAAACCGGAAATAATATATCATAATTAATTTAACGTATTCCGTAGACTAAAGTCCACAACAGAACTAGAACAACGTTGAAGAAAAATCCACACCGTACAAGTAAATCCTGTAAATAAACATACGTGTACCTGCACGTGTACATACATGACCTGCTTGTCAAAGGTGCTAATTGTGGTGTTTGGAGGGTTCATAATAAATATATAGAGTTTGAGGGGGCGGGGGGCAGCAAGTGAACAAAAAATGACGGTAGGGGGTCATCGTTTTTTTGCACAGAAAAACAATAAGTTCCACTGCAACCCCCCTCCCCTCCAAAAAATGCGCTGTCCCTAATACAACAACAACAACAATTTATTGAGGTATTTTCATATTTCCCTCGTTCCCACGGTCTGAAGAAGAAAGACCCTGGAAACGAGGTTGCCAATTACATTGATTTATAATACAGCAGTATTTCAAAAAATATATATTTATTTAAATTTAAATGATAATACATCGAAAAGAATTTCTGACACACAGAAAAGGTAATGATTTGACAAAATGTACTGGTCATCATAGGTAAACTCTTGTCACTTTCCATATCATCCCTCTATCAACCAGTGTACATTCACTTGGAAGATGTTAAAGCTTTAGAAAAACAAGAGGCTACACGTAGCCTATACTCATGCGCATGAGACTCTAAGACGCGTTGATTGAAGCTACCAATTTTTCTGTACTCGCTTCTAATATTTAATTTATTGATTCCCGATCAAATCCACACTCGTCTATTACTTTGCAAGCCATGAATTATTTCTGTTACATTTGAAAAGACTACTTAAAAAGGAATGAAGTCAGTAAAAATCGACATTAATATGACACGCATTCCACAGTCCATAATCCACAGAAGTAGAGTCCCAAAGTCCAATTTTTTTAAAAATCCGATGGGCTGTCGTAACGATGCCGTTTTGCCGTGTGTTTCTATTGTTCTTTCTTTAAAAAGTCTTGAAATTACTCACCACAGGGGTTGGGGGTTGGCGGCATGATGGTGTGACGCTTCCATGATGTTGTTTTGGTGGCGTTACTGTTAACTCATGAATAACTCATTACTAAAACCTCATAAATCGAAACATTTTTGCTGAATGAAATTGGCAATGCAATTACTATCGCTATGCAATGAAAAAGAAAATTTCTTGCAAGCTATGTTCTGAGCATGTGTAGCTATAGTCCATATAATAGGCATGGAAAAACTAGTAGCATGTGTTATACCCAGAGTCACACCACTTATTAATACATTATTACACGCAATACACTGGCCAGGGAAAGTAAAAAGATTACTACTAAAGGACATCCGTACCCAAATACTAAATCTCGTTAAACACTTCGCGTATGCACAAGATAAAAAGGGTGACCCGAAAAATCTAAACCCGGTACGTGCATGTTGACCATTTCACGAACCCCGCAATAGGTGCCATATTATTCAGCAAGACAAAAACATAACTATAACAAAAATTCAGACTACATTGTAAGTTAAACTTGGTTTTGTTTAATTTATATGAGTTACATAATTGTCTAAGCTTACCGGTAATCAAGCGGTGCAAATTGGAACTGTTGTGAGTGCATGATACATGTATTTCAAAATTGAGCTGATGGGTTTTCAGGTGTAGGAAATTGATCAGCGATGACTTGTTTTAAAAAAATGACTGATAAACCATCTTGAAATACATTGTGTATGAAGTCAGTAATCACTGTCACCATCTTTATTTACCTTGTTCATTATTGATTTTTTGGCCCATTCTCCAAAGGGTTCATGATGTTATAACAAATTTCAGTCAATGAAGACACTTCTGCCAAAAGGACTGAAGAACTGTCACTGGATCTTTACAAAAAATGCACTTCCTATATACTTCATAAAGTACTTGCAACAACTGCAACAGACCTTACTATACTGTGTTATATTTGATATTGAGTCTGCTAAGAGGTGCTGTATTGACAAACGATGTGTCCACTGACCAGAGTTCACAAGGTCGTCCATATTGGACTGGAGATCAGCTTTTTTGGGTCGCATGTCCAAAAAGACAAAAAAAAACAGACTTGACATGCACATGTACCTTTAATATCCAATTTGATTTGTCCTTGAAGTCTCTTTTGGGCATGTCTTAGGAGATATAAGGAATAAAGCTTATTATTAGAAAATAATCCTCTGGATCCCGGGTTCCTGAAAAGCTGATTAGCGCTAACCCACGATTAAATCAGCCTAATCGAGGGATAAAATTTATCATTCGATTAGATTCTGTTTCTGAAAGCACGCTTAGCGCAAACCATGGGATAAAATAAGGGTTAAACTGATTTAATCCACCTCGTGAGGTCGATTAACTCACTAATCGGCGAATAAATTTTGTCAAAACAAACGAAATGGCAGACTAAACTGTTCGTTAAGTTAGTACAGGAAATATAGAAAGCAACTTATACTAGAAATAGTTCCTCTTGGCGACTTTAATGATGGACGAACTTGCTGTTCTTACAGATTCCGGAGAGAATAAACCGAGTTTTCGGCAGAAAATGTAATTTGCAGTGGGTGATCGAGTTAAGGCGGAAAAACACCCGCTAAAACGCAAATCTTGCAGTCTCCGCAATTACTCAACATAATAAAGCTTTTGCTAAGCTTATACAGCAATAATGCTAACTTTTGTGAACGGTAAGATTCAAGAAATGTAGTTTTTGTATTTAGCATGGCTTTCACGAAGCAGAATATATGAATAGTACTAGTTATATTATTGAAAAGCAAGATAAAAACAACACGCCATGAAATATTATTTTAGCGCTGCTCGTAATAAAATGTCATATAAACTCTTTACATATCGTTTTACCGATTTGGGGATTCTATCCAAGAATTCTTGAAATAAATAATTATTTTTGCAGCACTTGCAGTAGAAAAGGGTGGGAAAAGATCGCAAAAATAAGATATAAATTGATGTCAAATAGAAATTGTAGCGTGAACTCTATACACAATCAAAGCTACAATGTTGGTATAAAACTATGAAAGCTCTTTCTCTGAAATTACTGTTTTATTATTCAGATTTAGCTAATTTGACAATTGAAATAATCGAATGAACTCATCGATTCGGTTTACAGCTTTATCAGTTTCCTTCACCGAGTCAACATCGCTTTGAACTGAATCATTGATTTTCATTCCGTTTCCTTTTGACCAAATCGCAAGAGATTACGTATCTTTTCTTCGACTAAAACAACCAATATCAAAGTTTGATTTGTATAACTTGTGACGAGACTCTTTGAGTCAGAATGAAAAACAAGAGCTTGCAAGCTTCGTGTAAGACGTCTTTTTCCGGCGCATTGTCATTTTCGCGCGTGCCTGCATGTAAATAACTGGTCAAGCCGGTTTATTCTGAGTTTAATCGGGGGATAGTTAATCGAGGGTTAAATCCGTTTTCAGGAACGTCTTTTTATCCCTCGATTAGTTAATCTAGGAATAAGAAATTTATTAATCGTGGATTAACCGCTAATCGAGGGATAGTTTAATCGGCTTTCCAGGAACATGTACACTAAGTTGTCAGCTGGTTCCTATTACCAGGCAGTAATTCAAAACTTCAACTCCCTCTGCCCCCTCCAGGCAACCCCCATGGCATTTGAACTCTCGATTATTAAATCAAATTCCTCCCCCCCCCCCCCCGGCCAAAGTTGCAATTAACTGCCCCACCCTAGTACCGAATTTGACATTCAAATGCTCCCCACCCCCCCCCCCCCCCCCCCCCCCCTCCTCCATCATAGTATCTATTACCATTTAGCGATGCTGTTGGGGTTTGGAGAAAATCCCTTGCAAGCTTCTATCCATGATGTGGAAATTAATTTTACTTAATATACTAAACATGTTTAGCAACAGAATGCAAAGTAGCATTTTTTGATCAACAAGCATATTATAAAACAAGCGAGATCTGTGACCTTCACTTTCAACACACTGACTGGCAACTCACTATTTCAATTTCTGTTCACTATTTCAAGCTACAAAATCTACTTTTATTTTATCAATTATACTTAGGTTTTGCATATCTATACTTTCAAAAAATAATCCTAATGAGCTTTAAAGAGCCCTTTATGTTAAGCCATTCATGCACTAAACATTCCATCTCATTCAACTACATGTATATGGTGACCACATCTATTCTGCTGGACACCCGCGAGGGCCTTTAGTGTCAAATTCCCTACTCCCCAGGCACAAAAATGTTCAGGGTATGCCCATGAGGAGAGGGGGGAAAGGAAAGGGATGTTGAAGGTTCAAATAGATTGGCACATAAACAGTAACATTTTACTGTTTCTTATACCATTGATTATTGTGTCTCTTTAGAAATTTAATTATTTCTACCAGTTGCTTCGAAAAATATTGTAGAAAAAACCATCATTTAAAACACATGCTGCAAGATTGGGCATTCTTAAGGTGTTTCGATACAGTTTTCTGGAGACCATACCTACATTTTTCAATCGGCTTTTAAGCGGTCTTCACCAAGTCAGATCAACGTGAAATTTTCACCACTAACTGGTTTTAAAATGAAGTTTGGCAAGATATATTTTCTGGTAAAATCGATATTACCATGACGACGATAAACAAGAAACTTCGAAATCAGTAAAAGTGAAATTTAGCGCGTTTAAGATTTCGCATTGAAAATCCTACATAGACATCTTAAAATATGGTATATGGCATATATATTTTGTGTACTGGTAATAAATTAATCGAAAGATTAACACTGGTTTTGCGAAATTACTTAATGATAGTATCAAAACGTAACTTGATGTTGTGTTTGTAAACGTTCAAAGTTTTGTTTACTTTCTATTTTGCGATTTTGAGAACTACCATTTTTCCTAACATCGCTTCATGTGCAACTTTTGGGTAATTTTCGATTTTAATCGCTTTTGCAAAAATCTGAGAAACGGCTCGATGGATTTTTTTAAAACGTCCACCACGCATGCTTACAGATGTGCAAAATATTATCTGAAAGTTTCATTGACATTGATTCACTGGAACGCCCTTAAATTTATAGATGAAGACGACGTACGAAGCGGCCAAAACGTTTGCGTTACAAATTCACTTTTTTAAGTTATGCTCAGTAATGATTTCAAATCAATGCGCACTAAATTCCTCCGTGATTTATACATTGCAATTTACGCTCGTTGATGCAAATTTATTTGCATCTGTTTTCTTTTTGCGTTTAATAACGTATGCTGTAAAAACGTTTTTAAAATGCAAATTAAGAATTTGTTCATGCTTAGCGTGCGTATATCGAGTTATGGATGCACGCGGGAAGTTTGGAGAGCACGAAAGATGCGTAAGACCAAGACCAGTTAGTAGTGAAAATTTCACGTTGATCTGACTTGGAAAAGACCGCTTAAAAGCCGATTGAAAAATGTAGGTATGGTCTCCAGAAAACTGTATCGAAACACCTTAAATAAATAAATTGAATAACAGATTACCGGTAACTTTATCCGACTATTTCCTTCTTTGAAATGTAAACAAAAATAAAAACAAATCAAAAACAAATAACCTTAGCTTTATTTACCCTCGGCAGTGTTTATAGCACAAGTGCTAGTGGGGCCTAATTACCTTAGGAGAACAAAAATAAACAAAACTGCAAAATAGCAATACAACTGCAGTTGATCACAAATTTAATTTCAGAGCATGATGCTGCACCTCCAATTTCTACTGTCAAAGATCTACATCTTCGCGCTTGAAATACAGTGAAACAGGTGTAACGAAAGGCAACGAAACGTCTTTCTAGCTACATGTCATATTTAAAACCTCTTATAAGTTAAAATATGGACAAAACATGTCGAGAGCAAGCTTAAAAACTTACATACACCATATGTATTAACTTCGATAATAATATACATGCAAAAATTTCTGCATTCTGATTGGCTGAGAGAATGTCAATTAATCCCAAACAGTGCAGAAAGTTGAAATTGAGTGCAAAAAGTTGAAATTAAAATGATTGACAGTTAGGATAGCTGAACAGATTTCGAGCCATGCAGAAACAAAATGGCGGACACAAATTAAACAAGATTCAAACAGTATAACGGAATTTTAATAGAAAGTCTTGAAAGAAAACTGATTCAAAATACGAAAACAGACAAAAGTTCTAATTACTGAGAAATACTAGGAGATTTGAGAAAAAAAGGACACGAGTACAAGTCAACAAAGAAAACGAAGCGGAGAATCAATGAGGCGCCTACGAAAACCCGTGATGAATTTTACGCTGGAGTTAAAACAAATGCTAACCTAAGAATCTAATTAAACAATATTACAATAGACAATAACTGTTTACGTTTAAAATAGAAAGAATAAACTGTTCAAGTATCGGGAGCTAAGGAGCTGCCAAAGTGGTTTAAAGGCCTCTGGCTTGAAAGAAATGTCCACCCATTACAACAAGAAAGCAAAAAGGCGCCATAAAAGCGTCTAAATCTAACCTCGGTAATGTCCTGTGGAGCAAATGAACTCAGACCTGTAATTAAACATTCTCCTGTGCTGACAAAAAACCGTTTGGAAGCTTTCACCTCGTTGTTTTAGCTTTCAAAGTCGTCAAGAGCGTTGACTGAAGACTTTTCCGATCCGGCGTAAATAACTGAATAAACAAAACGGCGGCAGCGTACGTCGAATCCTTTCAACAATACCAGTCTGCGGATAAGAGCAAAACCATGGCGACGTCTATGTTTTGCTTCGTTCTTTTACAAAGTTTCTAACAGTGGCTAAGAAAGACGAAAAACTTGTGATGCAGTTCTTGTAGAGAGTGCATGAATATTCACGCATGAATTCACCTGTCAAAATTTCGACCAATCTGAAGTGGAGTAATCGAAGCGTGGCAAAGTGAATTTTTGTAACGAAAACAATCTAATCGCAGCGTGACAGAAATTTTTGCATGTATATTATTAACAAGTAATCACATGATTATTCTCGTGCAATTTGGAATAAATGAGCACTCGTAAATTTTTCAAAGACCAGAAATTGCACTCGCCGAAGCGGCTCGTGCAATTTGTAGTCTTTGAAAAATTTACTCGTGCTCATTTATTCCAAATTGCACTCGAAATCATGTGATTACCTATACAAATTACCACGAAAGCGACTATCGAGCTGATATTTTTTCAGCGCTCAGATTCGCAGACTTTCGTCAATCTCTTTGTAAATAAATACGCTTAATAATTGTAAACTAGTTCGATGTGTGCACTGTTGCACAATATCAAATAGAAACTAATAATCAATTGCCCCAAAAGGTCTAAAAATGACCCTGAACCCTGTCCAGTTGGACATAAGGTTGAAAGTTAAACTTACTAATTTGACGCTCAAGTCACTTACCTTGGCTTTTCTTGTCCTTTCTCGGCTATCCTCGCGACAGGCAGTTGCGGACTACATGTACACTCTAAACAGACTTCTTTGCGCTATTCCATAAGTTAGCCACGAAAAGAACAGTTTGCAAAGCAATTTCGCCAGCCTTTTTTCGCTTAACACGACTCTGAATCGACGAAATAAAATAAATTTTCTGTGCTGAGCCTGACGCTACGATCAAAAAATGGTGGCAAACGCATTCTCGTCCCCAGAGCCTCCTCAGGCTCTGGCGGTTAAGTGGGCCAAGCGGCTCTGGGGACGAGAATGTGGAAAACGAAGTTTGTCTTGAAAACTCGAACCAGTCCTCCCGCTGACAATGTCCTGCAAACGCGAGCAGGGGAGAGGAGTGAACCGAGGGGAGGGGGTGGGGTTACAAAAAATCTAACCCCTGATCGGTATGAAAGAAAAATGCTACTGCCAACGCCATTAGTAAGAGAAGCAATAAAAACCTCTTATGCAGATTTCTTTATAGTTTTAAATTGAAAAGTCGCTGAACAGGATCAGGAAAGGATGCATTTCCAACTTGTAAAACGTCTTTTCGTCACCTTCATTTTTACTCGAGGAGTAATAATGACCTTTTTTATACACAAAAAAAGATGTTAAAATGATAAAATGTGGAAAAACGGGGATTTATTTAACTTAATAAAATTGAGAAGAGGTTCCAAAAATCAGTCAACCTCCGTGCGTTCTGGTCACGTGATTGATGATGTCATACTAATAACGTTGATATAGAACTTATTTTTATACTTACATTTATCAACTTTGTGTTTCACCCTTACAAAGATACATGAGCTAGTCCCCAGACCCCCTATTTGCTCATGTGTATAGCCCCTTTAATTTTGAAATCCAGAGCAATACCGGGCATGACGAAATGTTGCAAGCAAATGCCTTCTTTGCCACGTTGACTGTATTTGCATTCATCAAAGCTTGTTCTTAAAAAAAGTTAAAATGCACTTGGGGGCATAGTCACGTGGCTGATGACGTCATCTGACGTAGTCAATTAAAATAGATATTTTATGGTAGGTGTAAATAGCATGTGGTGTAGTATCCTCATTCATTTTTCTGGTGCAAAGGATCCTGGGAAGGTTCTTATTATAATTATAATATATTATTTAATATAATTACTTTCTTAATGTACATGTAAGGGGGCAGTTGCCAATTGAACATGTTTAACCATCTCCTGTCACGCCTTTATGCTATACTATCTGTTTCTATAGCTAGAACATGAACCCGTCTTCCACGTACCGTATCACTGAACGTTAGCACAAACTCGTTTAACAAAAAGCAATGACTTACAGAGAAAAAAGTAGTGGTTTCCTGTCTGTAGTGGTACAAAATACGTCCTTCCGCGAGCGCCAAAGAAGTCTGCCCACTTCTGAGGTTGCTCAAATTTGGGAACACACATTGCTAAGGTCGGCAGGTTTGGATAGCGAGTGTCGTTCAGCAGGAATTTGACACGTTTGAAATCTATTCTGTCCCATCTCTCCAAATAAACGCCGTTGGTCACTGAAACATAATTCAAAATACGCTGTAATATAAATTAATAGGTCTTTCAAAAGTTTCATTTATAAACCGATGTCAAGCTCACCGACCAACCCAAAAGGAAGATTGTTAAACTGTAAAATGCGAGATTCATTTGGAATTATCGCAGTTACAAATGAACGATATCCCGAATCCATTCTGATTTCCTTCACGATTCACGAAACACACATTGCTTTTGACGGCATGTTTAGATAGCAAAAGTCCGTCAGAAGAACTTTGACACGTTTGTTACCTACATGTATCCTGTCCCATCTTTCTAAGTACGCGCCATTGGTCACATAATTAGAGGTAACATGAGCGCTAAGCGCTTTAAAACCGGGCCTTTAGCCGCTTTACCGGTAGGCTCATTACAGCATCCTCGAAGAAGCCAAATGACACTGAGGGGCTTTAAATGCACAATTTGGATCATCCGCAGCCCACTATGCGCTTAATCAAGATTTTTTTTTCAACAGGGTTGCTATATGTTAATACTCAAGACGGACAAGGTTTGGATTTGTCTACCTCTACTGCCACCTTCCCAGACCTGGTCGGAACTAGGAAAACAAGTTTTTTAACATAAATGTAGAAACAAATGTTCTCAGGCCTGGCTATAGAGCTACTCCCATTATCACGGTGACCACACTTTCATCAAATATGCAGGTTCGCAGTCAAAAGTACCATTTTTCCCAGTGTTATCTGGCGGAAAGTGCCACAAGTCAGCATTTATCTAAGTAATATTAAGAATATTTATTGAATCGTTGATTGATTGATTTTTGATAGTTTTGTATATGCATATCCCCGAGTAACTACGAGTAGTTCTTTGTGATTCGAATGCAAAAATGATCGATCCTAAGATGTTATGGGGTCAAGGGGGTCATGGCTCGTGTACGACGACTGTATTGTGATGTATTGTGTTAGGTAGTGTTAGGTAGTGTTAGGTTGTATTGTATTGTATTAGGTTTTATGACGTCAGTCAGGTCGTCGTACATGTGCCATAAGCCAATCAAGGCCGCAAAGAAGAACACAAAATGGAGTTTTCAGGAGACAAAGGCCCTGATTAATGTATACAAGGAGCACTATCAACGTTTAAATGTATCAAAGAGTTCACGTGGAAAGAAGATCATTTGGGACAAGATCTATGCGTCATTCTCAGACGAATGCAAAGAATCTCAACCATTGGCCGAAATGAAGAGTTCTCCACAGCTCAAAGAGAAATGGAAGAAACTTTTCGACAAGTACAAAGAGATAAAGGATAACAACAAAGCAACGGGACGGGGAAGGGAGACATTTGAGTTCTTCGAAGACATCGATTCATTCATGGGGTGCTCAGACAAAGTCCAGCCAAGATTTGTTCGGCAGACAGCCGTGGTGGATGATGACGAAGATCCCAGTAACGCTTGACGACAGAAGGCCTAGGGACGAGGAACTGAGTTTTCCTGGAAGTGAGCGAGAAGGAAAAAGAGCAGAAAGGCGCAAAAAAATTGAAAAAGTCAAGCAAGGAGAAAGGTGATGCGGTTTCTTCTCTATTGGAAATGCTGGAGGCGCAACAGTTCGCATTGGAGAAATCAGGGGAAAACGATTGCAAGGTTTTTGAGAGCATGATGAAGTTTCAAGAAGATTGCGAAAAACGGCACCATTATTTTACACTTTCTGTGATTGGAAAGCTGGGAGACATTTTTGGTAAGAAATGACGTTTTTAAAGCTAAGAACTTGTTTATTGCCCATGTTTACCAAAAATTGTTGTTGCGTTGCATTGTTATAAGGGAAAATGTGAAAAAATAAGTATAATGATATATGAGGTTTTATTAAATTAACAGCATACTTTCAATAAAAATACTGTTCTGTTTCCATTATTTACTGGTTTGTGAGATACTCTATTATAGCTTGTCAGCTTGTCTTGTGCCCTGAGTATCTGCATCCGCTTCCCTGTTGTCTTCGTTCTCGTTATCGTCATCTTCACCATCTCCATAAACAGGATCTTCGTTTGCTAAGATGCAAATGTTGTGCAATACGCAACAAGCAATTATAGTTTCTAGGGCACGTTCTGTTTCCTCATCTGCACGTTTTTCTAAAACCCGCCACCTGCCTTTGGTCTGTCCAAAGGCATGTTCAACGATTATTCTGCATTTAGAAAGTTCTTTGTTGAAATGCCTCGTTTCCCTGCCAAGTGCACCATTGTTTTGGAAAGGGAGAAGCAGCCACGTCCTTAGTGGATATGCCGTCTCCAACAATCAAGGGTCGCACAATTGAACCAAAGTTGGTTCTGCGAGAATCAGTTCGTCTTCGGCTGACCTGTATATCTCGCTTAACCGAAGAACCCATGCAAGCTTCCGGGATAACCAGTCGACACCGTCATGTACAGACCACTAGAATCGACAATCCATTGAGCTATAGCACTATAATAATGCTTTTAAGTAGTCTTCGTGGTTTAGCGACGGTGCCTTAATACATACGTTGGTGCCGTCGATCGCCCCCATGACGTTGGGTATGTTGGTTGTTTGTGAAAACCCCTAAATTTTCATTTGAATTTCGGCATTAGTCGAAGGGAATTTTATGAATTGTTCTTTAACTCGACAACGTTCGTGTACAAATTCGTGGGAACAGTAGACGGCTGTCGGTTGCGACAATCCAAGTATTAAACCATGTGATAGCATTGCCCTGTTGCAAGCTTCCACATACTCACCGCAACTCTCTTGTGAACTGGAACGGCGGCTCTCATACTAGTATCCTGTCTAGCAATTCCCGGACCGACGATTCTGCAGATAAAGTGAAAGGTTTCTCTCCTAACGCGAAAGTTTTTCCACCACATGTCAAGCGCTTAACTATTGAGAAGGCCTCGAAACCAGTGTTGTGGTCTTGGCAGGACCAAAGCACTCCGCGGAGCTTTAATATGATATGAGCCTGATTCCTGCGCCTGACATATAACAGGCTTAGAATTTGGCCACGTATCATGCGAAAACGGTTTGTTCTTTTTGTTACTCGTCTTAACCAAAAATAGACAAACCGTAAAAATGACACACGGCGCCGCAATAGCACAAAAACAAGGGACATGAGCACGAAGGCGACCTTTCTGCATGTTTTATGCAAGAAGTGTTGAATTATTCACTTTTCCAAATACCCTCGCGGGAAAATCATTCAAGTGTAAAAAGCCCAGGTACGTGTAACCGACTTTACCTAGCCAAGTTGAAAAGCCTAGGTAAAATTATTTTACCTTAAGGTGGCTCGATATAGTTTTTTTGGCGCGCGCAGATGGGTTCTAATTTATCCGCGGGACTTTTAAGACTTTGAGTCATGCAAGAAAAAAGATAAACAAACATGGCCGCAGCACTCCTGTCGCGATTTTATTTTTGCGCCAGGCTGGTAGACTGTGTTTTTCGCGTGCATGGAAGCTAGGTTTACATTCTTCTTTCTTTGGTGGTAATGTGTTTTACCAAGAAAAAGAAAACAGGGCGTTAAACTTCCCTGACAAGAATGCAGTGAAGAATGGTTTCGCGATCGACAACTCAGCCCCGCATGGATGCAATTATTCTCTGAACACGAGAGAGTTTATTTTGGGCTGTTTTTAGAGGCATTGTATTGTCTTAATCTAGCCTCTAAGAGAAATGCAAAATGTGTTGGGAAAGACAGTTCATCTTCTAATAAGAACAAACAGGAACAGAGCGTGTGCGCGACGAAGTTCCCACCCACTGCATGACATTTACGGTCGATTCCGTCATCAATTAGATAAGAAAATGCACAAAAAAGGGTTATTCAGCTACGAACCACCAGAGGAAAAAAAAGCAAAAAGGAAGCTGACATTGTATGGCTTTTAATGAAGCAGCAAATCAGAAATAATCGAAGGAGAAAATTAGGAAATCTTCGATCTGGCGTTCAAGAAAAGACACAACAACACGCGGCTACAGTGATTATCAATTTGTAGTTTTTGACACGGAGACAACTTCTTTAGATAAAATAGCAGCTATAACTAAATAGGTAAACACTTACAATTACTATGTGCATGCTACCAAAATGCAATATCAGCTACTACGCTTCTCGATTTAACAAACTGTCAGTGGAATCGATAAATGGCCAGAAAACTTTGCTCAAAGAAAACGTTCCAGTGCAGACTGTTCATCTGAGCGATTTCACCACTTTTCTCTTCAGTAATGCTAGTGCAAATTACCACAATGTTTTGACCGGCCACAATTCTTTTGTTTTTGACACTCCCACATTGCTATGCTGTCTTAGGCATGAGTTCAAAAAAACACTTTCATCCATGAAAAATTCTATTCGCCGACAGTCTTCACCTTGTCAAAACACCCGAATCGCTCAATCCGGGAGGAAAGCCCTGTAGAAGCAATCTACCATCGCAGTGTCCATCGGTTTTTAAATCTGTTTTTAATGAAGAGCTTTTTAGCACATGATGCTTTGGAAGATGTCTTAGCTCTCCATCGTGTATTATTTCAATCCCCGTCGTTGTAAACAACGGCAATGTAAAACCCGCCTCCTTCGCTTTCGAAGACATGGTAATTTTAGACGAACGCTTCCAGCGTGTGCAATTTCAGGGATAACATCTTTTCTCAGAGTAATAATGGGCTGGTAAAGCAAAGCCTCCTACAAAAAATTGCGGAAAGTGGCCT
Organism: Dendrophyllia cribrosa; assembly: GCA_024195265.1. Classification (NCBI taxonomy): domain Eukaryota; kingdom Metazoa; phylum Cnidaria; class Anthozoa; order Scleractinia; family Dendrophylliidae; genus Dendrophyllia; species Dendrophyllia cribrosa. The sequence goes on from JAJLRJ010000003.1 coordinate 48,763,170, forward strand.
GTCCTACCAGGACTTACAGCATCTTTAGAGAAGCTTTGGTCGCAATTGTGAGCAGAGCGCCGACAGCAGCGATTCCATCCACACCACGAGAAACAAAGCATCCAGCGATTTTAGCCAGAATTGTTAATCATTGCCAAGGCAAGTAATGTACCAGCCATTACTAGACACGATTCATCCAAAAGATAACAGTTTCTATCTCACAAAAAGCTGCACAACGCGAAAGAGATTTGTCTATAAATGAATAAACAAGGATAACATCCGCAAATCAACCACAAAATCCGCGTGGCGGAGTGGCGTGACAATTGCCGCGCATGCGTAATTGCCGATCTTGTCGTGTCAAAACTTTCAGAAATTTGAAACTTTCGAAGTCCACACTTCCGCTTCCGCTCGGTAATTTTTTTCATTTTTTGCATGTTGACTCCGTTCTATCCAAAGCGCGTTTTACGCGATTTTGAAAAAATTCTGTCAACAGAGAAAAAAATTACCAACGAATTCTAAAAAACGCGTTTTTTCTTTAAAATTTCTGACAGATTTTTTTTAAAGTTGGTACTCAGGTAGAACACTGGGGTCGAAGGCCGTATGCAAAATTTAAACAGAATTCACCGTGGAATTTTAAAGATAATTGAAGATATGTCTGTTTTGAGGCCCTACTTAAAAGCCCAATGGTGTTGCCATGGCAACGTAAACCTCGATACATGTATGGCAAATTAATACTGTTATATTATCTTGATTTCGGGGTAAAATGTGATGACGATCCACAAAGTATAACTCTAATTGTTTTGCCTCCAAATATACTATACAGGGAAACCAAAATACTATATCGAGCCACCTTAAGTAAATCTATTTTATCTAGGTAAAAATGCATCGTGTAACCGCGACTATTGACTTAAAATCGACGACCGGTTAGCTCAGTTGGTTGAGCGCCAGACTGCATGTCGGAACAAATGATCTACAAACAGGTACACCTAGACAAGTTGCAGAAAGTATCATAAACCTCGCCGATAATATTTCTCAAAACTGTAACTCTAGAGTGACTATCTCATCGCTCTTAAAACGTTTTGACAAATCAAATCTTAGCAATAAAGCGACGGAAGTTAATAGTATTTTACGAAAGTTTACGACAAACAGAGGATGGATGTTTTATGATGACATTAACCAAGCCACAAATTTCAACTCAAATGGCCTTCACCTTTCGCGCTCAGGTAACTCTCTGTTTGCATCAAACGTAATCAAGTATTTTAATTCTAGTGCTAGTAGTTATTGAGTCGATAGCGAGATAACTGTCTCTTCTGATAGTGATAAAAGGCTATCTTTACTTCCTCGTATTAGAGGATTCAAAATTGCATCTCTGAACATTGCGAGCCTACCGGCTCACATTGATGAGTTGCGACTTTTCATGTTGGACCAATCTCTAGATGTTTTGGCGATCAATGAATCTAGGCTAAGTGATTCTATCGACAATACCTGTGTTCACACATCCCAGGGTATGACATAATCAGAAGAGACAGAAATCGTTACGGTGGGGGAGTTTGTATTTACATTCGCTCTACAATAAACTTCGATCAATAAAGTGTCTTCATAGTGAAGTTAACCACGATTTGAATAACATTCAAAATTGGTTACTAGCTAACCAACTTAGTTTGAATGTTCTCAAAACAGAGTATCTGTATTGTGCCTCTGATTTCAACCTAGCAAACTTTGAAGCCAGTAGTACCAATATTAACATTGGTGGCCAGCCAATATACAGGGTTCAGACCACAAAATCCCTTGGGGTAATGATTGATCAACGTTTAGTTTGGGATGAACATGTCGACAGCCTATGTAAACGCGTCTCATCTGGACTAGCCGCTTTAAAACAAGCTCGTCGGTATGTTCCCCAAACCACTCTCATAACTATATACAAGTCACTCATTAAACCCCTTTTTGACTACTGTGATGTAGTTTGGGGCAATTTAAATAAAACACTGACCTCAAGACTACAAAAACTACAAAATCGAGCGGCCAGAATTATAACCCGTAAGGGTTATGATGTAAGATCAACCAATATTCGAAAAGAATTAGGATGGGATGATCTGGAGACTATTAGAAGAAAGCATATAGCGATCCTGATGTATAAAATTATGAATAGAAGAGCCCCAGGTTATCTCATTGATCTTTTCGAAAAGAGTTATAGTGTTTATACACTTCGTGAGAGCGAAAGTCGATTACTCCTACCTAAATATAATACTGAATTTGCAAAAGGTAGTAGTTTTTCTTTTGTTGGAGCAGTAGTAGTATAAGGCTGTTTTACGCCGTTTTACGGCCTAGGTGCCTAGGTATCTGGGTGCCTAGGTGCCTAGGTGTCTAGTCAATGACGTCACAATTTGGATTTCCCGCATACTAATTTGGATTAGGTGCCTAGGTGCCTAGGTGTCTAGTCAATGACGTCACAATTTGGATTTCCCGCATACTAATAAGTACCTAGTCAATTACCTATACCTTTTGTGTTAATAAATGACTAGGGATAGTGCCTAGGTAAATCATTCATTTGCAAATAATTACCTTCCACGGCCTTCTTAAAACAATAGGAACAATAGCCGTGCCTGAACTTGCCCGCTCTATTCACACTTACTTCAAAACTAAACACAACTGACACAGATATCCTTTACAGAAAAAGATCAAAACAACATGCCTTGACCAGGACTCGAACCTGGGTTACTGCGGCCACAACGCAGTGTCTTAACCGCTAGACCATCAAAGCTGTGGATATTATAATCGGATAAAACTAATAAGAGGGTTCCGAAACATTTAAGTTTAGAATCAATAAATTGTGCAGTATAAAGAACCGCTTCTTATTCTTATTTTCCTCAAAATTTATATAACCACTTCGTCGCTAGAATCTATGTCGATTTTTAGTTTCGCAGCCATCATCCGCTTTAAGTTTTATAACTTTACCCGTAGCTTCAAAGTTCAAACTTTTAATTATACGAACTTACACTGAACCAAATTTGCATGAAAAATTAGCACCTCTTTGTTCAACTGAGTTAAGACACAATGAGATTTCAGTCAAGCTCAATACCCACAGGATGTATCTCAACTTGAACCTATGTTGAATTGTCCTTTGCTTTGCAGACGACAACGGCCGAAAAAACAAACAAAGCTACCATTTTCATCCACGTGCTAAAACAATAAAACCACACTTTGTTTAAGTTCAAACTATATTTATTGATAACAAACAATTTCATAATTATACAGATAATTTAAAAGATTAAATGGAAAGGAACTGACAGAGTTGGTTTAGTCTGATTCATCGGGTTTATACAAAGTACTCTTTGATTCACTTGGTTTTCTGTGTCTCACCGCACTGCAATCAGCGTTTCGTGTGAAATTAATCCTCTTGATTCTTAGAATACTTGTAAGGTTCAGCTCTATTTCTGTAACGCCGCGATCGCCTTTTAGGTTTATCGTCACCAACATCTAAGTAATTTACCAATTGGATTCGAGGCCGTTTGCGCTTCGGTGCTGGTGATGGTGTTTGTACTGTGGGGGGAGGGGTCAATACGGCTGAATTTAAAGGTAGTGGTGTTACGGCGGAAGTTTCTTGTATGGTGGGCGCTACATTTGGCGAGGGTGTCGCGACAAATGGATTTAAGGGTGTAGAAGTTGTCACTGCTGTTACTGCTGTGGGTTCTTGTGTCATGGTGGGAAAATTATCTTCCGGATGACTTTCAAAACTTCTTTTGAGAGACTGTTGAGGTCTTGCATTCAATTGATGTTTAAACGTCAGATATCTGTTTTGCAGCTCAAGGTACTGTTTGGCTTTGTCATATTCCCCAAGGTCTGTACGAGAGAGAAGGCTGTCCATTCTGTCCTGTAGTCCCTGCATGGCTGAGACAACTGGAGACGTCGAAAGGTTTTGTTGTCTGAGATACTTTAGTAGCTCCTGAGAAATATTATCTTGTATCCCTGTTTGATTAAATTGTTCTTCACCGGGTAGTACATTCGTACGCAGTCTACAATTATCTTCTGTGGTTGTTTTTAAATCCACCAGGAGATAACCAAAGGGTCTTCGTACAGCCTCTTCGTACTGGTTTATAAAGAAAGCCGTTTGCCCAGGATACATTTGCTTGGCTAGAGTCAAAATTTGCAGTTTGTCTCTGGGATTCTTGAAAAGAACCAAGTAGTGACTGTTTAAACTGATGCTTCGGCTTTCCTTCCCCTGATGAAATAGATTCTGGACGATATAAATGACACTCAGGTTGCGGTGATGAGAACCTCATGTAAAAAGGTTAACTATTCGCTTGTCTTTGCCGGCGTCAATCATCTGATCGTCAAAGACGATTAAGTTACGTTTGTTGACATCGAAATAGGAATCGTGTTCCAACGCAGTAGGAATACCCTTGACAAATTCAATTTGTGGTATTGTGACTAGCATTTGCATGTACGCGGGCTGCCATTGTGAATAACACCAGACAATCCTCTCGGGTGGTGGGTTTATCACTTCTGAGGCCTGTTGCAACAATGATTGAACCCAAAACGTTTTCCCGGAACCGGTCATCCCTGCAACCATACAAGTAAAAGGGTGCTCAAAGTGAAACCGCTGACACTTTTGTGTAGAAATCGGCATTGCTTTAAATGGAGTGAAAGTGGGACTGATGTGTTTGTTGGCCATGTGTCTTTGCATACTATCTTTCCTGCTAAATGTCTTCTCACAAACGGGACAGGACAAATTCATGTCAACTCAATGAAAGCTCAATGTGAACTGAGAAAAAGACAAATGTTGGCACATTTATATAGGCCTAGTTACTCCTAATCTATTATTTCTCACCTTCCACCACCACAATTCTATTGTTCACCACCACTCCACCACCTCCACCGCACCACCGCCACCACCACCTCAATTCTATTGCTTCACCACCCCACCACCACCACCACAATTCTATTGTTTTCACCACCGCCACCACCACCACAATTCTATTGTTTTCACCTCCACCACCACCACCACAATTCTATTGTTTTCACCACCGCCACCACCACCACAATTCTATTGTTTTCACCACCACCGCCACCACCACAATTCTATTGTTTTCACCTCCACCACCACCACCACAATTCTATTGTTTTCACCACCACCGCCACCACCACAATTCTATTGTTTTCACCACCACCTCCACCACCACAATTCTATTGTTTTCACCACCACCTCCACCACCACAATTCTATTGTTTTCACCACCACCTCCTCCTCCCCGCTCCTCCTCCTCAATTCTATTGTTTTCACCTTCTATTCCACAATATAAGACAACAACACGCTATTCTTAACTCATTCTACAGTTATGTCTCAAGTAGTAAAGAACAACCGGGGTTTTCTCCAGCTCTTAGCTAATGGTCCCGATCATCAGCGCCAATTTCTTTTAAGGACAGCTTCTCCACAACAGGTTCACGCCTTGTTACATATTATTTATAATATTCTTACGGAAAACATTCCCTGTCCTGAAACAAATAAGCGTGTTTTACTCCCATATAAGGATGCTATTATTAATCTGGCCAAGCAAAACGTTCCCTACAAGACAAAGAAGCAAATACTTGTACAAAAGGGTGGTGGCTTTATACAAGACTTATTGGTCCCCGTTGTTACAAGCCTGGGTGTTTTGATGCTATAAAAGAAACTATGCATCGTTGCACTGATCATTTGAAGCTTGACTTTAACGAGTACGGAACGATATGAAGAGAAAAGTAGATTGGGATGAAGACGAAATGGAGAACGGAATGGAAGACACTATAACCTCCGATGAGGAAAACGATGACGAGGAAGACAACGATTTGCCAAGAATTAAAGATGTTTTACGCAATCTTTCCAAAGCGGTGTCAAAAAAACGTGCTTCTGATTTGTTGCATAGCATGGCCGCTTCCAAAGATATCCTGTTTTGGACACCTAGAGGAAACATACTCCGAAACCAACGCATAATACCCGTGACAAACATCGCAGAGCTGGTTGAGTATGCGCTACTTCCCCATAACGATGATGTAGCCCGACCCCGCGCGCTTAATACCTTTTTAGATGGACTCGCAGAGTTGGGAATTGATAAGCGTTTGATCAAGAATAAAAAACTGTTAAGCGATCTTTTAGAGAAAGAAAAGATCTATCAAGAACAAAATGAATCCGACAACGAGACTGATGAAGGAGATTCAACCGACAACGAAGGAGAGGAAAGCGCTTCTGAGAACAGTTCGGCCGATGAGTCTGAAGAGAGCGACCGAGAAATTAAAAGCGATGACGCGGATGAGAGAAATTCAACCGACAACGAAGGAGAGGAAAGCGTTTCTGAAAGCATGAAAATAATTCAGACAAAAAGTCAAACTCCATGCCATCATTGCGAGAGTTCAAATGTGCATGTGACCGGAGTCGTGAAATGTCCCAAATGCTTTTGGCATGATAATAAAAAGATTTGCCCCATATGCGATCACAAGATTCCTTTGGACAAGACTAAACTCGTGAAAGAGACCCTTGCTCGTTGCTACGATTGCAGTGCGGTGAGACACAGAAAACCAAGTGAATCAAAGAGTACTTTGTATAAACCCGATGAATCAGACTAAACCAACTCTGTCAGTTCCTTTCCATTTAAGCTTTTAAATTATCTGTATATTTATGAAATTGTTTGTTATCAATAAATATAGTTTGAACTTAAACAAAGTGTGGTTTTATTGTTTTAGCACGTGGATGAAAATGGTAGCTTTGTTTGTTTTTTCGGCCGTTGTCGTCTGCAAAGCAAAGGACAATTCAACATAGGTTCAAGTTGAGATACATCCTGTGGGTATTGAGCTTGACTGAAATCTCATTGTGTCTTAACTCAGTTGAACAAAGAGGTGCTAATTTTTCATGCAAATTTGGTTCAGTGTAAGTTCGTATAATTAAAAGTTTGAACTTTGAAGCTACGGGTAAAGTTGTAAAACTTAAAGCGGATGATGGCTGCGAAACTAAAAATCGACATAGATTCTAGCGACGAAGTGGTTATATAAATTTTGAGGAAAATAAGAATAAGAAGCGGTTCTTTATACTGCACAATTTATTGATTCTAAACTTAAATGTTTCGGAACCCTCTTATTAGTTTTATCCGATTATAATATCCACAGCTTTGATGGTCTAGCGGTTAAGACACTGCGTTGTGGCCGCAGTAACCCAGGTTCGAGTCCTGGTCAAGGCATGTTGTTTTGATCTTTTTCTGTAAAGGATATCTATGGTGGCCGATTGCTGCCAATAGTTTTTTTCCCGTTTTTTATACCGAAAATTCAAAATATAAAATAATTTAAACTTTTTTTAATCGGAAATTTAAAAAAAAGTCAAACGAAAATGAAGTAAAATCAAATCATACCAAAATGAAATGAAATCAAATCAAAATAACTTGAAACCAAAACGAAACGAAAGTAAAATGAATTTTCGTAGTGGCCGAGCGCTGCCACTACCAGCATGCCTTGCACGACTATCACAACTCGTATCCCATCATGCAATACAGGGATTCTAAAAATGGCGGGAGTACGTCTTTGAGTTTATGAGTCTTCTCTGTTGAAAATGACGGACAAAAGGTATTCAACGTGGAAGGAAGATGATATGCTTAAAGAAGCAATGGAAAACTATGTTAAACAGGGTTTAAAACGTGAGGAAACCATCGATTTTTTACGAAAAGACTTTCCTCAATACCCTTGGAGTATCCGAACGCTCGACAGACGTCTGCGCCATTTCGGAGTTTATTACAACGATGACACAGTTTCAGTCGAAGACGTGAAAGATGCCGTAAAAAAGGAATTGGAAGGGCCAGGAAAACTTTTGGGGTATAGAGGCATGCACAAAAAAATCCGACAAAAATACAACATCTTTGTTAGCCGAGATCATGTGTACGACATTATGTCTGACCTTGACCCAGAAGGACTTGCTGCTCGTAGTGGCGTTGGAGCTAAGAAAGTCAGGCGGAAAAAGGGCAATTTCTCCTCAAAAGGTCCAAACTGGGTCCATTCTTTGGATGGCCATGATAAACTAATGGGCTACCAGAATTCTACTTTTCCAATCGCTATTTATGGCTGCTTAGATACAGCCAGCAGAAAGCTGCTATGGTTGCGAGTTTGGTCCAAGAACTGTGATCCGCAGTTAATTGGCCGTTGGTATTTGGAACATCTCATGGAAACCATGCTCATGCCTGCAATGCTCAGAATCGACAAAGGTTCAGAAACAGGCACCATGGCCACCATTCATGCATTTCTTCGCAGGAATCACACTGATGTAATTGATCCTGTGGATACTATTTTGTATGGCCCATCAACATCAAACCAGGTACAGTGTAACTGCACATCATTGCAAGACAAATTTATAAATATTTTTTATTACCTTGAGAGCATAGTTCCCAGCCCCTTTGATCGTCCAAGAATAATCAGGAAAAGGATGGAATTGAAGGGGACTCTGCTCAGAAATTCATAATTTGTAAAAATTATATTTATTTTATATTGTATTCTCTTAAATCATTGTAATGTTATTCATTGCCCTTATGGGGATGAAATAATAAGTACCTGTTTCACATCAATTTTGAAATCCAGTAAAATAACTATGCATTGTGCGCACTGTGCGCCAGCCTATTTGTCAGCAGCCACTTAGTGAAGCATTTTTCTGCTTTTTTTGGTCATGCATCCATCTCAGTTTTTGTGAGCCCAAGTATAGAGTGTGGCTGTAGGTTTGGTTTCTTGCACCTTCTCCTATTGAGATATCAAGTTCACTAGATGATAATAACATTGAACAATAAATGACTGTGATGCACACTGGTTGAGAGAGAGACCCTTTAAATCAATCAGGAATTTTCAAACGTTTTTATGCCCTTCAGTTTTTGCTTTGACTTGTTGAGATGAACAAAAGCTTTTCACCTGGAGGGGGTACTTGACCCATGTTTGAGTATAGAGGTACTGCTGAAGGTTTGAATAAACCATACCGGTAACCCTGTTTAGGACAAAAAACACCTACCCTGTGTTGGACAACATGCTCTATTTCCGGACAAAGAAAAATATACACTCTTGGTTTACAATCAATCAGTCAATTTTTATACACAATTGAAGGGCTCCAAGCAAGAACGTCCTAAGTGACTTTTTGTCAATTTTAGCCTAAATGTGGTGTTTTTGGCTTAAAAAGGTGCTTATTTTTCAAAGTAATTACAGATTCATGGTCAAATAATTGAACCTGATCCAACTAGAGCAAAAAAGTCCACTTTCTGAAGGAAATATTTTTTGCCCTTTAAGATACCCTGGATAAACTTTTCAGAATATTTTTTTTGTTCTTTTGAAAATGAACAAATTTCTGACCAGGGAGGGATTCTTAAAATTACCTTTATGTGATCCAGACATTTTTTCGACCAGTGAAAGCTTTTTGAGGTCCAGAATTTAAGATTTGTGACAAAATTTGCCCAAAAAGAAACTTAGGACATTTTTGCCTGAAGTCCTTCAATTATAATAAAACTATAAGCTTGTGGTTGAGCTTATAGAAGCTATAACCTTATGGATTTGGGTTTTAACTTGGTAAAAATGATCTGATGCTGACCGATGGCCTGCTAGACCAGCAAATGTATCCAATCTCAAATTCAGATTTCAAACAACTAGGCCCTGCCATGTTATGTATTTTCGTAACCATATCCTCTCTGGATAGTCAAGCAGATGAGCAGGTTTTCAGGATCAGCTCACCTGCTCGACTGACTGTAAAGGGACAGCCAGCAGTCTATAGTACATGTATAATAACTATGTATTTTTACAATAACTTTTGAATGCCTTTACTTCGTTAGATTGAGAGATGGTGGAAAGAGTTACATGAGCGAATGGAAAAATTTTTTAAAAATCAGCTGACTTGGCTTAAAGATCAAGGCCATTATGATCCACATGATGATGTTGACAGGCTTGTGAAATACATATATCTCATCTCTTTTTCAATTAGAAATTGTCAGAAACTGACATACAGTCATCATATTTATTCTTACTGTCTGTCAAAATGTAGAAGCGTGTATGCTGAAATAACACACTTAAAAAAAATCCAAAAATTACTCTGCACGAGTAGGGCTGTCAGCAGTTGCATTATGTATTGTGTATGTACTAGCAGCCCACCATCTTGTTTTGTACTCCTTGTCAGAGCCTGATGCACTGATTTCTATTACTGTTGCTGGGATATGAAAGAAGCCCCTGCCTAGTTTACTTGATGTGATTCTCATGATGATTACAATGTAAATGAGACAATGCATGTACAGCAAAGCAGTTAGGGGACTCATGACTTCCAGTAAGCAATATTTGATTAGTCACCCACATTCATTATAATCGCCTATTTTGGCATTTTTGATGATGATTCACTGAAAACATGCCTCAATTTTTATCTTTACATAGGATGCTCCTTTCCTTTATAATGATTCCTGTGGTTCAGAAAGAGCTAGATATCTTTAAAGACATGGTGTGGAACACACACAGGATACGAGCCCAGAAAGACACAGTTTTGCCTGACGGTATCCCCAATCACATATACAGTTTTCCTGAGCAGTATGGACTACAGGAATGTGGTAATCTTAACCCTTTCAACACTAATATTAGTTTGTGAACTACGAGTTATTATTAATTTTAGTATTGAATTTATTTTTTTTAGTGTCTGGAACCTAGTTGTTTTTATAATTAAGATGGCCGACCAATCCAGACTTTAGTACAAAGGCTTTTAATTTTTATTTTTATGATTTCTCGTGTTTTCACATGAAATGTGATTTGAGATCGAGAAGGGTATGAATCCTGTAATGGATCATTATGTATTTTCATAAATGTTGGAAAATTGTCAAGTATCAAACAAAGCACCAATCATTATTATTGGTGTTCTGTTTTGCAGGCCTACATGTGACTGAAGATGAATTAAAACAGGCTGCATTCCAATCTGGCGTCCTTGATGTTGCTGATGACTTTCTTACCACTGAGTGCAGAGCAGAATGCGAAAGAATCATCGACATAGACCATTTGAAGCCAGGAGATTGCAAAGAGGCATTTCTTTATTTAAAAAGAAATTTTAGCTTGTAATAAGACACTGTCATATCAGTCTTTCTTGTAGTCCTTTGTTCATTTTGTTCAAATTGCACAAAATTTCAGCAACCTCATTTCCAGGGTCTCTTTTCCCCACCCTCGATCCTGGAGCGAGAAAGAGAAACTGGGAATGCGGATGATTATTAATCATGAAAAAAAAAACAATAAAAGGCATAATTTATGTTTTTTTAATATTTTAGTAACAATATATTATGTTCTGTGATTTAACTGAATTTCCCAGTAACAATACTTAATTTCAACAATTTGTAATCTTGATAGTATGCAAATGTAATCTACTGTACAATTAATGAGTGATCTGTACAATTAGGTTGCATTCAGTTCACTGTATTGAACCCAACTAAAAATAAATGGAACAGCATCAACATGTATATTTCTAATGTTCATTAAAAAAACAGTAACATTTACATGGTGAATATGAAACAACTCAACTGCAACAAATTGACTGTTGATTTGTATCTCCATTAAATATATTATAGCTAACATTTGTTATCACAAAGTCAAAAGTCGTGTTCAATCAATAAAGTAATAGCTGAATCATAATTATATGCTGAAGGTATAATTAAGGTATTTTCAATTTTGGAGAACACAATTGAATCATTCAACTGAACTGGAACCCAGAACCTGAACAAAATACCTACATGTAATGTTGATGAACAAGGACATCCACCATCGCTGACTGACACATGAAAAGTTTTGCCAAATAATAGCAGACACCTTCAACCGCACATTTAAATGTAGCTGGCTGTTGCAGGCTGAGAATCTACATGTTAGATTTGTTAAATGTTTGGAAGCAACATACCCAGTTCAGCTACATGTACATGTAGGTGCCATAATGTTCGTACAGGCAATATTAAAAGGCAGTGGTCATAATAAGTGTACTCGAAGAAGACCCACCTTGTACAGGGGTAGAGGGGGTTATGCAAGACACCACCAATCTGATGAACCTCATAGACAAGCCTTTATTGCCCTGAAGATTTGAAATGAGACCTTGATATATTTCTGTATGCATGAAGTGTGCACTGCTGGAAAAACAGCACACACAAAGAGGTTTGAATCTGTTTCTAAGTTTCTACTCCTGATAGCGTGCGGGCTATACAAGCAAGACACAATCTTTTAAGGCAGGGGGAGAGGGAGTACATAAAGGGACTACCAGTCTTTTTCTGGAACAGTGGGTCCAGTCCGAGTACAAAAGTTTTGACCATTTCCCTAACATTTCTTTATGCACTTATGCATGGGGGAGGGGGTGACCTGGGCAGATCATGCCAATTGACTACATTGATTACCAATATGGATCAAGTGCATTGCACTTATCCATGCATAATATAAGGGTGATTGGACCAACTTTTTGGGCACATGGTATGGATTTTTATAGAATACTACTTGGAAAGTCAAATGTCTCATATCTGCCTGCCTGCCCACACCCCCCCCCCCCCCCCCAACAATCAGGCAAAATATCGGATCAGCCACTGGCTGTATGTGAAACACTTTACTTTTCTATTGGCCAAAGGCCGAGCATACCACAAAAACCATTGCAGGAGTGGTTCTTAATAAAGGTAGATATTGCAAGTTCTGATAGGTTTCCTGTGCAGTACAAAAACTGTCGGTCACTTAGATCCATTAAATCTACTGAAGCACTCTCTGGATCATATAGATCATATCCGCTGCCTTGGATGTCAACTAACATTAGTTTCTGACCTGATCTTTGGTATGTGAAGTGGGTCAAACACTCTGCTTTCTGGCCCATGATGTCTGTGGGGTCAACGCACATTGCACCATTGTTGTTGATGTACTTGGCAAAGTTTCCAGGGATAAATTCCTCCACTGTCACACATTCTTTATCTTCAGTTTCACCATGGAAGATTTTTCTGTATTTGAACACAGTTCCAAATAGTTCAGATGAATTACTCGCCTGTATTTCAGCATGGAGTTGTGATGTGAAGTTTCTGGCCAGGAGATGCATTTGCACAACTTTACGATTGTGTTGTTCGACTGTTTGCTGCGTGTCAGAGATTGTCTTCAGCGCATCTGGGAGGTAATGCTTGATTACCCATGTTGTTTCATTGAATGATGGATGCTTGGAGTTTGCCTTGAAAGCCTTGCGGAATCCTCCAACACCAATAGGTTTCTTTTCTTCGCAAAACTCAACAGTCGTGGGAACTTTCGACCACGACAACAGTTCCATGTCGAATTGGAAGATATTTATAACCGTTGTTGCTGTTTCTTTGTTGATTTTACCAAGTTTTAACATTGCAGAGATGGACAAGCTGCGGGGATACGCACTTGGTTTGGACGTGGGATGATCTTTCTGTAGCAATTTGCTTGGGCTTGATTTGTATTTCCGAGGAGGTAGAAACTCGAAATCCGAGGTTGAACGAGTAGAGGAATGTGTCACCTCTAGTTTCCTCTTTTTTAAACTGACGTCGGTGTCTCCATCTGTGTCGGCGCCAACTTGAATAAAACGTACGTATACGACTTTCAAATGGGGTATTTGGGCTACTGTTTTGCAGGAAGGCCCCTGCTCCCCTGCTAGAACATCACACACTAAATTTTTTCCGATTTTGGGGATGAAATACCTTTCACAAGCACTTTTTATATTTCCAATTGTCATCTCCTCTTCCTCGTCAAAAGGGACGAATTCTCGAGGTCCGATCCGCGTGTATTTTTGGGCTTTGCCCGACACTTCAGCTGAGAGACGTTGCACTGTTAATTCTTCTCCTTTGGGTCGCCCTCTATGATCTTTGGGAGCGTTCTTTTTAGTTCGCTTCGCTCCCGCTCGTGCCTCCGCCATTTTTAGAATCCCTGTATTGCATGATGGGATACGAGTTGTGATAGTCGTGCAAGGCATGCTGGTAGTGGCAGCGCTCGGCCACTACGAAAATTCATTTTACTTTCGTTTCGTTTTGGTTTCAAGTTATTTTGATTTGATTTCATTTCATTTTGGTATGATTTGATTTTACTTCATTTTCGTTTGACTTTTTTTTAAATTTCCGATTAAAAAAAGTTTAAATCATTTTACATTTTGAATTTTCGGTATAAAAAACGGGAAAAAAACTATTGGCAGCAATCGGCCACCATAGATATCTGTGTCAGTTGTGTTTAGTTTTGAAGTAAGTGTGAATAGAGCGGGCAAGTTCAGGCACGGCTATTGTTCCTATTGTTTTAAGAAGGCCGTGGAAGGTAATTATTTGCAAATGAATGATTTACCTAGGCACTATCCCTAGTCATTTATTAACACAAAAGGTATAGGTAATTGACTAGGTACTTATTAGTATGCGGGAAATCCAAATTGTGACGTCATTGACTAGACACCTAGGCACCTAGGCACCCAGATACCTAGGCACCTAGGCCGTAAAACGGCGTAAAACAGCCTTATACTACTACTTGGAGCAAAAATATGGAATTCTATTCCATTTAACATCAGATCTGCAAACTCTCTCTCCGCTTTTAAAACACAGATTAACAATCTCGCTGTCTTCTAGTTAGTGTAATATAGTTAGTTATCATTATTGTATAATTGGAATAGTAAATTTTTTAGTACACGGCTTTTCTGTAAAGCAGTTAATTCAGTTACTGATGTAAACACCGTGTTTAAATAAAGTTTTATTCATTCATTCATTCTCTCTCTCTCTCTCTCTCTCTCTCTCTCTCTCTCTCTCTCTCTCTCTCTGCATCTTTGAAATAGGCATGCAAGGTTTGAATCGTGGTCTCTGTCTGCTTCTTCCTCGTGTCACCTTGACCAATAATCAGCAAATCACCTGCGGTCCTGACGGAGTACTCCTGGCAATGCTTGCAGTTTTTGATCTAGTTTCTGCTGAAGGTATTCAGGTGCAGGGCTGATTCCGTAAGGTGCTTAACATTCGATGTCGACCCAATGGTGTTTGAAATGGTGAGGTGACTCGACTTGTCATCTAACTCGATCTGGAGAAAGCCATCTTACAAATCAGCTTTGGAGAACACTTGTGTTTTCCCAAGTTCTGGTAGAATGCCATCAATCACGGGCAAGGAATAGTGGCTTCTGCTAAGAGCTTCATTCAAAGGTCTTGGGTCGATGCAAACTCTGACCTTCTATAAGGTTTTGCTGTTACAACTAGGCTGCATATCCACTTAGTAGGCTCATCTACTTCCTCAAGAACACCAGCATCTATGAGGCGTAAAATGAATGGGGTTAGTTTCTAGAGAAACTGTGGTGCTGCGTCGGTGGGGGGATGAAACACGAGAATTTAGTTTTATCGACTGAGTCGATAAGGTAAATTGACCACCGTAAAAAGATTCAAATAGCTGACGTTTCGAGCGCTAGCCCTTCGTCGGAGCGAATCAAGGAATTGTGGGTAGTGTGTGGTTTTATATAGTAAGCGGTGGAGCTACGCTATTGGTGGAAATATGAGGCGTAAAAGTTCTTTTTAAAATTTTTCTTTCAGCACGACGGGTACTCCGTTACTCTTCGGCACAACTTCGCAATTCCCAAGAAACTAGCTTCGTAGTAACATCTGGTTATGTCATAGGCAGTTTGTGCACGTGATTTATTTTAAGCTTTAAGTGATAATTTCAGCTTGACGTAATAGTTGCTTGGAGGTGCGCTAGTCTACTTAGGTGCCAATGAAGGGAAAGGAACAGTTTTTGCACCATGCGATTTTTGCGCTAAGCGATGGTTCATAGGTAGGATGTTTCAAAAATTACTGGATAGTCATTAACCTGTACGACACCGGCATCTGGTTTAGTTGTAGCTTGTAGCTGTTGCTATCCAAGTTTTGAAAGTTTGTAAGTTTAGCTCATTTTCGACACGATTTAGGTGCGGAATAGGCGATCATTTATATTTTTGTTGTTGAATTTTAAATAATATGACAGTTTTTAGCAAAAAATATTCCCGTAGCAAAATCTAACGGAAAAATATTAAGAATAGAGAAGATAATCTAGCTACCCCCACAATAGCATAATGCGGGTTAGTTTCTTATAATTTTCATCGTGATGCGATGAGATTGTATTATTTTCCCCGTACTCGTTCAACGCTTCGCGTATTCACGAGTTAAAAGGGAAAAATATAAATCGTATAAATAGGAAAACAAACTATAAACAGTACATTTTAAAGGCTTTGTGAAATAATTTTATCCAATTGGATTCCAATTACATACTGCAATCTGAAATAATTAGAATGTTGAAAAATGTGTAAATGGTGGAATGGGTATATTAATAATAATATCAACGAGACTGCACTAGTAACTCCATGCAGTTTAAGTGAGTCACCTCTAAAGAAATCAGGGGCCGGATTCACGAAGCCCTCCTAAGTTAAGACATATCCTAAGTATTGTTTCTTAACAATAGCCTATTGTTGGAATGACAATAGACTATTGTCAAGAAACAATACTTAGGATATGTCTTAACTTAGGAGGGTTTCGTGAATCCGGCCCCAGATAATCAAAATAGCATTCTTTTCCCAAGAAGGAAGGGGTTTGTCGTTTATTTTACTCACTGCCGCATGGTGGATCCTTACTGCCAAAATTTCTTCTTCTCCTTATCAGCTCATGTCTACCTTCTAGTACTTGAAGAGAAATTAAACAACATTATAATAACACCATTAATGGACCACTGTTTTTCTTCTAATATAAACTGCGCCGTATTTAATGTAAAAAGCCCCTTTCTCGAATAAGCGCCGCCGTCGAACAAGCGCCGCACCCCTTAACAACAACGCGGCGCTTATTACTTGGGCAGAGGAGCCCAAGTTATAAAATGCAGTTTGGTAGTGCACGAATTTGCAATCGGGCTCTAATGCGCGTGCGTCAAACTCAGTCAAGCGTAACGACGAGAAGAATAATGGTCAGCTGGCGTCTCGGCTAGCTTAAACGCTTTCTTGATAGGCTCGCCGGCGAAAATTAAATTCTAGTGGCAGATAAATTCTGATATCTTGATCGCTTACTCTTTAGCCGTATTTCAGTCTTTAATTCAATTGAATCGATGGAATATTATTCGAGTTATGAATTCTCAAAGGTACATGTACATCTTTAGACTCTTTGAATGGACTTGATTGATTTATGACAATTTACCATTCGTGCGCTAAAACGGGCGGACAAATCGTCACTTATATAAAATCGTCCATTACAAAAATACAGTTTCAAACAACTAGTTCTTTTAGATATAACAATAAAATAACTTTCGCACTACATCGAGAAAGGTGCAACAAGAAAGAAATTTCTTCACGGCAGATTTTGATCACGTGCTAGGCAACAAGCTCTGCTGACAGATCGAATTTCATTCGAACGCCTAAAGAATTATTTTGAACGGCTTGCAGTTAACGGCCCAAACAGAACAAAAATTTCGAACGGCTGGCTGTGAACGGCTATGGAAAAATTTCGAATGGAGTGAGTTTTCAGTCAGAAAGCGAACAAAACCAAAATAGGTCACTTTATGTAAACAAGGGCCCCAAGTGCCAGTGCGTTAGTCACGCAAAATTCATGTTTAAAATTCTTTCTGAACTTTATGTTTACCAATTGTGAAGATAAATCTTGAATGAAACTAAATATAATAATCGATGTCATACAGCGGGGAAATACGGAAGCTTGTAGGTGCCATCCGACATCCGACATCCGACTTGTTGAGAATCCGACATCCGACTTGTTGAAAATCCGACATCTGACTTGTTGAGAATCCGACATCCGACTTGTTGAAAATCCGACATCCGACTTGTTGAGAATCCGACATCCGACTTGTTGAGAATCCGACATCCGACTTGTGAGAATCCGACATGCAACTTGTTGAGAATCTGACATGCGACTTGTTGAAAATTCGACATCCGACTTTGTTGAGAATTCGACATCCGACTTGTTAAGAATCCGACATCCGACTTGTTGAAAATCCGACATCCGAATTGTTGAAAATCCGACATCCGACTTGTTGAAAATCCAACATCCGACTCGTGAAAATCCGACATCCGACTTTTGTCCGACTTGTGAAACATCCTAGACAGGTGACCCTATTCCACGGAATGATGGAACGGTGGAATGAATAGTTTTTTCAAAAAACACGCCTCTACTTTGTTTACAATTCACGTATTTACTGTGGAATTTTTGCAGTTTTTTCCCTGCGGCTTGTGTAATATAAACTGACATGAAAGTTTATACAACTGAACAATGAACATCAAATGTGTAAGCGTTCTCGCGTTTGCCACTCATTTTCTATGTTAATGAAAAATATTCAAATTAAAAACGGGATGAAACGCGTTACAGAGAAAAAGAGAAAATACATTCCACTTATATGGATACGTCACAGGAACCGCACCATATGCTGGTAATCGTCAACTTTTTTGATTCCCTTTAATGCATCGTGATGTTCCCGAGTGATGTAATCGGAGTCTTCTAATTTTGCTTGTTTTAGCGCTTTAGAGTGCCACAGCCTTTGAGGAATGACTTATTTGAAAATTTATAACCTTACGCCATTGTCGTTTCATGGGCCCCTGTTTTAAGAGTTATTTATTCATATATATTTGACCAGCCAGAAACGATCATATCATCGTGACTGGAGACTCTACGGAAATTATTTTAAGCCCTAAAGTTTTAGATTTATCTTATTCCGTGTTTTAGCATATTCCGCCATTTCACCGTTCCGTTCCATCACTTCCACGGAAAAGGGTCACCAGCCTGGGATGCCGTTTCATAAGTCGGATGTCGGATTTTCACAAGTCGGATGTCGGATTCTCAACAAGTCGGATGTCGGATTTTCACAAGTCGGATGTCGGATTCTCAACAAGTCGGTTGTCGGATTCTCAACAAGTCGGATGTCGGATTCTCAACAAGTCGGATGTCGGATTCTCAACAAGTTGGATGTCGGATTCTCAACAAGTCGGATGTCGGATTCTCAACAAGTAGGATGTCGGATTTTCAACAAGTCGGATGTCGGATTCTCAACAAGTCGGATGTCGGATTTTCAAAAAGTCGGATGTCGGATTCTCAACAAGTCGGATGTCGGATTTTCAACAAGTCGGATGTCGGATTTTCAACAAGTCGGATGTCGGATTTTCAACAAGTCGGATGTCGGATTCTCAACAAGTCGGATGTCGGATTTTCAACAAGTCGGATGTCGGATTTTCAACAAGTCGGATGTCGGATTTTCAACAAGTCGGATGTCGGATTCTCAAAAAGTCGGATGTCGGATTCTCAAAAAGTCGGATGTCGGATTCTCAACAAGTCGGATGTCGGATGGCACTTACAAGCTTCCGTAGGGAAAGGTACGTAGCAGAAAAGACAGAAAAAATTTAGCCCTTTTAAGTTTGTTGTAGTTGTCAGGAAAAAGTGCACCAAATTTGCATATGTCAAAAGGGTAATTTGAAACCTGAATACAGACTATGCGCTTCCACGAATTCTCTGTTTTCCTTGCATTTACGCTGGCCAAATTACAATTAAGCTTTTCCAATTCTACCAGCGTTAAATATAATCCTTGCACCCGCACTTTACGTAAGTCTTCACGTGTTCCACTTTACAAATGTGCACCAACAGTCAATGACATTCAAGACTATCCCAGTACTCAGTGCACTTCCTATTATCAAACCCTAAACTGACGTGCATGCAGATTTTCCAAGATATATACATTTCAATACGCCTTATAAAACGACGCCCAAGTATACGCTCCCACAGCGTCTTGTTCAAGGAGGTGTAAAAACTTGTGAACGCAAAATCCTAACCTTGCACAACAAGTCCGACTTCTTTCGTTTCTTAGTGACCTGTGCACTAAGTTTCTTTTTTTAGTGTCTGCTTCAAGACATTTAATGACTTTTCATTAAGTGGTGTATGGAGTTTGTTGATCGGTGTCTGTTTATTGGCTTTTTTGTAACAAAAGCTGCAACCAAATTGGAAGTAGCCACTGGTCCTCTGAATATTAAAGAAAAATTCATTGCCTGACGACTGAATTCCACGTTAAATTTCACGCGAAAAACCGATATCGCCCTCATCGCTTCGCGATTCGATATCTGTTTTTCAAGTGAAATTTAACGTGGAATTCACGAGTCTGGCAATGAATTTTTCTTGAATCGCATATGTCAAAGAAAAACAACGTTTCCAGCGGGAAAGCCATTTCAATGCCAATTGTCAAGAGCTAACGAATAACTAGCGAATAGAAATCAAGACTGACTCAAAATCACGGTGAATCACGCGCGGTCAGGAGAAAAACTTGTGGTAGCGACAAATTTTAAGTTTGGTTTATATGAAAATGACATTTTATGACTGAAATTGATGCTGTTTGTACGCTTAAGTAAAATCGAACTGCAAACGTTTGTGGTGAAAATTAAGCTTTAACTGACTTCGGAAGTTTGTTATCACCGGTTGACAAATAAGAATTTTATCAGAGCGACAAGTAAACATCACACTAAATGGAAACAAGCCTTTGGACAACAAAGAAGGCAAATTTGTAAGTACTGATGGATTGGCTATTAAACATTCCGTAAAAAATATATATTTATCTTATCGCCATCGATCACTTTAATTCATAAGTTGACGACGATTAAAGGATCCGGACGCGCATCTCCGCTCGAACAGGACTATTTTTATTCTCACCTTATTTTCGCGACTCATTTCTAAGAATAAATGGGGTTAGTTTCTAGAGAAACTGTGGTGCTGCGTCGGTGGGGGTGAAGCACAAGAATTTGGTTTTATCGACTGAGTCGATAAGGTAAATTAGCCACCGTAAAAAGATTCGAGAAAGCTGACGTTTCGAGCGCTAGCCCTTCGTCGGAGCGAATCAAGGGATTATGGGTAGTGTGTGGTTTAATATAGTAGGTGAAGCTACGCTATTGGTGGAAATTTGGTGACGTGAAAAACAAATGTAAATTAGTTGAATGAAAAGCGTTCGTTGATTCCGTGGGATTTGAGAGTGCCGATTTGAAAGATGATTTTTTGTTCTAACTTTTTCCGGCTTTCTGTGTTACCCTGGTGTAGGGAAAGGCCGCAGATTGTCATGTGTTGTTTAGAATGGTTAGTGAGATTGAAATGACGCGCGACTGGTTTGGATGCGTCTTTGTCATTTTTTTTTCAACGTCTCGGAGATGTTCGCGAAAACGGTCGCCCAGTCTCCTCCCTGTTTCGCCAATGTATATCTTTTTGCAAAAAGTACATGTTATGCAGTAGATAACATTTACGGAGGTGCATGTGAAACGATCAGTGATTTTAATAGATCGTTTGGGTCCCGTTATTTTGTCCGCGTTATGAATGAAAGGTCAAGTGTTGCATCGTGTGCGTGCGCATTTAAAAGTTCCCGGTTCATCGTTAGATTTCAGTGTGCTCGTCACTAGAAAGTTGCCTATGTTTTTGTCACGTTTGAATGAAATTAGTGGGGGTTGTGAAAAAATTCTGCTAGTTTCGGGGTCGTTTTGGAGTAATTTGAAATTTTTTAAAATGATGCTTTTGACTGTGTGATTGTGTGGGTGGAAAGTGAGGGTGAATGGAATTCTCTCGTTCTCTTCCTTCTGTGACGTTTGTAGTGCGGATTGTCTGTCGATTTGTTGTGCACGTTGTTGGCCCATATTAACCCATTGACACCTGAACCGCCCGTAACCGCCCGTACAAGACTCCACTGCTTTAAAAAATTGTAACTTTCTAAATCGTGCGAACATTGCCTAAACTAGCAGTTGTGAGCATTGACTAGAAAGTCTTTCAAATTGAGATACCCAATAAACACAAAAAAGTCAGCGATTTTTGCAGAATATCAGCGTTTGAATTTGGACAATAACAAAAATTACTGTTTTTAACGTCATAGAAAAACAACAAAAATCACGTTTTTGCCTTTAGTTTTTTTTATTCAAATCATCGTGGCAAACCCAAAAGTCAACATTTACAGCAAAGTTCAGTCCTAGTCCTAGCTTAGCAGTGAATTTTTTTGCTCTTATTCGTTGCTCGGGCCTAGCTACAGCTTCTTATACTAGTGCATACTCACCTTGCCTCGATTTTCAACATCACCACCGCACTGCATGCTGGGAAATAAACAGATTTTTTTGACAGCGTCCATTCCGTCCTCCACAATTTTCATATATTTACTAAGTCCACAGCCACTCTGACCCACCGCCGAAATTTCGCGCTTGTTGTGTTCTCCTGTGGTCGCAACTTCCAAAATATGCCGCGGTAGGTCGAGAAATTCATCCAGAGTCGAGTCCCAAAGCTACTTCGTTTCCAGGCGGCCATTTTTCTAGTTCAACGAGCAACGAGCCAAATTCGTAAACGAAGTACAACACCTAACTCGCTTCATTGAGAAGTGGACTCTGAACTACCTCCAAGCTTAATGATGCTCATCAGGCAGCTACTAAAGATGAAAAATGGCTGTGAACGTACCAAAAATCGTAGATAATTCATATTGGACCCTTTATTGCAAATCAACCAAGCAAAATGAGATCGTCACAATGACGTTTCCAGTAAACTCGAGCCTTCAGTGTTTTAGAACAGCAGCACTTTCAACGGTAACTCCAAATATGAAGTCACGAAATCCTATGGGGCGTGTGTATGCAGAAAATCACTAAAAAACGTAAAAATCCTCAGGTGTGAATGGGTTAACAACAGAGTCAGGGTACCCACGTTTTTTAAAAAACTGGCACATTTCTTCTGATTTATTGGAAAAATCGGAGTCATCACTACAAATACGTCGAAGTCTGAGAAATTGAGAATACGGAATAGCGTTTTTAACGTGTGATGGATGTGAGGATGAATGTAACAGATAACTGTGGGAATCTGTAGGTTTGTAGTGCACACTTGTGAATAAACTGTTGCCGTTGATTGAAATATTGATGTCAAGAAAAGCGACAGAGGTTTCTGAAATCTCCCAGGTATATTTTAGAGCCGGATGAAAAGTATTGACAGAAGTTATGAATTGATTAAGTTCCTCTTTACTGGAAGAGGTAGCGCCAATGCAGTCATCGATGTAGCGGCCGTAGAGTTCGGGTTTGGTTCCGTGGTACTGATTGAAGAATTTGTTTTCGACGTAGCCTACAAAAAGGTTAGCATAGCTTGGTCCCATTTTGGTGCCCATGGCGACTCCATTTACTTGTTTGTAGTAGTTTTGGGAAAATGAAAAACGGTTGAGTGCCAAAACTAATTCAGCTAAGCGGAGCAGTGTTTCTGAGCTTGGGTTTTGAATGGAGCGCTTGTCGAAAAAATATTTTAGTGCTTGAAGCCCTTCGTCATTGGGGATGACGGTATATAAAGAGGTAATGTCCATAGTGAAAATTAATTTGTTTCCGCTGGAAAAACTGAAATCACGGAAAATTTCGAGTGCGTGATTGGTGTCCTTAATGTACGAGGGTAGTGATTTGACAATGGGGGCCATGATTTTGTCTAAATAGCTAGAAATTAGTTCGGTAGGACAGCTACAAGCGGAAACAATTGGTCGGCCCGGATTGTTTGGTTTATGGATTTTCGGTTTGAAATAAACGCACGAGGTTCTAGGAGTAGTGATGATGAGATTGTTGGCGGTAACTGGTAAATGCTGTTTAGTAATAAGGGCTTGGATAGTTTCTTTGACAATTTTTTGGTTGGTAGGAGTGAGATCTTTATCAACTTTGGCATAGAAAGCGGTGTCAGAAAGTTGCCGAAAAGCCTCTTGTCGGCAAAGGTCGGTCCGCCAAACAACTACCGCGCCGTTTTTGTCGGCCGCTTTGATAACAATGTCCCGTCGTTTGCTAAGACTTTTGAGCGCTGTCCACTTTCCTGTTAAAAGGTTGGAAATTTTGGTGTGGCGGTTGAATTTAAGTTTTTGGACATCGTGACGACATTTTTTGACGAAAAAATCTAAAGAAGAAAACTGGCCCTCTGGGGGAGTCCATTTTGATTTGCGAATGGTAATTGTTTCAAAAACATCTTTTTCCGAGGTGTTAGAGTTTTTTTCTTTGTCATGGGAAAATGCTTTTAATTGGACGCGGCGAAGGAAAGTTTCAACATCTTGTTTGACTGAAAATTCGTCGGTTTGTTTGGCTATGGGAACAAAATTTGAACCTTTACTAAGAACAGATCTCTCCGAGTCAGAAAGCGGCAAATTTTCCGGAATTGTAACTACGGCGTTGTGATTATCAAGTGGAGAGTCTTCGGATAATTGAGGGCCTATTAAATGATCAAGTTTTTGGGCCTTGATTTGGTTTAAGGTGTTGAACAATTTAGCGTTGAGTTCCTGAATTTTAAAGCGGATAGATTGTACTAAAACAGCTGGGCAAATTTTGCTAAGTTCAGAACGGTATTGGAGAATTTGCTTGTCGAGTTCGTTACGTTTTAGGCACATAGCTCTGATAGTGATCCTCATAATATTGCGTGAAAAGGAATTTTGAGCATGTTGAATTTCGTGAATGTATTGTTCGTTGGAATCAGAGAGTGTAGAAGCGTGGAAATTTGAACGAAATCCTTTTGGAATGACTTTGAATAAAAGGCAACGGCCGATGAAATTGATGTGACTACAAAACCTAGTTTTGGTAAAGATGTGAGTGGCTAAACGAAAAGCTAAATTACTGCAAGTGGGTGGGAAAGGAATAAGATAACTACTACTAAACATGTTACTAACTATCATTATTGCCTTTTGTACCTCTTATACTATTATTACACCGGATTTCTTTGATACTGTACAAGGCAGGAGTTGGAATACAAGTTATGTTTTTGATTTAAGAAAGTTCGCTGAAAGCTCTACTTCGGACAGCATCTTTTCTATTTTTAAAGCAACCAGACGGCCGTTTCGGTGTATAATAGAAATTACTTTTTATTAGCTTAGTACAGTATGCTTGTTTTCACAAAACTTCTTTGTTTGATTTAGACGTTTTTTTCTAAGCATGAAATATCGGTTTTTGCCAGAAGCTCGCTCTCTTCTTGTAGCATTTGTAGGACTGCAGTGTGAATGGCTTCTTCACTCTCTACAAAGTTCACATTTTGGTTAAAATTGGAAAGAACAGGAATTCACTCTAGATAAATTTATCATTTGTGAATAGCACGTCTATATTTTTCGCTTCAAATCAAAGCTCACTACTTTAAAAGAAAGTATACATACTATATAAAGAAACTACACAAACATCGTCCTTCGAAGATGCCATGCAATATCACTTCTCAGGTATGCAATTCACGCTAAATACCCTCGCTTCGTTAGCCGATAAGAAAGCGAGTTTTCCTTGACGTATGCGATTGTAACACGGCCGTATCGTGTATAAATCCTTTACCACGCTATGTAAATAACCAACTGGTTTAGCCCCCAACCAGTCTTAACAAAATTTGTGTACCGTTTGTGACATTTTGCAGTGCTAAATACTTCAATTCGCCGTTTTTTAAAAGGAAAGTACTCACAGGCAAAAATGTTTACTTTTGTAACTACAATACCCAAAAGTTAAATTAAAAGCGCGCAGTACTCGCGCCTTTTTATAAACGTATTCTACCTTGTATTCTCTCTCATATGAGAAAACGCAAGCCCTTAATTGATACTGCATTGTTGGTCATCTAGAATGACCGATTACGGGATCTAAAACAATAGAGGTGTTGAGATAACATCATCCAGGATCAACACAGATCACATTTCGGGGGCCTCAGAAAATTCCTGAAACATGTAAATCACACGTCGTCTTAATTCGTGAACACTCATTACGATCATAACGTGTTTGTTTATTATATTCAACAACTGAAGGATCGATAATCGAACTAAGAACTTTGAAAAGGCCTTATTTCAGGTACAAGTTTACAGCCCGAGAATTCAACCGGTCATTAGAGGAGTGAAATGTTGATGTTTGAAGCGAGAAGCGAAATACGATTAAGCACGTCGAAATGTTATGTCAAAGTGGTTACTTAGGAATATGTCAGTTATTGGGCTCTCGCTTTCTCCTGTACGTGTGTCACGTGTTTCGGAAAAGCGGGTTGAAAGTAGCCCTCCAACATTCGTTCTGAGATGAGTTTGACGTTATAATCAGCCAAGTGATAATAAGTCAACGGCTTACCTGATGAATTTCCTCGTATTTTGATTTCTTTACCATCTTTTGAAAATATTCCCATAAACAACAAGGCGTAAATTTTGCAGTAAACAGCAGTTCTTAAACACTTCATCGCCAAGTGAGAAATTGCTTGGCAATAAATTGAAAATGACTGAGGAAATTAAACAAAGCGATTTACGATGTATCACTCACATTGACATAAGAAGGAAGCCACCTGCCACGGCTCACGTAGCGCCGAAACTATTCATTATCTTGTAATTTAAATACTTTTGTTTAAAACTCATTAATTAGGATGCATCAGCAGGGTGCAGGATTACAAAGCGTTTATCACTTAATTAGCTTTAATGTTCATGTATTAGAAATTCTAAACGCGACCGTTTCCCAACCGCGCATTTGACTTTTTTTGGATAAAGGTCAGTCACAAATTCCCAAAACAATGTGGGCGGGTCTAGCGATCAAATGGCTCACTGGTCAGGACCTTGCGTCACTGGGTTCCCCATTTTCTACAAGAGTAGGCGAATTCAATTTTTCAGTTCCGATAGCCAGATGGCATAGACTACAAGCTGGCGTGTATGGTCGAAATAGTCTGTGGGGCACCTGTAAATTGTTCAAGCGTTGTAATTTATTGTAATTGATCGACTCTTTCCAAATATCATATCCATGTCCTTAGTTTTTGCACCGGTCACAAGCAATAAGTGTCATTTAATTTTTTGTTCACAGTTCTCTTGAAGCTGAGCTGACATCACCGTTGGAGTTGGTAAGGCTCAATTGCGCAGACTCCGTGCTAGACTTGTGCTAGACTCCGAGTTATTCTACATGCATATTCTACAGCAGATTCCCATTAAATCGACTTTGGATAACTCGAACATCCCACTAACTTGAACTAATTATATTTTCCCTTGACACAAAATTGACTCAA
Organism: Dendrophyllia cribrosa; assembly: GCA_024195265.1. Classification (NCBI taxonomy): domain Eukaryota; kingdom Metazoa; phylum Cnidaria; class Anthozoa; order Scleractinia; family Dendrophylliidae; genus Dendrophyllia; species Dendrophyllia cribrosa. Next base: position 48,790,075 of record JAJLRJ010000003.1, read on the forward strand.
ATTTAACCCGACAACTCGAACCCCACTAACTCCCTTGGGAGTTTTCCTATATATCTGAACGGCGGACTGGAACAGGCTAACACATAGTTCTTTCTATCTAAAACGATAGCTAAAACAACCGCGTACCTTTCAGAGTAACTTTCATTGTGTAGCGAAAAGCAAAAAAGTTTTACAACCTACCTTTTATTGAAAAACATTGATCGGAAATGATTAGTGTAAATCCGAAAGGCGAGCCATTGCTTACCTTATTTCCTTAAAACAAAGAGCTTTAGCCATTATTTAAAAATTACGAATACGCCTGAAATTAAATATTTCTGCGTCATGAGCGCGGTAGAGCCTGGGCCATATTTGATAACGAAGTATCATGGGTATATAAGCTTTGAATAGCACGTGGCGAGTTATTTTGATTTTACAGTCTCGCAGGATTGGCTGTCTGGAGCTTAGGTTTTGGTTCCTACTCAGATCTTCTGTGATTTTCTTCCCTAAGGGATTTGTTCGGCAGGTTGTTTTTCTGCCCTCTGTCTAACCACATTCAGTTTCTTGCGTAGTTGCTCAGCTCCGTTCGTGCACCTTGCTCATTGGTGTTTACTGATTTACCAAGATAAAAAAAAAATTGTAAATAATAAAAATTGTATGTAAATAGCTTTATTTGCTACATACGGTTCCGGTGTTCGGACAAACCCGCAAAATAAACCTAATGGTATACATTTACTGTCTGTTGTGTAATGAAGCTGTATCTAAAGTTCAGATAGATATCCCAAGGGTTAGAGCGGCCGTCTCCCTCTCCAACCGCTTATTTTCTCTTGTTAACCCTTTAACTCCCAACCGGTGCCAAAAATCAAAATTCAAGGAAAACCCCAAATTTTAAGTGGTACCATTTTATGGCACGGCCGAAGAGGTTTCATTTCAATGGTCGCACAATAGGATTTCGCCAACAGACTCAAAAGTTAGAACTACATTATATGTCTCCATAATTGACTCTGGGAGTGAAGGGGTTAGTTTTCTTTCCACTGATGAATGCACCAGGACGACGTCAAAGCGGTTTTCTTCCGAGTCTAGAACCCTTATAACAGTGTGACGGACAGGACTGGATCCAAAAAAACGCCACAGAACTGATACATCTGCTTGGGTATTCACTGATTCGAAGACCACTCTCAAGATAGTTGAAAACACTTTCGGGGTCACAATGAAAGTAAAATTGGGATCATTTGGGGTCGAGATCATTTCGGTGTCAATTTGGGATCACTTCGGAGTCCTAATCATTTAGGAGGCAATCGGCTTCAAGTACTAATGAAGATGTCTGGTTTATTTTTTCACCAAAAGTGTACCACTGAGAACAAATAATGGTTCATGAGACGTACAAACGTCAAGAAAAACAATTAAAATGGCGATAAAATAACTTGACTTACCTGTTGCCGTGTGTCATTTTTAATTCGTGAATACGCGAATCGTTAAACGAGCTATAGTATACGGGAAAAGAGTATGCAAATTAGTCACTCCTTCGGTTGGTCGGGTCATTAAAGGGATGTAAACTTTTCTTGGTCACGCGATTTAACGCGTATCTACGTTGAAATATTAACCTTTGTTACGCACTTATTCCGATATGGTCGAGTTTTTGTCTCTCCGATACCAACGAACCGGGTTCGACTCCTAGCGGGGACGTCCAATATGCAGTTTTCTTTTCTTTTCGTTTTTTTTTTCGAACTGGACATTGTGAAAGTGATGCATTATTATTATTATTATTATTATTATTATTATTATTATTATTATTATTATTACGCTTAATCAAAGTGTATTTGGAAATACAGATGCTTAAAAATATTATAAGCGCGACGTTTCGGTGTCGTACTGACACCATTATCAAGCGAAAGCGAAAGATGGAAAAAGGACGCATTCAAAAGCGAAAGGAAATCTGCATACTCTATACAAAAAGCTTAGCCCTAAGGGAATCTGACTGTTTGTTTAGGGATGGCTTGTGCTCTCTAATCAGGAGCATCTCATACAATAGGCAGTCAAATTTAGTTTAGCACTTTTTCAAGACACTAAAGTTCTTTGCAATGTCATTAGGTGTTAAACCGTGCGTCGTGCGCTAGTGTTTGCCTATACTAGATGAAGTGCCTTTGTGTTCTTCAATCCTTTCATGTAGGTGTCTATAGGTAAAACCTATATAACTCTCATCACAAGAGTCACATTTGAACTTATATACTACATGTTGCTGATTGACGAGGGGTGGTTTCTTTTCTCTCCATTTAAGGTCTTCATCGATCTTTTTACTGACGAATACAGGCTGAACAGAGTGCCCTATTTTGGAGCAAACTACAAGAACTTAGCATCAACGAGCATACATTGAAATGTTTCAATCACGGAGGAATGTAGTGCGCATTGATTTGAAATCATTCCTGAGCATAACTTAAACAAGTGAATTTGTAACGCAAATGTTTTGGCCGTTTCGTAAGTCGTCTTCATCAATAAATTTAACGGCGTTCCAGTGAATCAATGTCAATAAAACTTTTAGATAATATTTTGCACATCGGTAAGCATGCGTGGTGAAGGTTTTAAAAAAATCCATCGAGTTGTTTCTCAGATTTTTGCAAAAGCGATTAAAATCGAAAAAGGTTTGAAATGTTATTGCGATTTATTTGAAATCAAACATACAGAATTTTTTATTCTTGCAAAATATATGTCATATACCATATTTTAAAATGTCTATGTGGGATTTTCAATGCGAAATCTTAAACGCGCAAAATTTCACTTTTACTGATTTCGTAGTTTCCTGTTTATCGTCGTCATGGTAATATCGATTTTCCCATATAATAAATATAAATAATTTAATAATTTATATGGCGCATTACTATAAGAATAATCTAATGCGCCTAACAATATATATTTAGCCAAACATCAATTCAAAACCGTCAGTGGTGAAAATTTCACGTTGATCTGACTTGGAAAAGACCGCTTACAAGCCGATTGAAAAATGTAGGTATGGTCTTCAGAAAAGTGTATCGAAACACCTTAATAGCTCACGGTACAAGGTTCAAATGACATGCTGTCATTTATATGCAAACTCCATACACTTCCGGATTCCAACGTTTATACAAGCTTGTAAATTTGCTTCTTATCTTTAATGTTTGCCACAAACTTAATTTGTAATATCTTTCTATTTTATACAACAATTGTCACTCCAAAAAAAGTAAGGATTCTTTTCCCATCGGAGAATCGAGACTTTAAAAACTCGATGAATAATCAAATTGCATTCGCGATCAGATAGCGCAAATCCTTTAATATTCTGCTACAGAACTGGTTTTCTTTTTCTATACATAAAATTGATATTTAAATATTGCCCTCGGGTCGTACTCATAACCTCCGCTAATTTGGTGAAAATTCTTTCATTTAGAGCGTTTTATATTCCCGAGTTGGCTCATAGGAGCCTTTGATCCGATCTGTTGTCCCCGTTTTGTTAATGAGATAAGCAAGGTGTACACATTGCAGCAAAAATATACTGTCATTACTACTATACTACATTGTCGTTTTTCGTGGTCAGACAGGGAAGTTTGACAGTTAGCTTTTTTACCCTTTTTCTCTCTTTGGAACGAAAACTAAAATGGCAGATCACCTGCTGAACACCCTTCGCGTCACTATAAAGTAATCAATTGACTACCGGTCTTACCACACGACTCGTTTGCCTTTATTCTTTCAGCAAAGTAAAGTAATTATAAACTCGGGTAGCTACAGATTTTTCGATCGCTTTCAATTTCAGGTTGGAAACAGGACTATATATTTAGAACTTCTTCATGCTCTAGGGAACTCTGTTTCAATAAAGGCGTGTGGAGAACCATGTTCAAGCCACTTGGCATAACAGCATGCGCACTTTACAAGGAGAAGTAATGACTAATGGTAGTAATGATCCCTGATGCCGCGGTGGCCAATCCAGACTTCATCGTTAAGGGGGGGGGGGGGGGGGGGGGGGGGGGGGGGGGGTCGGGCCTAAATTTTTTTGCAAGATAAGTGGGGGGAGGCGGGTATTCTTAGAGATGTTACCGATAAGTTTCATCAGTTATTCTACTCTGAGAAGTTTCTTTAAACCAAAACCAAAGAAATTACTTAACCAATGAACCAATCAGAACTCGTAGCAAATATATGTCGCCGGCGGAAAAACGCATGCAAGCAAGCCACGATTGGTTTTGGTTTTACTTCTGATTGGTTCAGAAAGTGGCGCGAGATTTTTAGCCAATCAGAAAGCGTAGCAATGCAAAACCAAAGTAATTGTGAGTTTACTTTCGACACTCAATTAAAAACTGCTCTTTTGAATCCAAACAAGCTTACTTAAATTTTGCGCGACTGGTGCAAGAGTAGAATCCACGGTACAGGGTAAATTGCGACGAGAGATCGACGTCGAAACAACGACATCAAGGAAGTGAAAGGACGACCAACGACAAAAGGATTCCATCGAATTGTGAACTTGAGGCGTCGGTAGTGCACTAAACTCCGACAGCGACACGCGAAACAGTGAAATTGCAAAATGAAGAGGTTTGAAATTCATACAAAGAACCTAGACAAAACCTCCCACCCATACCCTCCCCCTCCCCACCCCCCTCGCCCGCCCCTAACATGGCTTCCTCCAAGATTATCCGTAATATTAGGGGCCGACCATTTAACTTTTGAGGGAGGGCGGGGGTGGATGATTTGGAAAAAAAAATTCCTGCAAGCGCTTGTCGGAAAAAAAATTGCATGCAGCACAAATGGAATAGAAAAAAAAACTTCTTACAGTGCTGTAAGGAAGAAAAAAAGTGTTACAAAGCTATTTTATTATTTAGACTGAGAGCTGTACAAAATCACCAGCGAAACTGCACCTATTCTTCTCTTGCTTCCTTTTAAACTCTGGATTTGGTGGTGCTGCAGTCTGAATTATTGCTTCATATATGCAATGTATTACAATGTTATTAATATTGACATATCAAGCAATCTGTGTCGTTTTCGGGTTTTCTGTGGTTAAGAATGTCGGGCTTCCTGATTTGTTGTTTTGTTGCTTTTGTTGCTTACAAGGTATTGACATTTATTCCCCTCCTTTTATTGCAGTTACACACTGTCTTTATGGTCTCACATTTTATGCCAGGCAGCATTCAGAGCTCTCAAGCCTCACGCATTGAGCGTGAGACTCACGCATACGAATCCAGTCTCACGCTCTCATGCTAAAACTAATATTTCTCACGCATTTAAGGTTTCTGATTAAAACAGTTGATTTTGAGGTAGAAAATTGCTGCTTTAAGTAAGTACCTGCGTGAAATAACTATATTTATATTCTAATTCGCTGCCCCGCTCAACCCGAATACAAAACATTTATCATGTAATAGGCAACCACTATTGGGGTGTGTCAACACGAGCCGTATGCGACCCTCTTTATGTGATAGATACAATATGAGCGGGAGATCTGTATGGGTATTTACAATGGCGAGCCGAAGGCGAGCCATTGTAAATCCCATACAGATCGGACGCGAATATTGTATCTGACTTGTGAAATGAATGTCATACAAAGTGTGAAGAATGTTGTTTACATTCAATTTGATTGGTTGTTATATGAATGAAGTTAATCCGATGAACGCAAAGGGATTAGCATAACATTTATTTCATTTTAGAAGAGCGAAATGGCGTCCACGCGCTTTCGTCCTCCGAAAAGTTTATCGGAAGAAAGTTCTCTGCTCAAGGATGTGACTCCCCAAAACACTAAAAACAGCACGAAGTGGGCCGTTAAAATATTTGAACAGTGGCAGCAGGCAAGGGCTAACAAAAAACCCGAAAATGAAACTGTAGCCTTGGAGGCGAGTAACTGCAGGGTGGAAAACGTTCAAGAATTAAGCTGCAAGCTGGAGGTTATGACAGCGGAAACAGTAAACTTCTGGCTTAGTAAATTTATTGGCGAAGTAACAAATCAATGCGGCGGTCGATATCCCCCGAAAACGCTCTATTTACTGGCCTGTGGCATAAATCGTTTATTTAGTTATTTAGTGAAAAGTAAATAAATGGAAGGGGGCTCTTGTTGGTTGCTTTCCAAAGAAGCTAGTGGCTGAGTTACATGTACATAATTAGTATTCTGTATCAGTTACAGAATACTAATTAGCTTCATTAGTATTCTGTATCTAGATACAGAATACTAATGAAGCTAATTAATATTCTGTATTCATTCATCAACCCCAACATTTCCCTGCTACCTATTCAAACCCTCCCCGTGCTTTCAGACAGTTTATATATGTATTGGGATTTACAAAGGTATACATGTGACTTGAATACTGTTGTTGGATTGGTCATCACCCTCATGAATTATTAATGAATTTTACAATATGTCTTTACAATCAAAACTACAAGATAATAAATTTTACAAACAATTCGAAAAATGAGGCCCCATTAGGGGGGGGGGGGGTCTGGGTATCCCGTATCCCCTTAATTTTTGGCCCAAATATCCCGTATCCCATTAATTCCATGACTTGGTATCCCTTTAATTCCAATTACATCTGATTACGTCATTTCGTGTAACATATCTGAGTACGAAATTACGTAACAAAGTACTTTTTACTTTTACCAGATTTGTTCTCATGTACGTATGATACGTTATTAATTGGGATCTTAAGTAACAAAACGTTTTTTTGACAGACTTTTGTAAGGAATAAATTGTCTTTGAAGCAAAATGACAATCTTTGTATTACGGTTCACAACAATTATTTCACCTGCACACTTGGGTAGAGGTACAGTGGTCTAATGGTTAGCGCATCATAAATTCAGTCCTGGTCCCCGGGGGGGTACTCAACAAAGTTTGTACGGGGATGCTCCGCCCCGAGGTCCAAACCCTTACCCTTTCATAAACCGTTTTTGACAGAAAAGGTACCCCTTTCATATACCTTTCATTGAAAATGCTACCCCTTTCATATACCTTTCATTGAAAATGGTACCCCTTTCATACAGCCTTCACGTGCGTCTGTTTGATACATTTCAAAAGGCCCTTTTTATAATACTTAAATAGCAGTTTTCCCTACCTTTTTATGCTTCAACTCGTGTTTTCGCTACCATTTCCTATTCTTCGTGAAATCCCTACCCTTTCACATACTTCAACTCGTGAAATCCCGACCCTTTCATATACCTCCAGCCTCAAAAAGGTACCCCTTTCGGGCGGAGCATCCCCGTATAGCCCATTATAGGGAGTACCCCCCCCCCCCCCCCCCCCTCCCCGGGTCTCTGCCTGGGTACCGTCGACCGTAATGCATGGAGGCATGGTGGTCAGGTAGTTAGCATGCTGTATGAGCTGTATTTTCAAACTGAACGTTGGTAGTCAATGCGTGGACTCTGCCGTCATGTTCTATGCTTAAACAAGAAGCTTTGCTTCGCATTGTCCCTATATGGTTAAAGAACGGGTGCTGAAGATAACACATAAGATTTCTTGTTATCCATTGATTCTTATGGTCTTCATGCGTAGGGTAACCTTGCAGGGAAGAGTAATGAGTCCGTAATAGATTCAGGTCATTCAGATGCCGAAGATGTGCTGTGATGGTATTAAATTTTAGTCGTAAAATAAAAAATCTGCTTCTCTTTGGCGTCTTGACTTTCTTCCAGATCTCCTGGTTGGAGCCCTAGCGTCTTGCCGACATTCTTCCTCTTCCATTTCTGAGTTAAAAGGTGTTGACGGGCCTGCACGACTCCTGCAGTTCGCAAATGAATTTTAAAGCCTTCATAGCTTAGCTTTATTACGTTCTCTCTTAAGCAAGACTCGAATTTCGGTTCTAAGGTGAACCTCATCAGTTGCTCCCATAAGTGAATGTCTCGCGGAATAATATTTTAACTTCGAATTTTACATGAAATTAGATTTGCGACCCATTTGTCATAATTAAATTTGTGTCACTCCTCCTCGCCACCAACAAAGACCATGACTGACAACCTTTTCTGAGGATTTTTCCACAGAGTCTCGAAAAACATAAATACTTACATATCAACTCATGCTTGTCCTGGAGAAGCGGCAAACACGTCGCAAATTGTTCATCGGGTGGAAAATCGGGTTCCGGCGTCAATCGCTTGCACTGATTGAAGTTTAAGTTTGTAATCCTGAATGCCAAGTTCTTTGGCTCGTTGATCTATTCCAAAGGCATTTAATGCCTGAAGAAACGACTTTAAAGGGGAAGTATCACGGGAATTTTGATGTTTTTTGGTCAAAGCCATTTCACAACACCTGAACTTATTTGTATAAAATAATGCTAAAATAACAAAAGAGTGAAATCAACCAATTTTTGAAAGAGAAACAAATTATGGTCTGTTCTAGTCCATTTGGAGATGAGAATGTGGCAACCTGAAAAAATTAGGCTATAGTTTTTCAAGTTGAAATTCATTGAGACCCAGTCCGTCAATGACTAGAGACACTCATCGACAGTTTTGATATATTTTATGATAATTTATCACACCACCAGAGCTTTATTTTTCGGTTTCTGATCATACAATATCATTTTTTGCTTTTTAAAATGACACCGAATCCCCGTGATACTGTCCCTTTAAGTCTTCTTTTTCGATTTTTGTCAAAAATGACCATTTCATGGCAGGCTTCTCGTCCTGTTTCTTATAAACGCAAGCTGTGACTTCGTGCAAAACCTTCTTCGAAGCCATCATGCATGCGGATCGAAGCGATGCCACAATGACAGATTCCTTGACGAAAGGAGGACCAATGAGCCCTAAGGGGGGAGGGGCAGGGCTTTATTCGGAGGGCCACGATTTGACGGGAAAATACAAACAAACCAACAAACGCATTTGTTAGTGTTTTTGACCATTTTTCTCACCTTCTAAGTCTTTCATATTGATCAATGAACCTATTTTATATTTAAAAAAATATACAAATTTGATGCTTGATATCCCGTAATCTCTATTCTAAATATCCCGTATCCCTTTAATTTTCCCCCCAAATATCCCGTATCCCTAAAATTTTTTACCTTAATATCCCGTATCCCCATAACCCCTAATGGGGCCTCAAAAATACCGTAAACTCAACATACAACTAGATAGTAACTACCGATGTAGTATAAAGCTGAACAAAAATCTGAACATGTGCATGTATAATACTAATACAATAAATATACCAATTCTTATAATGGCTTGTAAATACAGTAAACCTTAATCATTGGGTATTTAATTTAGAGGGTGAATGGACGGTCGTAAGACTCGAATGAATATGAATGAAAGCACCGCGATATATATACCAACGCCCCACTAATGAAGCATTGTGTAAACATGGCACATAACACCCCAGCCAGAGACGGGGTTACGTAAACCATGATAAATACATTTCTTGATATAATTAGTCCCTATTTCCATTTTACTTGCTTCGAACTTTTTCCAACAGTGTAAAATTCTCGTGCAGAACCAGCGTTGCACCGGTCAGTGGGTTTAATGAATATTGCATATACTAACATGCTGACCGCCAGTAACGTGACAATGGCGGATAATCACTTTTAAAAGGTCACATTTCCGCTCAGAGTAAAGGAAAACACGTCTTAGCTAATTAAATTTTTCAAAATTTTCTGGGGGGCATGCCCCCAGAGCCCCCTAGGGAAGTGACGCCTGCGGCGTCACATTCCACGGCTACGCCGTCGAAAAAAATTAACTCTTTCCCAACAAATCAACTTGAGAGCTCTGTAGCATTATACCTGCAAAATTTTTTTACTGTGGAAAATGGGTGCACTATGATGGCCTCAAAGAGAATCAGTGCCCAGGAAGTGGCCTGTTTTACCAGCAAAAAGCACAAGGAACACCGTCCGATTGTCTTTATGTTCAGCTATGAGGTACTCAATTTAAAAGTGGACTGAAAAAAGGAAGCGGGTATTACCCCTTAGCTACCAAAAAAATATATATAAAAAAGGAATTGAGCCCAAGCATTAGCAGCCATGGACAGCTGTTTCAGCTTATACAAAATCTTAAGGTTTCTGTAAACCTTTATTGGTCCCATTTTGCATAATTTTATTTTTTTTAATTTCTGTGAAGATATAACATTAATCTAGAAAATAGCCTGCAAAGCAGGCGTATTTTGGGGCGCGATCCATGGATTTGTTTTCGGAAATGACTTTAATACGCCATCTTGGACGTTAATACTACCAGAGAGTTGGGAAGAGTCGAAACTGATTTTAAGGGAGAGGATGATGGGTTAAAAATAGGGGAGGGGGAGGGGGTGGGGAGGAAAAAATACGCCTGCCCGCAGCCATTGTTCGTTTTGCGAACCCGTTCACCAGATCGACGGGGACTCTGATTGGTGCGGTTTCGGTTGTTTGATTGCTAGCTGCCAATCAAGGGGACACATTTTTTACGGGGCCTCCGAGCGGCGTATTTTGGTCTGATTCATCCGAAAATTAAAAACATGGCGGATTTGGAAGACTTCGATTCTGCCTTGGAGAAAGCTCTCACGGCGCTTGCTGGATTGGGAATATCGCTTAAATTGCGATCGGAACAAAAGCAATCGGTCACGACACTGTTGTCGAGGCAAGATTTATTAGCAGTTCTTCCAACGGGCTTTGGAAAAAGCCTCATCTTTCAGTTGTTGGTTCGGGTGAAAACAAACGGTTAGTCACGAAACCACAAAGCTCAGAGTAAAAGTAATACTCATTTATGTTTTGTACTGAACCAAACAAACTGTAATCAGTACTCACTTTTGAGCATAGTAGCTGATAGATCGTCTCAATATTTGAAGCAGCAAACTTCTGTTCTTTTTCGCAGTTTTACCGTAGGTTGTAAAATTTAAAATTTTTGTTTACGATATCAAGCCTTCAAATTTTGGAAGGCCGTATTGCAATTTCATAGCCACACACGGCAAAGTAGCTAGCGGCTGATCAGCGAGAGATCAAAGCAAAAGAAACGTTGTGTAGTAGCTGTAAAACTTACTGTGCTGGGAATAAAAGTTGACAAGTTTGCGGCAATTTAGCGGTACACTTTCATTCGCCGGAGCAGCCGATTTTGTCCTTACTCAGTAGCTTTATCGAAAATTCACTTCCTCAGGAACTGTCATGTTATTGTCCGTTTTTTATCGCTAACGATGGACAAGTGTTGTGTACAACTGACAAATCGACAAACCGATGAACGCGACAACTGAGCATGAGGCAAACGTATAGCTTAACGTCTGTCTGGTTTTTAGCCGTTACAGTAAAATCGCTCAGATTTCTACTTCATTTACAAAGAAAGACGAAAGGTAAACTAGCAATGAAAATAACTACAGCGAGGCGGCAACGATTCTTTTGCAAGAAAACAGAGAAGCGTCGTTTCGTGACTAACCGTTTGTTTGGGTTTCTTGCGGTTTCGAGTCGCGTTATTGTCAGAAGTAATTGTCGGCTTCCGGAAAAGAAATAAAATCGATTTTCATTGGCTGTGTTTGCATTTCCGGAAAAGTAGTCAGGCGCGACTAATTAGGGGGCGTTCGGTAATTTCATAGGCTTTGCTGGCAGGCGTTTTCTTCTCCCCGCCCCTCCCCCCCTTTCCCGCCCCTCCTCCCTTAGTCTTTTCCTTGGCTTTTCAAGATGGCGGCCACGATCAATGTACCTCTGAGTTGCCGTTAAAAAACGCCTTCTCTGCAGGCTATCTAGAAAATATTAAAAGAAGTTTTGCAAAATCATTAAAAGAACTCGAGATATTCTTAAAAAAGAGTTTCAAGAGAATAGTTGATAAGTAGCAAAAAGTGTGATAATCCGATAATCTCTTTCCGGAGTGCAGCGCCTTCTTGTACCTTTCCCGCTAAACTTTATCCGCGGGATCTCACATTACATGTTATGCATATTTTGTTTACATCGCAATGCGGAGCGCAATTCGCATCGTCATAGCGTATTCTATTGTAGCGCGGTCATAGCGTATTCTCCCCGGCTATTTTCCATGTTTCACACCGTCGTCTACGCTTGTTCCAATTCCTGAAGATTTAAAATTTGACTATTAAAGCCAAAGTGGAAATTTTTGGTTAGCAGAATTACAGAGATCACGAGTGAAAAGAACCGCAGCGAAGAGTAAAAGAATAATAAATGAATCAATAGCTTACTCGCCTGCATTTACTGCTGATACCAGCGCGTGTTTTCGGTCAATTTCCGCGGCCACGTCTGTTGTGTTTTCATTTCTTTGAAAGCTCTCACTGGCCCTTTTCGCTCGTTTGTTTCCACAACAATTTTGCTGCGTTTTCGTTACGTTCTTTCCGCTCATTTAGGTTTGCAGTTGCGCGAAACTTTGCCGTTTTTTTCTATGGTTTTTCCCTTTGAATAACTTGACTAATCGGCGGTTAATTGAATTCACATATACTGCTGTGTGACGATGCTCTTCAGGGGGTTCTATGTTTCATTTCATTGGTTGGCGGCACGACCACGATGACAGCCGCTTAAATGAGGTGTGAAAACAGTGAAAATCTTTCGAGGCCAAAAACTCGAGGTTTGTTTTTGCGAGAATGGCCTCTGTTCAAATGAATTAATAGGGTATGTAGATTTGTCAGATTTTCACGAAACTTGGCCAGTTTGTTTGCTGAATATTTATGGGGCTTTTACGAAATTCCAAATACTTTTCTCGTGGCGCCCCAAAGTGTGACGCGCAAAGAACAATTTTCTATTGTCCAACTTCAAAGTGGATTTACTCGGGAACCAATAAAAATATCGAAAAAGCCTCACACTCTTTGTTAGGCCATTAACTCTCGAGTGACACGGACCAGTTTGTTTTGATTTTCGCGCCAACACGGAGACTGGTAATTCAGTGAAGCAAACACCGTCGGTTTTGCGTTTAAGGCTCGCGCACGCTTAACTAAAGGAAAAACAGGAAAAATAATTTCTATTTTCGGAATCTACAATTTATTAGCTTTACAGTGATGTATAGTTTTCTGGGGTTTCGTTAAAAATAGCGCGAGTACGAAAGATTTTCGGGAAGGCACCCTCGAATGTTTACAGTAACCTTAAGGATTTGCAGCTCCATATCAGGACTATTCCTGCAATAGCCACAATGTAAATGTAAATCAATTTTTGGAAAACTTGGACTGACCCTTCTTGAGGAAAAAAAATGCTGCAGAGAACTGAGAAGGAAAAAAAAATATCCTGCAAAGCATTGAGAAAGAAAAAAAATCCTGTCCACCAGGTTTCTAGAAAAAAAATTCTTGCTGACCAGAAATCATGCCCCCCCCCCCCCCCCCCCCCCCCCCCTCAAAAGTTAAATGGTCGGCCCCTTAGGTTCAGTAACTTTCTCCACTTACCTAAGGTCAGAACTGAAGCCGACAAGCGTTCTTTTTATTGCAATGATTGTATAAGTTTTAACAGATCGAATTCGAAATTATTAAATGTTATTTTTATTCTTGCAAAAATAGTTACATAACTTTTAATTTTTTTACTTTCATGCATATTATTACACTTTTTAACTATTTTTTTTATCTAAATATAAAGTTTACGTATACAGTTTATCACTGTTTTATTTTATATTTTATATTTGTATAGTTTATCTCATTTAATTTTTGTGAAGTTGGGTTCACAGACATTCCGTAGATAGCAATTGCTTTTACTAAAGGTATCGCCCTGGTTTAATAAAGTCTTTATCTACCTCCAAACTTACTATCAACAGTTTTATTTTTTGTCACATGAACTTCTCTTCTTCGTGGTGTGCATAACATGTCTGCATGAACGAATACGTTGTTTTACGCATTAAGTTACGCATTAAGTTAATTTAAAAAAAAATAACATTTTACGTTTTAAGTCCAGTTTTAAACATTTTCTAACAAAAAGAGAAACTCATTTTAATGTTACTCGATCATCTACGTCATCGTCTATTTGTTCGTTCAAGTCTCGCTTGCAACAGTGTAAGGGACAAGTGGGTTGGCACTCCACAGATTCCGAACAGCTGCTTGGGCAAGCTGCAAAATCAAATAATGCAAGATTATCATTCAAAATTATACTATTGTAAAAACATCGATCTCCCATCAATATTATAAACTAATTTCGATTTTGAGGCGTCAATACTACATTATATTGACGGCTAGTTGGGAGAAAATATATTCCGTATTGGGCGGAGTCGCGAAGCGACGGAGCCCAATACGGAGAATATATTTAAATACAGCGTTGTTTATCTGCCAAACTTGACAAAGTAATCAACATTTTTGTCCCTCCTTTGAAGATAATTTTAAATTTTGATTTTCTACGCAAGGAACCCGCGGGAAATTTTCAACCAATCACAGGCTGGTTTTTGAGACGACAATACGACTTTATATTGACGTCTCAAAAACAGACAAAAGTATCTGAGAATCGTGATACCAATATATAATGATTGGTATCAAAATGTGTAAAGAACGAGCCGTCTACAAGTTATCCCTTGTTTGTAACGAAATTTAGTATGAACTGGTAATCGGCAAAAATTTATTACGGTGACAACGAAAAAGATGGTGAGAGGTGTTCCGTCTAATTTCCGACCGGTCGATTTTCGGTAGGAAATAGATCTCTTTCATTTTCTGTGTAAAATTCAGTTATCGCATTTGTTTGGCGTAGTTTGCTTTTATACTTTCCTTTCACGAGTTGCGAACCGACAAATTCTGCATACAGGAAATTTTTACTGGTCTTAGTTCGCAACAACGATATTAAACCCGAGATAAACGATAAAATTTAACGAAACATACTTATATTTCTGTCATAACTTAATCAGTCATAGCAGACGTCATGGCAGACGTTTCTCCCTTCGGGCTTCTTCAGTGCTTATATACAGGATCAAAAATACTTGGAATAAAAATTCTTACAGAAATAAGTTCCTTAATATATAATAATTCTTCTAACATAACAAAAGTTGCAATTAAAACTATAGAAAAGTTACGTAATAGACTAAAGCTGACAAGTTACATAATACACTAAAAATAAAGCTAAAAAGTAAAAAACATGACAATGTAATGGTGTTGTGCAATTGTAAAAGCATAACAAGCTCCCCAATTAGGGCCCCCGAATTATCGCAAGGCCAATGTAGTAACAAGGTCCCCAAACAGGGCCCCTAAACAACAGTAGTAATAAATTCCCTGCTCGGGGCACCTGAACGACAAGCCAACGCGAAAATAACAGGTTCCCCGAACAGAGCTCCTGAATGCCAAGACAATTGCAAACAGCAAGTAACGTAATCGAGTAGAATCAGCTAAAAATTACAATGATAAAAAGATAAAAAGAGACCGAATGATGAAATGAGGCGGTATGAAAGGTCTTAGTTATATCAAATTCTATTCTTTGAATTGAACTCCGATCTTTTGTTTAGGCCGTGTGGCATCAGGGTGCAAAGCTGTGCACTCCAAAACGCTTCCCTAGTTAACAAACGCCATCAACACTATTTTCATTATTAGAATTAAAGATTTGTTCCACAATAACGAATTCAAAGTCAGACATTTCATGTTCATCTTTGTTACAGTGCGCGGACCACACGAACCGAGGCCACCCAGACAAATTTTGAGACAAATTTTGAAATTAGCCAATCACAAGTCAAGATCTAGACAATAAAATAGCGCATAATTTTACTTGACCAGTTGTTTGGTTAACCGCCGAGCGCAAAATTTAAATTCTACTGCGCGCTGTGTCGAGAATCTTCGATGACCAAAGGCTAAAAATGAATTTACGCGTTTGGATAAATCAATCCGGAAGGTATTTTGTAAACGGCGCCGAAACTCACAAATTCTACGCGAGGAAGTTTTGAATTTATTTCACATTGGCACTTCTCAGCGAGAAATCATGAGCTCGTGAGCTGAAAACCGTGTGTCTCTCAGGCGTGTTGGAAAACAAACATGATCATTGCCTTTTTCATAATTCTTCGAGTTCTGATTGTTGAAACAAAAAAAATGAACAAAGAAGCAAATTGTTTTCTAATAAGAGACGTGTTTAAATACGTGACAAAAGCGGGCAAAGTTGGCGGCGAATAAATTAGATGCATCACAGTCGCACAGGTGACAGGAGGTGACACATTCCGACGTGCGATCAAAAAATAGAACTCTCAAAAGAAGAAAGATATTTTCCTCCTTTCTTCAAACGAATAATTCACTGCAGTTTGCTCCCGATTTTTCAACTCAACGGCAAAAATCGCGTGGACAAAATAGCACTATTTTCTGAGAAACAACTGCGAACTATCCGTACGGATCCGCTCGTTTATCTAGTTGTGTATACTTTGTTATCCAGCGATCGTACACTGAAAGCGGGTATTTTACTTTTTATACAAAATGTTCACGTTTCTTTATATAAAATCCCTTTGTCGTCTCTCTGTTCCCTACTCATGTATATGTTGTAGTTAATTTTTTATTCCAGTTAATTTTTGTTTTTCCTTTGTTTCAAATTCATTAGCATATATTACCATACCCAAAAACAATGGAAAAATAAAAATTACCTGAGATAAAAAATTAACTACAACATATACATGTACAGGCCGGGTTTTGAAGTCTTAACCCTATTCGGCCTTTCAACACTCATAACTTCTTTAATATGTATTCAAACGCCATCAAACTTTGTGGCTTTTCCTAAAATTTATCTGGCATCAATTTCATATGACAACTTTTTGATCACGTGACTTGATGTTTCCATGGCAACAAGATTTTGACAGCCATGTTTTCTGAAATTTGCATATTTATACATTTGAATGAAGAAGAACAATGTTTATTGGTATAACTTTTGTATTTTTACGTCATTTAGCGTTTATTTATTGGTTTTGATTAATTTTGCGTCAATTTGGACGGTTTTTAAGAGGTTTTAAAAAATTTCAGAAATCCAAGATGGCGGCCGTATAACTAATTAACTAATAACTACGTCATATGACGTCATCGTTCCATTGTGCGGACCGCAAAGGAGACAATTTTGGACGTACTATGTACCCTCTAGGTTTCATTGTCATAGCCTTAATGTTCTTGAAGTTACGAAGGGGGGGGGCACAATGTGCCCCCCCCCCCCCCCCTCCAGGCTCAGGAACTCAAAAAAAGCCCAGGCTGAATAGGGTTAAACGCCTGAACGTACATAAAAACGTCTTCGAAAAATGGAAACAATCTTTGTTGACAGC
Source organism: Dendrophyllia cribrosa (assembly GCA_024195265.1). Taxonomy (NCBI): domain Eukaryota; kingdom Metazoa; phylum Cnidaria; class Anthozoa; order Scleractinia; family Dendrophylliidae; genus Dendrophyllia; species Dendrophyllia cribrosa. The sequence continues at coordinate 48,807,094 of JAJLRJ010000003.1, forward strand.
TCTGTTTAGTAATCACCGAAACTGCGAATCGCTCGCGTCGCCCGCTTTGCATGAAATGAGTGGCCGTCACGTTTACTTTGGATTGTTCAAAATTTCTTTACTACTGGCTTTGATTCTGGCCAACCCAGAAGTTGTCATAAAATTTTCCAGCTTGATTAATGCAAACATGACAATTCTTCATTGTTATCATTTGGGTAATGAAGAATTTATGGATATCAAAGGTTCGCAATACATCTCACAGTTCAGAATTTGAACTGGTCAAGTATAATTTTGCGCTATTTCATTGTCTAGATCTTGACTTGTGATTGGCTAATTTCAATTTGTCTCACAATTTGTCCGGGTGGCCTCGGTTCGTGTGGTCGCACTGTAAAATGAATGGTAGCCTGTGTACAGACGCCCCTCCCCTCAAAAAAAAAATCGGAGAAGAAGCGTCTGTGATTTGCCGTCGTTAAGCGTGGAAAGATGGCGAAAGCTTCTTTTGAGTGATCATTATCGCAAGTTTCTGGTCGCGATAACCGTAGACGAGGGTCCTGGCCCCCAATTCAAGACTTAAAACTGTCCCATTTAGAGTCTGGTACGGAAACCTGGGAGAGCTTAAATCCTTAACTGCAAGTTATGTCCCTTCAATCATTCTCACGGCTACCGCTTCAGTTGCAACGAAGAGAGACATATTCAGAACTTTGAATCTAAATCAGTCATCGTGTTTTATCATGGAGCATAGTCCAGAAAGACCAAATGTGCAATTCGGTTTGCAGTAATAAGATTAAAATTTTCCTGTTTCTTCAATATTTAGCACTGTGATAGAAGACCTGAGAAGCAAGAATGTCAAAGAACAATGATTTTTTGCCAGACCCGAAAGCAGTGTGCCTTGGTATACTCTGCATTTCGAGAAAACCTTGGAAGTGATTTTTTCCTTGACAAACAACCTGACAATAAAAAGAGGATGGTGGAAATGTTTCATGCAGGCACTCCAGAGTCAGTAAAAAAGCACATCCTTGACAACATGTTAAAAGCCAATGGACACATCAGAGTCATAGCCTGCACAATTGCATTTGGGATGGGAGTGAACTGCAAAGGGGTTCATTGCATAATTCATTTTGGTCCTTCTGAAAATCTGGAATTGTACGTCCAGGAATGTGGTAGGGCTGGAAGGGATGGGGAGCCAAGTTCATGTCTGCTACTGCACAATGGCTTGCTTGGTGCTCATTGTATGACTGATATAAAAGATTATGTGTCAAACATTACTGACTGCTGGCGAACGTACCTAAACAGTCGTTTTCCAGGAAAATTCATTTCTCCGGTATCGGGTCACCAGTGCTGTGACATTTGTACTTAAACCTGTGAATGCCAACAAGAAACCTGTAAGGAACCTGGTACATTGGTTTTTGATGCAAGGCCTGATATCATACCCTCTGAAAGTGTGCGATCAGTCAAAGACAAAGACAAACAAAACCTTCGAGGAGAACTTTTCAATTATATGAAACACTTACTTATTCAGAACACTTCAGGTGCTGTGGCATCTGTGAACAAGATGCATGAATTTACCCCCCTGCACATTCAACAAGACATTGCAGCACGTTGAACAATTTGTTGAAGTATGGAGAAAAGAACATGGTAGAGCAATACTGAGTGCTATTCACCAGGTGTTTAACGATATAGATAGTGATGAATTAAAAGCACCAGAAAATGAAAATGAGCACATGGATGAATTTGCTCAGGAATGGGCAGACATAAGAGATGATTCTGAACTGTGTCAGCTATTAAGTGAAAGTGACTTGATTGATGTAGATGTACACGTGGAAGAGATTGATCAGTCAGGTAATGAGCAACTAAACATGAGTAGTATGATTTCCGGTTTTTATTAAATAATACTGTTAATAAAGTATATTTTCATGGTAGATCTCCAAACATTCATTTATCAGTGTTCTAGCTGGTTTCTAAAGCTTTCACCATATGGATTTCTCAATTTAAATAGAATGTGCTTATTTTTGTAGTAAAAAGGTGAGGAAACTTTGAAGATTTATAAAACCTGCAAGGTATACTTTATGGTCAAATCAATGTGGGGAAACCAGGCATGTGTTGGAAATTTTTTAGCCTGTGTACAGATGCGCCTCCCCTATTTTTTTGACATCTTGTAGTTGTTATCCAAGCCTTGGGAATCAGAACAATACTTTGGGATGTGGGGAAAGGGTGTTTAATTGACTCTTTCTGAATCCTCCATTTTTCATTTTCTTAAAGGGTCACTGGTTCATGTTAATGCTCTGCATCCCCCAAATCAGTATGTAACTTTTTTCCAAGGTGAAATGGGAATTATAGCAAATGACATGAAATTGAAGGTTAAATACATCAGTTTATTTTACAAATCCTAGACAACAAGTATTGTACAGGGCTTAAAAGGTTCAATTATTTCAGGTAACCTAAGATACATGTACTCTAGTGATTTTTTTTTACTAATTTCCTCTTTCATTTTAAATTTAGTTTTGAATATTGCTCATTTGATCACTAATTGAATTTGTTCATAAGTTTGTAAATTAAAAAAAAAAATATATATATATATATACATGTTTGATATATATTTATACCTTGTATAAAGTTCAACTACCAGGGTTCTCATTAAGTGCCGGCAACCGGCAACTGGCTACTTTTGAACCACCTACTTTTCATTGAAAAGGTTTAAGAGCAAATCCGTGCAAAAATCAAACATTACACGGCAAAGTTAAAAAACTAAAATTCGCTCTTCTTTTGCATACAGGTAGCCTTTAGAAGGTATACAATTGCTGTGTAGTATTTTCCTTGAAAAACTTATTTGTTTCTGGGAAAACGAAAACATTAGTTTTCAGCCCGGGGTTCGATTTGGCGACACCAAACAGGCTTAAAATAAGTCATGATTTACTCGACTCGCGTTTCAAAACTTTTGCGCTAGAAAAAGCTGTCACAGCTCCAATTTGTTGTACAACTTGTCACAGTCTAAATACCATGATTTCATAAAAATTAGATTAATCTAAGTGTTCAAATGAAGTCAAAAGCTTATGGCTCTCCCGTTCTCCGTAACACGGTAGGCGAAAAACAACGATATTTTTGAGCATGTGCCTTTGTTCAGAATTTCGTAATATTATGAATGACAGTGCTAGAGATGACGATCTTTCAAAATATGTAAAGTTTAGTTAGGAGAAATGAATTTGGGATTTTTAAGAATTTGTTGAAAATCGTGCACGAAAGACGTAAAATCACGCCATCTTGTGTGTGCGTGACAAACTGAACAAAAACAAAAAGGTTTTTTCTTGAGAAATCTTGGCAACTCTGACGCCAAAAAAAAAAAAAAACAAAAAAACAATGAAAATATACAAACCTTAACTTGGATATGACATTCTTGAATGTCCATAGACGATAGTGTTTCGTTTTGCTGTATGTTCAATTTCATTCATGAAGTTTATCATGAACAGTGAAGCCCGTTAGCCACGATCAAAAACGCTTTTAAAAACTTTTCGCTGAATTCTTCGTAGCTCACTTTGCACTTTCGTACTCTTTATACTGTTGATACAATTTTTTTACCAGATTTCTGGCAGAAACTGTAAAAGGGCTGACAATAAAGCGAACTAGTTCAAGCATGTGTTCCCAGTTTTCCATCCTTGCATAACCGTGAACCGTTTTGAGACTATATGCAAATTACGTCTCAAATTTGCATATCAGGTTGAGAAAGCGTTCGTGACAGTCACGGTTGGTACATGGGTGGATAAGGTATTCGTTGGGTCTTTTTGCCATATGTTTCATGTATTTTTTTTAGAAACGCTTAATGCTCGCGCTATGTACAGTGCGGTATCCTTCAAGGCTCTGAACACTGTGCGACTGCAGTACCTGAACTAGAGAAAGCAGAACTTTCCCAAACGTTTTCTGCCCCATCTCTCCCAATGGGGTGCATGGGCCCTGAATACGACACCAGAGGGTGTATTGGACTATCATATATTGTACAAGCGACGTAGGACTCGCTTAAAGTGGAATGAGATTATGTATGTATGATACATGGGAGGTACTGTTGTAATTGGAAGGTTTCAAATAAAACTGTTGTTGTTTGTTGTTGTTGTTGTAAAAACTCCTAAGAATTCAGAACGCGGAAAATTCTTTGTTCCATGGTTTCCTAATTTTCTTTCTAGGATCAGTAGTCCATAAGGGTGTTTAAGAGTTAAATGCCTTATAGCTCTCCTACAATATACACCAAAAAAAATATCACATCAGTTTATTTTCTTTTCATTATATTGGCATTAATTAATTAATTGATTAGTTGATCAATTATATTTCTTAATGCTGTGCATGAAACGTGCCTTGCATTGATTCTTTTCCGCTAGTTTTCAATGTGTTTTTAACTTCATCTTTTTGTGTTTATTTTTTTTTTCGTCTGTAATTTTTCGCAGGAATTGATTTCTTATTGCCCGACCTCCCCCTTAAAAAAAAAAAACAGAAAAAGGTAATGCCAGAGCAAGGAACGAGCGGAAAGCGCGAGTCATGTATGTATCGGCTAAAGAGAAGATTAACCGAAATATTTCTTATTAAAAGCGGGACAATGAAGGAGGAATGTTCCTCTAACAACTAAAGCATTGTCGATTGTCACACTCTAGAAATGAAACTAGGGCTGGCCTGTCCTGCCAGAAGCGAAAGTAGAAGACTTTATAAAACTCTAAAAATATAAACAATGACAAGTAAATAGATCAAAATTTCTTAATCTTTGTACCTGCGTTCTCGTTTGAAAGATTATTTGTGTAGCTTAACATGTGAATTCCAGGCCGACAAGATCCACCCCAACCCAACCCCACCCATGTAATAAATATTGGTTTTCTGTCAATACTGTATTTTAAAACCCACGAGATCTCTTTCCCGCTTTGAACTGTATTAATTGAAGACTTCCGGACACTCGTCAAACTTCAAAAAAAAAAATGGAATTTTGGCCACTAAGAATACCACCCTGTGTACCAACCGTGACTGTCACGAACGCTTGCTCAGTCTGATATTCAAGTTTCAGACGTAATTTGCATATGGTCTCAAAATGGTTCACGGTTTTGCAAGGACGGAAAACTGGGAACACATGCTTACACTAGTTCGCTTTATTGTGAGTCCTTTTACACAGTTTCCACCAGAAAAAATGTATCAACAGTATAAAGAGTACGAAAGTGCAAAGTGAGCTATGAAGAATTCAGCGAAAAGTAAAGCGTTTTTGATCGTGGCTACGGGCTTCACTGATCTTCACTGTTCATGATAAACTTCACGAATGAAATTAAACAGACGGCAAAACGAAACATTTTGGACATTCAAGAATGTCATACCCAAGTTAAGGTTTGTATATTTCCATTGTTTTTTGGCGTCAGAGTTTAATTGCCAAGATTTCTCAAAGAAAAACGTTCTAAGTGTTTTTGTTGTTGGTCACGCATACACAAGATGGCGTGATTTTATGTCTTTCGCTCACGATTTTCAACAAATTCTTAAAAATCCCAAATTCATTTCCCCAAACTAAACTTTACATATTTTGAAAGATCGTCAATTCTAGTATTGTCATTCTTAATATTACGAAATTCTGAACAAAGGCACATGCTCAAAATCATTGTTGTTTTTCGCCTACCGTTTTACGGAGCACGGGAGAGCCATAAGCTTTTGGCTTCCCTTTAATACTTAGATTAATCCAATTTTTATGAAATCATGGTGTTTAGTCTATGACAAGTTATACAACAAATTGGAACTATGACAGCTTTTTCTAGCGCAGTAGGTTTGATACGCGAGTCGAGTGAATCATGACTTATTTCAACCCTGTTTGCATGTGTTTGGGATTGCCAAATTGTGCCCTCAGATGATACCGACTTTCTTCGTTTTTTCGGAAACAAATAGATATTTCAAGGAAAAAACTACATGGCATTCATGTACTTACTATAGACTATCGATATGCACAAGAGGAGCGAATTTGATTTTTTTCAGCTTTGCCGAAGATTTGCGATTTTGTTTGATTCTTGCACGGGTCTGCTCTTAATATGTGTTAAACAAACCCGAATGAACAGTGACAGTTGTGCAAAGCAATGTAAATAAATAAAAACTAAGGTTACAAATTATGCAAAAATGCATGAAATGGCAATTCTGAGCCTCTAGATTTTCAAATTTTCCTGGGGGGAGGGGGAGGGGGGCAAGCTGCCTACTCTGAATTTTAGTGAGAACCCTGACTACATTTAATGCTATGACCCTTTTTCCCTTAACACGGTTCAAAATTTGTAAATTAATGCAGATTGGCAAGCAGCACTTTCGGATAAGCCAAACCTGATGTTGAAAAAATAAATTAAGTGAACATTCACATCTTGCAGAAAGCTTGTTTACATTTTAATCAAAGTGGCTGCTCAGTCGATCTGATGTAAAACAATGGAATGGGTTGTTCTTTTTAGAAGTTTATGAACCATTTCTAGATACATGTACTGGTTTGCCTTATAATAAGAAAAATATGTTCATCATTTTAAGTTGTACTTAAATTGCTCAACTTCCATCCTCAAAAAAATATATATTCTAGCGTGCCCTTCTCGCTCTAGCAATGTTCCTCTTGTGCTTATTTATCCATCTAAACATATCCTGAAGATCAAAGTCTGCCAAGAGGGTAGAATCAGTTTCTTTAAAGTGTTCATAGACACGCCCTGGGGTCCAAAAGAAAGCTTTCTGGTTGATCAGCTCTGTGACAACCTCGCGTAGATCAGACACCACAGACATTTCGCAGTGGTGTCCAGAACGGCGAATGACACAACACTCCTGGTCAAAATTGTCTAGTGTCACTTTGGTCATATCAATTGCATGACAGTAGTGATCCATGGCTTTGACATTTGTTGCATTGGGACCCAGTTTTCGACGAACCTCTTTCAGTAATCGATTGAAGAAATCGAGCAGTAAATCTAAGGGAATATTATGCCCCAAGCCTGATTTCAACATTGCCGTTCTGTTCCAATAAGTTCATGAGCATGCTTAGGTGAAAGCATCGCATATACTTGAAACATCATTCCCAAGTCTTCCAGGGCATATTTGGTGCTCCCAGGATCATTTCGAAGGTAAGGTAATTAAAATTTCCAGCACCTGAAGATACGTTTCCCATCACCCTCCCTGATAGCATCAAAAAAAATTCAAAATCAACATGCCATACTCCAGCAGGGAGCATTGATAATTAAACATGTCATCCTTCTCGGGGACTGTCTGAGATGATGCTCCCTCACTTGCAAAGAGTAACCCTTGTGTATTCAAAGCTGGTACCTGTTGATTGTGGGTGGTTTCGTGATCCCTCATTCGCTTTCCTTTGGATGCGAAGATCTTGTTGCAACCAGGGAAAAACAAATATACAGTATCTGCCATCATCAATTTGTCTTCTCGCCTCTTCTTCCTCAGCAGTCTCGGCAGCTAAGAGGTTATTGAAAATGGCATCAACATTTTCTCTTCGGATGACAATTAGCCATCAACAACACGGGTGGCAATTTTGCGTACATATTCTTTCTTCTCCATATTGCTAGCTTCCGGGAGGTTTGGTTGACAAAATTCACTATTTGGGCTGTCTGATATGTCATTCATTCCAAGCTCGTGAATTGAAGCTGCTATTAGCCTTGCTTTAACTTCCAGTTCAAAAAACTTTCTGCATGGGTTTACAGCTGCATCAACATCTGCCTTGACATTTCGCCTGTTTATCAAATTTCTGTCACTGAAGAGTGTGCATTTGTCTCCAGCTGACTTGATATTGTGGAAGTTCTTGAAAGCAACCCAAAAAGGTAATGAAATTAGATATTTACCAATGTTTTGTACATTTTTTAACCCTATATTCGCCAATATCAAAAACATATCATTGCAAGAATCCATCTTGCGTGATCATATCTGTAATTGTCACAACCTGTCTGACTTTTTAACCCTTTAATCCCCAGTATCAAAATACAAACTCTCCTTCCTTGTTCCCATACATTTGTTATAGTACCAGTGGGAAGAAATTGTTTAATTATCGAAGATTAATAATAATCTTTGATGATCATTTCCTTAATTACCATCACCTGTACAATTTTTCATAACCTGTCTGACTTTTTAACCCTTTAATCCTCAGTATCAAAATACAAACTCTCCTTCCTTGTTTCCATACATTTGTTATAGTACTAGTGGGAATGGCCTGTGTACAGACGCCCCTCCCCTGAAAAAAAATCGGAGAAGGAGCGTGAGGGGATTGGCGTCTGTACACAGGCTATAGTGGGAAGAAATTGTTTAATTATCAAAGATAATCTTTGATGATCATTTCCTTAATTACCATCACCTGTATAATTGTTCAAGTCCGGATATCACAAGGAGAAATGTTATGTTGATCAATATTGGGGCTAAAATGGTTTGTTTATAAATAAAACAAACAAGCGAAATTTTGATGCTCATCAATGTTGGAGCTTAAAAGGGTTAAAATTAAAATGAACCTAATAAACCATTGCATTATTAAGACTCCGTATGCCTAGAAATTCCAGCAGTGGCAAATTAAAAATGATAACAAACAACAACAGCCTTGTCAAATGCTTGATTATGTTGTTTACCCTTTGGTCTGGCACACTCACAATAAAATCACATGCTCACATCAGGCTCTTAAATAGACCTGACATTTCTCATAATAATTGTTTCAGTCCCATCTGCTCAGCTAACAATATACTTGTACAATAATATACTTGTACTTATAACTTGAAATTTAGTGACAATACAAACTTTGTTTTTGCAAAGCTACTACTACACTGTACAGTGTACAAGCTGGCCTTTAATTAACAAATAGTCTTAGTACCTTCAAAATCTTATTTCCTGCATGCCAGTCAGCAATTTCTAAATGGAGTCCTTCTAGTCTTTCCTCAGGAATAAATCCATTGGAAAGTTGAAATAGTGCATTTACACCACGTTCCACTGATAGCTGATCAGCAAATACGCCTTGAGAAGAATAAACTCTGTCATCACCATTGCCATAGTATGGGACATATTGATGCAGTGCTATAAGGACTTGCTGAATGCCATCTGTCAGTGAATCATTCTCATTGTGATACAACATTCCTAGGAAAGACTACACAAATAAAAGAAAATGCAATTGGTATCATTAAATAGATAAACAAGGGGACATTAAGCCAATAATCTTGTTAATCCAAGTATTCATTTGTAGTAACAAGACCAACATGATATACAATGTGTATTTTTTCCTTCTAGAAAGATACAACCATTATACCCCCACCCCACCCCCACAGAAAAATCGTACACACACCCTCTTTTTAAGTTGGATTTTTTAACATCCCAATCAATAACATGTAATTTTGTGGTCAAAATGAGAAGGAATTAATTCAATCTGCTGTAAGTTTCAATCTGGTTTGTAACTGTCTCACGATTTTGAAAGATAAAAGGAGTATGTTGGGTATTTTTGAAATTGTGTAACTTCTGTCAATAATTTCCCCCCCCTGAAATACCTCCCCACCCAACTTTTCTGTGGCCTAAAAATTAGCCTGTGTACAGACTTAAAATAATAATAATAATAACCCAGACAACATAGAGATCCCTGAAATAAAAAAAAAACACCCTGGGCCCTAGGAATGGGCCCGGTTAACATGTTGTATTATGGTATAAAGTTAAAGGAGATAATTAAATAATAATAATAATAATAATAATAATCCCCTCATGAGGCCTGTTTGAGCTTTTGCTCTGTTCAATGCAGACATGAAAAATAATAATAATGTTGTGAATTTAAGATATTAATTTGTTATATTAATTTGTTTCAAATAGTACCATTTCTGATTTTTCAGCCATCTCCTTTGACTACTGATGTGGTATATGTTTGCAGACCACTGGCTTGAGGAATGCCAGGCAGGGTATTTCAACAACCGCTCTTTTTGTAAGGGTTATGTAGTTTTTCCCTTTGAAGGTGGTGCTCATGATGACTAGGTAGACACAAACCATTTTCCATCTGCATTAGGTCATCTATAGCAGGCTTTTCACTTGACAAGTGGTTTCCTGAAACACAGTTCTCGACGGACAAGTGTGAAACCCAGTGGACATCTACATTTTGGTGCTCTTCAGTCACGCTGTGAACTTGCTGCTTAAAATCAAAGTTGTCGAACACCAACTTTCTTCCTTTGTCAGCAGGTAAAACAACAGCTGGTGCAGATTGGCCTGGTGGGGGGTCATTTTCGCTTACTTCAACATTAGATGCAGCAGTAGATGGTGGTTCAGCAGGTGTCCGGTGTGTATTCGTCAGCCGCTGAGACTCGTCTTCCACTTTCTTCAGGATGGAAGCTGCATAGTTGTTGCCAAACTCATACATTTTCTTGTAATAGTATGAATGGCGGGTTTTGCCCTGTTGTTATTCTTAGGGAACCCAGACGACATAGAGATCCTTGAAATAAATAACACAAAAAACTGTTGTAGTGCACTCATTCTTACATTATACAATGCATTACCATTAGCTTGCACAACTCTTACTGTTTAAGTTAATACAAAAATGTTCAAGTGGAATGTAACATTTAGCCTCTATACAGTTCACCGCTCTTTGTTCTGGAAAGGAATGGGCAGCTGTAAAGCCACCCATCAAGCTAATAATAGCTGAACATTCACAAGCTAATAACAAGAACATTAAAACTATGAACCTTCATTACAGCAAGTATATCTTCTCAGATTTAACCTGTGTTTTTCCTGAGGGAGGGGGCTGTGTTGCAGTTCAAATCCAGTCTCAGGTTAGATCAGCTATTTCAGCAGGTAAGCTAATTGTAAACCCAACATTAAGCTAACTCTTGAACAAAGCTAACCCTGGCTACTTAACACGAAGCTAACCATCGCACTACTGGCGACATATGTACATGTATCTTTGTGCTAGGGCTATGGTTGGTTTGTTTACCTACAGCCCTACACATTTAACCTAATATTGAATTAAACTGAGAATGGATTTCACTTGCAACAGCTGTACACAGGTTATTAATTTTGTTTATTTTATTGATTTTTCTTTCAATCAGATGTCATAATTTAGTAAATTAGCAACAAATACTTCATCAAAAAAAATACTTCATTTATTTTGATACTTTAATTCATCTGCATAAAAATAAAGTCTTAAGAATGAAGAAAAATCATATACATGTACTCCACTTTATGTGTAACATTTTGACACAAGAAAGCAAAGAATTGATGTTTGTTTTGTAAGATTAAAGTTCTTAGAACCGAGATATAATACTTGATTTCAATCAATGAATTGTGTTTGGTGTAATAATATATAGTATGTGCATCAATAAAATATCTGACACAAGGGTGTTATACTTACAACTATTCCTGAGTGATACAAAATGATGATGTTTAGCAACTGCATGGCATTCATGCAAGGAGATCTATTCTTGAGCAAAACAGCCGCGGACATACA
>JAJLRJ010000003.1:48823488-48885988 GCA_024195265.1 Dendrophyllia cribrosa
AAGTCACTTGTAACAAATGCATTCGGTCTGTTTTTATCCTTTTATCATTTTTATCATTGTAATTTTTAGCTGATTCTACTCGATTACGTTACTTGCTGTATGCAATTTTCTTGGCATTCAGGAGCTCTGTTCGGGGAACCTGTTATTTTCGCGTTGGCTTGTCGTTCAGGTGCCCCGAGCAGGGAATTTATTACTACTGTTGTTTAGGGACCTTACTACATTGGCCTTGCGATAATTCGGGGGCCCTAATTAGGGAGCTTGTTATGCTTTTACAATTGCACAACACCATTAAATTGTCATGATTTTAACTTTTTAGCTTTATTTTTAGTTTATTATGTAACTTGTCAGCTTTACTCTATTACGTAACTTTTCTATAGTTTTAATTGCAACTTTTGTTATGTTAGAAGAATTTTTATATATTAAGGAACTTATTTCTGTAACAATTTTTATTCCAAGTATTTTTGATCCTGTATATAAGCACTGAAGAAGCCAGAAGGGCGAAACGTCTGTCATTAAACTTCAGGACATGTGAAGAGTTCGCTTCTCGCTTTTGTTTACACGATTTATCCTTATTTAATTAAGCGCATTTTAGCGTCCAGTATCCTTGGATCCTTTTCACAAGTGGCATCTTCGTTGGATATCCAACAAGCTTTATTCTAATATATATATATATATAAACGTTTAAAATATAGAAACGGTATAGAATAACTACGTTAACGGGATACTATATGTTTAGTAACACTTTTCTTGAAAGTCTTACGGTTTTCGATTAGTAAATGGCGTAGCTCGCCACAAGTCTCTCGTAGCTCAGTGATTAAAGCATCCGACCGGTTTACGGGAGTTCGTTGGTTCGACCCCCACGCTCGTAACACGATGAACATTAAATCTTTCTCATTTCATTACCAAACTTAAAATTTACCATCTTTCTTAATTTGTCAAGAATATGTCCTGTTCCAATTTTTTTCGTCCTACGAGAAATTGCGATTTATTATTATATATACCATTTAATATCATAAATACCATTTAAAAGAAAATATAATTACCTTGTACAGGGGCGGGTGCCTTCGAATTATAGTAGTAGTAATGGTAGTGAAGAGAACCATTTTCTGTAAACATAAAGTTACATTTGTTTATTATTAGCCTTTCAATATCTGATACCCTGCGAGCAGAGTCCAATCTGGAACCCATCTGGAACATCGAAGGGGTCACTGCAAGCATGGTAACTGAGTGAATTAATAAAATAACACAAAACAACAAAATATTACACACTTGTTGAGACATTCATTTTATCAATGTTTTTGTGCTCACCACTTAGCGAGGACGGTGGTGGAGGTGGCTGAGCAGCCGGCAGAGCCTGGTGTTGAGGAGCTGGATATGCTGCTGTGGGGGAAGATACAGCAGAAGGAGGTGGTGCTGGCGGTGCTGCAGGAGCGGGTGGTGATGGCGGTGATGCCGGAGCGAGTGGTGATGGCGGTGCTGCTTGAGCGGGTGGTATTGGCGGTGCTGCCGGAGCGGGTGGTGATGGCGGTGCTGCCGGAGCGGGTAGGCCAGAAAGAGAGGGAGGACTGGTGACTGGCGGAACCTGAGGTACATTTGGTTGAGTGAGACCTGTGGAGTAAAGTAAAAAAAGTTCTAAATAAACGTCAACGACAATCAGTAAAGGTGCCTTCACACGACAAACTGGAGTTGGCAAACTCGTGTTGGAAAACTCTAACACCAAACATTTCCCACAACTTAACTTCTTTCACAGGATCTTCTTTCCTCGAGAGAGGAAGATGGAAGACCCTGGAAAAGGAGACTCCATAAACAGACGTTGAAGCAAATGTTCACAAGTCATCAAATACGAGTTCGCTAACTCAAAAAAGTTGGCGAGAATAGAAACAAGTTTTGTTTGCCGCCAACAGTTTGCCAGCAGTTGATGCCGACTTTCACACACACCAACTTGAGTTTGCAAATACGAGTTTGCTAATTTTAGTTTTTCGTGTGAATGCGCCTTAAAAGCCTTTATTCAGACAATTTGGCTTATGGACGCTACACATTAAACAAAAACAATTGTAACATCCAAAAACTCAGCAAAACTACAAACCACTGGATCTGAAATACTTGGTTCCCCATTTAAAGGAAGTGATCGTTTTTCATTAAAATTTACCATATTTCTTTATTTATCACCCCACATGACGCTTTCCACATTGCTAATCCTAGAAGTACGCAGTGCGCAGTACGCAGCGCGCGTGTCATATATGAACCTAGCTCGAGGCCTTGCTTGCCATGAGTCTTTCGTAATTCAGTGGTTAGAGCATCCGAACGGTGCACGGAGATCATAGGTTTCATTCCTGTCGGGTGTCAGGGTTTTTTTTTTTGTCCCACGCTCATGACACGATGAATATTACATCTTTCTCAAGAGCTTTTGCTTTCTTGTTCGGTAGATAAAAATAAATGTTTTTTTTTTTCATTCTTCAGAGCAAACAAACACACTGGGTTAAAAGCGTTTTAACTTTAAAATACATTACCTGGTGCGGCTGTAACTGACACATCCAAAAAATCAGCACAGTTAGAAACTACTGCCTTTGAAATACTTGGTTCCCCATCTAAAAGGAGTATTTGTTTTCCCTTCGGGTCTTCCGCATAGAATGACACGTAACTATGCAGCTCCGGTCTGTCTATCAGGAGTTTCAGTTTAAAGCCAGTTCCAGTGACAAGATATCCCTCGTGTTTAAGAGAAGAGTAAAGTTCAAATGGAAAGCTAAACTCGTTGACAAAGTTCAACGCGACGCACTTTTCTAAAAGAATAAAGAAGTGAAGTAAATCTCTGTTTGGATATTTCCTGGGATAAGATATGTATAAGCAATTTATGAATCATTTTATTCCCATTCGGTCACGTCAATCTCCCACCTGTGTAGCATACATACATACATGCACGCATGCACGGATACACACATATTTAAAGAATCTTATATACAATATTTTTTTCTATGTGGTGGCAATTGGTGATATAACACCATTTTGTCAATTCTACGGGACAGTGACCAGATTTTCCGAGAGGATATACCAACTGATTTGATTATCACAAATGAGGCATATTAATGAGACATCAACTGCGGATAGAGAATGTAATGCTTGCAATTTGCAATTTATGTAATTGCAAAGAAGCCTTCAATGTCCTTTTTAGGCTTCTTTGCGATTGCTTAAATTGCAAACACAACTGCGAGGATAGTTTCTTCACTTTACATAATTTGATTGTGGTAATATAGTAAGTAAACGACTTAGTACACTTGTCACTTACGTCTACCTGCGGTAGAAACACTTGAAATTTCAGGTTGTGAAATCGTTGTTACAGCTGAGGTGCCCGTACTTGCGGGTTCCTCTTGACCTCCGCCCATTGCTCCTGCTGGGCAGACTGGCATACAAGCTGGCAAAACAACCGCTGGCTGTGGTGTATCTTGAACCAAATGAGGGGGGTGTGGAAGATGTTGTCCAGTAATTTCTGGGGCTTCTACTGGTCCAAGAACGTTTTTGCAATTTTTAAACTTGTTCTCACTTGCCAGAATTGGTCGAACTATAAAGCTACAGCGTCGAAGAACGTCTGGTTGACCATTGTAAAAGTCGAGAAATAGGTTCGTGGCGTCGTGCACTGTAATGGCCGTTTTCGGAAGCTCTTTTTCGCAAATATACCAGTCGTTATGATGCATTGCGTTAAAAAGAAGATTTCGAGTATATCTCATAACGTTGAAAATATTGAATGAAGCTTCCTTATCTGAAAATTTAAAGTTAAAACTTAAGTTAGGACAAAAAACATAGGTAAAAGCTCAAATTAAGCAATTTTTACTAGCCTACTGAACTTACTTTTTGCAAGTGTGGTGATTATGCAATATAACATAATAATTCTGCCCATGCACACAACGGTGCAAAGTTGTTTTCTACGAATAATTGTTATGCTCCCGTCCTCTACAATGGCAGCTTGATTTCTGCTCAGTTTTAGCAGTTATGAATAAATATTAAATTGAAAAACAAACTCGGTTATCGAATGATAAAGCAATTATTGAACTCGGCTATCACAAAATATCGTGATTTGTCAGTGCTCGCCACTGACAAATCTCTCAGTGTTAACAGCCGATCGAGCGATCTATCGATCAATCGAGAGAGCAATAGTCCCATTGCTAATAACAATAATAACATAATAACAATAATAATAATAATGGAATCTTTTATTAATAACTAAGCTAACTAAAAAAATCTTATTTTACAATTAATTTTACTTAAAAAAACTATTCAGTCCAAACACTATTTACATTATTCCTTTCAATTAATAATTCTCAAACAATCTTACGTTTACAATTATTGATCTACTAGAATGCTAAAAATATTCATAATTACAATCCGTATAAATATTGTAAAAGTATTGCTAAAAAAAATTAAATAATAAAAATTTTATGTAAGACGTTTGTATTTACAAGGTTACGGCAATAAAGTATTCTTAACATTACATTATGGCTCCTTCTTGGATTTCAATGTCAATATCTATGTTCTTAAAATCACAAAAGGCTCTTCTTCTAACTCTCAATCCTCTAAGGCAGATTAGTGCGGATCTTAATAGAGCAAAGGATGTCCTTGCTCTTATCCAAGAGATTGTTTTGGCATAGTCTTCTCCTTTCTTGATGGAGATCAGCTGTGCTAGTCTGCTATGGTATTGCAAGCACTCCTTTCCCATACCGCCCGTTGATGTGAAAATAAGGTGTGTGAAAGTTCCTTGTTCAATGTCCAAAACCCTCCTCGAATATAGACGTTTCTTCTCATTCTCGTGATTGCGGTATATCTGTTGGAGCTCTAGGCCCCTATACTAGTCAGCATTAGGGTGAAAAACCCTCACGTCGAAGAATGCTGATGCCAAACCCCAATAATAACAATAATAATAATAATAATAATAATAATAATGAAGCTACGGGGAGTGGCTGAGACACAATAAACATTACCCAGTAGAACATCCGGCAACTAGAGAGAATCGAATAATAATAATAATTGGTAACATTTATATTGCGCTAATTCTGTATAGTCACTAGATTCACTTTGAAACGCATTTTTAACTAGACTGTACACAGCTTGAACTCGTGGCGTCTTTAACCCATTGCAGTATTGATTCCCGAGAGTTTTGAGTGCTTTTACTGGGACAACAACACAACAAAAATCCCACATCGGTAAGCGGCGAATACAATATCAAACGGTCTGATCCATCCATGAACACCTTGCATTGTCTTGAAAACGTGTACGTTGTAGTTCTACCTCTTGTTTCTCAAGTCGACACGGAGAAATTTGCCGCCATCTTGAAGTTAAGAGCGAGATCATGGCGTCGCGTGTCAACCAATCAGACCAGTAAACTAAGATTTGCGTGTATACTATGCATGCGCTAATGTGACACACGCAGAAAGAAAACTCAATGCAAAGCATTTTTCCTACAATATTACGCTCTCGTCTCTTCCATCTGTAGCGTTTGGACTATTTTTTTTATTTGAAATAAATAAAGAAACTGTAACAATATCCAGTTCAAATCAAATATTTGATTACAACCTTAGGGCCTGGTCGCACTAGGGAAATTTTGATCAAATTTGTCTTTGTTTAAGATAAAAATCTGTCATCACATCAAGTTTTCTAATGCGACCGGTGTTTCGCAAATTTGAAAATTTGGAAATTCCGGCTAAACTTCAAAGACGCCGTAGTGTATGACCCAGGGCCTGGTCGCACTACAGTCAAAAAAAAAAAAATTAGCGCGTTCAAAAATTTCCATAAATTTGAAACCGCAAATGGAAGTGACAAAAATTTGAAAACATTTTAGGGTCGCAAAAAAATCAATAAACATTCTTTTGCATAACATCCCTCGTCCTCAGACTGTGTAATAAACGTGAACCCAAATCAGGCCTTTTGCTTCGCGTTTGCCGTTTTGCTGTTACAAAATATCAACATTCAACAGCAGCAACTGTTTGCCTTTTTCATCCTGTATCAGAGATGGGTAAATGAATACAGGGAAATCCTGAACATCGCTTTGCTAAGAAGAAGACGACATTTCCGAAGAATTCGCGTTGGGCCCTACGCGTGGACTATTCCTCGCCCAGCCGAATCGTGGTTTGCTATTCACTATAACGACCCGACAATTCCACAGGAGTACTTTCGACAGCAATTAAGGGTTAACAAGAACACTTTTGAAACAATACTCAATATTCTGGGCCCAAGATTGGAGAGACGAAACTCGCGATTCAGGAATTGTTTGCCACCAGAGAAGGTTCTTGCTTTGGGCGGACTGTACCGTTTAGCCCACGGAAATTCATATTCAAGTATTGCGCCGGTGTTTAATGTGGGAAAATCGACTGTTATCGAGGCGGTGCAAGACGTTGTCAATGGCCTCTATGAACTTCGCGACGAATATATAAAATTTCCAGAGACTATTGCAGAGGTAAATTCATCGATTGCAACGTTTGCAGACCTTACCAATCTACCGAACGTTGTGGGTGCTATTGATGGCTCGCACGTCAGAATAAAAGCACCTAACGACAGTGCACCGGATTATTTTAGTCGGTATCAACAACACGACTTTATAATCCAGGGGCCGTATTCACGAAAGCATCCTAAGTCCAAAGAGCCTCCTAAGATATAACTTAGGAGATAACTGGTATTCACGAAGACCTCCTATTTTAAGACATGTCTTATTTTTCTTCTAAACTTAGGACCTCCTAAATTTTTAAGACATGTCTTAACTGGTATTCACGAAGACCTCCTAACTTAAGATATGTCTTAATTTTTCTCCTAAACTTAGGAGGTCAAAATTGACCTCCTAACTTATAAAAAGATGTCTTGACAGGGCTAAATTCGATTGTTGACGAGTTTTACGTCGATTTTCAGCGTGATTATTGTGTATCACAATAGTTACCGATTAGATAAACATTTTAAAGGATTATATTGCTAAGAAAAATTAAATATTTTCTAGTGATGTCAAACAGCACGGTTAGTTTTATATAGGCCTTCGTGTCATTAACGGGTTCCACATTTCTTTCTCTTTGCAGAGTTATATTTCCGTTTTTCGTGAAAGTAACCCCTTGTACAAGAAATATCGAAGTAGACCCTATTAAAATGATGATGGATTTGTTTGTTGCTTTCGCTACTGACCATGAACGAAGATATTATCACGATTTTGCTATCTTAAATTCGAGATGAAATAAAGATTATTGTATCGTCATTGTGATTACAACAACAATTTACACAATACAAAATATTCATTCATGTAATTTTCATAACTTATTATTCATAAGATCGCGCCATATAAACTGTCTCTGATTGGTTTACTTTAACTAATCGATAACTGCCCGCGACCATTAAACTTAGGAGACTGCTAAGTTACGCTTACCTTAGGATGGTCATAAGATATCGTTCGTGAATAGCACTTAGGACATATCTTAGGAAGCTCCTAAATTTTCTCTTAAGTTATATCTTAAGATATATCTTAGGTAGGATTTCGTGAATACGGCCCCAGGCTATTGTTGATGGCAAAAAGATGTTTATCGATTTTGCATGTGGATTTCCTGGAAGCATGCACGATGCTCGTGTATTGAGGCGCAATACTATCTTTCGAAGAGCAGAACAGGGGGACATTCTAACCCAGCCAACTGTGAATGTGAATGGCCATGGAATAGGTCCCTACCTTTTAGGTGATAGTGCCTATCCCCTTTCCCTAGCTTGGCTAATGAAACCATATCCAGAAGGCACAGGGGACCCAAAAGAAATAGCATTTAACAGGGAAGTTTCCTCTGGAAGGGTAAAGGTTGAATGTGCTTTTGGTGTTCTAATAAATAGATGGAGAATACTCATGAAACGATTCGACAGTGCAATATCATTTGCTGTACGTAATGCTGTAGCCTGTGCAGTTTTACACAACATTTGCATCACAAGCGGCGATGAATGGGAGGACGAAGAAGGCGAAGATGATTGTGGCCCTGGCGATCAAGCTCTAAACGTGATCCGTGATGGGGATGACATCAGGGAAATCCTTAAAGATTTTCTTTAAACCTGTTTCTTCATTTATTGTAATTAAACTCACTCTGATTTCTTTACATTTAAACTCACTCTGATTTCTTTACATTTAAACTTACTCTGATTTCTTTACATTTAAACTCACTCTGATTTCTTTACATTTAAACTTACTCTGATTTCTTTACATTTAAACTCACTCTGATTTCTTTACAGATGAGATTGTAAAATTAAATATAACTTTCAATCCAAAAACTGAAACTTTCAAACATGAACATATAAACGTCCAGACACGCCGAAATAAATCAACGTAGTCAGTCATTAATAACATAACATTGTATATGAATGCATAATTTTTAAATAAATAACTGCAACGCGCTATATATTGTCTCTGTGCTGATGTAAATTGACGGTTACCGTATCAGTCATTTGTTGTCATTACTTTTTTGTAGAAAATTTGTTAAGGCCCCTACTAGTGCATTCATGTGTTTGCTTGTTGTTCTTGCACCCTTGTAAAATTTTCCATGAACGTGTTCATGTCCTAACAAGGACGATTTTATAACCTGGAACTTTTCATCCCCTTCTTCAGGTTTAGCCCTTTTACGTTTCTTTTTGCGCTCCGTTCTACAATTAGCTGCAAAAGTAGTTGAGACACTTTCATTCACAAGTGCTTTTTTGGAAGAAGTGCACCATTGCTACCTTTCCTTACCCCTCCCCCCCTCATCAATGTTGTTTTGTGACCGGCGCCATGTCCAAAACTTTGGCTAACAACATTGAACGGGGGAGGGGGGGTTGTGAGGGAAATATATTGTTCTTTCGTTTTTCGAGGCATCATTTTTTATAAAAGTGAGTGTTTTTGTCAGAGTGTCTCAACAGTTTTGAAGCTAATTGTCTGAGGCGTTCACTTACAACGGACAAGGCTATTCATGTTGAAACTTGTGTAAGTTTTGCATGACTACAGGGTGTTTGAAAAAATCCAGCTCTAATATTCACCATGCTACGAATTCTAAAATGGCAAGAGAATAACTGGGTTTTTTTGTGTTTGCATTTGACACAAATTGCACTAATTAATGCATTCGAAATGGTATAATGCTTCAATATACGCTTGACGTTTTGTGTTGCATTCAAGTTCACGAGTTTTAGATGTTTTTGTAGCCTTATAGGAACATAGGTGAAATATTTTGAGAGTAAATTCGCGTTCAAGGTGTTGCAATTGAGCGGAATGGACTCGAAAAGTAGAGAAAAAGTGCTCAATTATGCGATACCTGACATAGTGATCGGGTACTGAAAATTTGCTAATTTGCATATCACCATGCCAAACGCAGGAATGCACACCTCTATAAATTTACTACTGTCGATTAGTAGTGATATTTAACACTTATGACAAAAATGAAACCCTTTCGAGAATTGCTCTTGGGGTGGCAAAATTTGTATGTGGTACACTGCAGCCTATAAGGTGAACTTGCATTAATTTGAATGCAAAGTGCGGGGTATAATAATTTTTGTTGTGCATTTCTATATTGTACTCTGGCTTTAGCTTTACACTAAGCTATATGACAATATATGATGATATATGACGATCTACCACAGACTACCACGGTCTACCAACAGAAATATATAGAGTATAAAACATATCCTTTATACTTGCGATGGTAGACCGTCTCACACGGGTATACCGTCAGCAAATTACAACAATACAATATATCACAATTTAACTGAGATCGTTTATTAGTTACACATGTTGTTTAAGGATGGTTGCGTGTGAGTTGGTCATAAGAAGAAAATTGAACCAACAGAAACATAGATTAGTATTTTGCGCGGGCACAAAGGACAATCACGTCAGTGTGATTTTTCGAGGTCTCCCTGGCCTTTTTGTTTTTGATTTTTTCTCAGCATTCAAGCATCTGTAAACCGTCGCGCGAGACACGGAGCATTTTTGTGTGAT
Source organism: Dendrophyllia cribrosa (assembly GCA_024195265.1). NCBI lineage: Eukaryota > Metazoa > Cnidaria > Anthozoa > Scleractinia > Dendrophylliidae > Dendrophyllia > Dendrophyllia cribrosa. The sequence continues at coordinate 48,833,444 of JAJLRJ010000003.1, forward strand.
TTCTTTCACTGTAAGATAACTGTTTTCTTTTAAACATTTTATATATGCCCTCGTAGTGGCATCTATTTGGCTGGTAAAAAACGTAACTTTGAAATCACCGTTGATATCAACTTCTATTGTTGTGTCACTGACGAACTTCGATTTTCGAACATTTTTGCGTTCTCATTTTTAATGATATTCGAATATATTTTTACCCCCTCACGCTTCAAATATAATAAAACGGTCTTTTCTCAATCTATTGCTACTACTCGCATATCAGTAGGCCTGGAGAGCTTGCGGCAATCGTTTGCAGAAGTTAGTATATATTCAGACAATTAGCTGCAAAAGTAGTTGAGACACTTTCATTCACAAGTGCTTTTTGGAAGAAGTGCACCATTGCTACCTTTCCTTACCCCTCCCCCCCTCATCAATGTTGTTTTGTGACCGGCGCCATGTCCAAAACTTTGGCTAACAACATTGAACGGGGGGGGGGGGGGGGTTGTGAGGGAAATATATTGTTCTTTCGTTTTTCGAGGCATCATTTATTATAAAAGTGAGTGTTTTTTGTCAGTGTCTCAACAGTTTTGCAGCTAATTGTAGCTTCGGGGCTTGTGTCTTGTTGCGATAATTCGGTGTTCTCTGAATCGTTCGCGCCGGACTTGGCGGCAGAAGTTGCTGTACTCGCTCCGACTACGTGTCGTAACGTAACTACATCCCGGCAGCCAAGGACAGCATCTATTTCTTCGTAGAATACACTTTGCCATCTGTGTCCACCAGTCTGCTTACTGTTCCAATCCTTGGCCTTTTTATATCGCTCGATAACATATTTCATTTTTTTTGGGCATTTGTCTCCCGAGCACGTGGTACCAAACTTTCGATTTATCTCCCGAGCAATTTCATCCCAAAGCTTCCGCGCGTCTTTGCTCCCCAAACGTTCATGTCGATCAGCCCAAAGACTTACCAGCGCTTGCTGTTCCTCGTCGGACCATTTGTCGTATTGCTTCTTTTTCCAATTCTTTGTTGTATTGCGTCGTTTCCACTTCGCTTGACCTACTCGAGCTATCGCTAGCAGTTGACGTTGATGTTGGGCTGTCCGAGCGCTCAACACTGGCCAAAATGCCACTTGGCCCCGCTTGGTCGTCCACACTCGGTCGAGTCTGTGTAGCGTAATTGATGGGATAATTTATCGGGAAAAATCCCGGCGCATAGTGTCCGTAGAAAGGAAAACGTCCAGCCATGCTAAAAACGCGTGCGTAAATGCAAATTTCCCGCCGATTGAATATTGAATACAGGTCAAATCGATTAGCTTTTTTTGTTTTCCTCGATTTTTCCAAAATCAGCCTGCCCCACCCATACACTTCGGCGTCTTTGAAGATTAGCCGGAATTTCCAATTTTTTTTCAATTTGCTAAATGCCGGTCGCATTAGGAAAGTTGATGTGATGACAGATTTTTATCATAAACAAAGACAAATTTGATCAAAATTTCCGTAGTGCGACCAGGCCCAGGCCGATTTTGAAAACAATCGAGGAAAACAAAAGAAGACGCTCCGGAGGGACATGCTTTTTGTAGAATGTTTTTGTTTTTATGTCATTACACGAATGTTTTCGACAGCATGGACGGACAGTGCGACCCTAAAATGTTCTCAAAGTTTTTAAATTTCCGTTTGCGGTTTCAAATTTATGGAAGTTTTGCACGGGCTAATTTTTGTTTTTGACTGTAGTGCGACCAGGCCCTTAGATTGTTTTGTCCTTTTCGATCGCAGAATCCGAATTTAGATTGGTTAAGAGGAACGCAACATAAGTATGTACATTATTAATAGTACATAATTTTAGGATAAATAACATAGATATACTGTATTGTTTGTTAACTGTATGTCAACTCCTAGTGTTATAAATAAGTATGTAATAAATGTAAACTATTAAATAGCCAGTAAATACTTAAAAGAAGTTAACAGCAGGTTGGGGTAAATACAGGGGGGGAGGGCTTCAAGTCTACAGGAAAATGGGCCTTTAGAAGGGAGGGGGCATATAAACGGAATGTTACTGTATGCATCATGACGTTGGAACATTTTGAAAGAGAATCGGACTCTCTCGGCAGGCTAGTAAGTTATATGATCTATCTTATGTATCCAATGACAAGCTGGCGCACTGTTCACTATACTCTTTTGAGCGTTTACTATATAAAATGTACAGCAACATAAAAAGACACCAAACTCTGAAAATTGAAATGTGACCTTGAAATGAAAACAGTAAAAAAATCTGGACCTTACCAAAAAGGTCCGTTCCGTCATGTTTTTGAATAAAGAAGTGATAGTTCTTCTGTCTCACGAAAAAACCAGGCAGACATACAGATTCAAAGGAAACATTGTCTCGTGATTTGCTGGTTTCTGTGAACAATGCAGGAATTCGAGCAATAAACACGTGACACCATTTGTCCAGGACCAATCGACCATTCTTCGATTTCCAGCAATCGTTTATTGAGATATCTTCCTGAGCGTATGGTAAATGCCAGGAATGAAAGGTGTACATTCCATTTGCCACAACTAAAAACATAATGAATGAAAATAACGAATGAACAAACGGATGGATGGATGGACAAGAAGTAAAATGTTGTCTGTACAAAAATAGTGCACTTTTGTTACGTACAATTATAAGATGATTTGGAACTTAAATATTGTAACAGAGCAGAAACTGTCCGTTTTCTTTAAGGGCCTTTTAGGCTAATTCATTCTCTGATATGCTGAAAACAAGACAAGGAGTAGCTGTGCTATAGTAGTTGACTGTATTTATACGAATCACTGTCATTAAGCTGGCTTACTTTTCGATGCTACTCCTCCTTTCATGGTTAGTTTCCTGGCCATGACCTGCGAATCCTCTCCCGGTTTTGGAATATAGGTTAATCGTATCTGCGCATAGCCGCCGCCACCAGCGACAGCATTCCCACCTCCCACGCCTGCACTTGCCGCGCCTAAAGTAACCTGAGAGCTTCCTGTAACTCCTGCTCCTCCTCCGGCAATGCCGTAACCAGCAGTGCTTGCACCTCCTATTACACCTCCCCCCGAGGCTGCACTACCTGTCCCAGTTCCCACAGTAACACCTGCACCCGTAGTGCTACCTCCCCCAACAACACCTGCACCCGCAGTGCTACCTGCTCCCACTCCCACGGCACCACCTGCACCTACCACTGCACCTGCGCCTGTGCCTGCGCCTGCGCCTGCGCCTCCTGCAGCTCCGCCAGCGCCAACAGTTCCTACGACCCCAGCTGTCCCAGCAGTTCCAGAAGTCCCTGCAGCCCCCGCGGACCCGGCGCTTGCGGCCCCTGCACCCCCTGCAGCCCCTGTTGGTCCTGCAACTCCACTTGCTCCCCCCATTCCAGGACCAGTTACTGAGACCACACTTCCATTTTTAACATTGATCTTAAATTTATGTAAGTCATCACCATGAAGACCGTTCAATGCATCTTCCAACGTTTTTACTATCGATTTAACGGCTGCTTTCTCGCCTGCACTAGCTCCTGCCGATGCTCCAGCCTCCATTCCTGCTAGACCGCCAGCCTTGGCTCCTGCCTTTGCGCCACTTTTCATGGCCCACCTTGCACCAAATGATGAACCAGCTTTTGCCCCAGCTTCGGCCGCTATTTTAAGCAAAACGGCTTTATAGGTGGAATTTTTCTCTAGAAATTCAAATAGAACCCGATATTACAAAACCGAAAACATACTGTACAAAATATTTAAACCTATTCTAAAACATTCTTGCATCTATATATCGATTATGTGCTAATTTACCGACCCCGAAATGGACCCAGAATACTGAAATGATCCCTAAATTGACCCCGAAATGATCCCCAATTAATTGTTGGAATCACGTTTGAAACACGGGGTGGAGGCATTTAACAACATCAATGAAAATAACTCAAATTATTTGCCAGAGGCTTTTCTGCGCTCTCCTATCTACAGTCACCCACATTGGCCTTCGTTCTTACAAGTAAATAAGAAGCAAAGGACCACGAACGAAACTGCCGCTGGTGTACGTGGGATCTGGAGAGATCTAGTCAGCCAAAAATAGAGATAAAATCAAACAGCAAGGCTGATACTACATAGAACATTTAACGCGACAACGACATGATAGCCGCCCAAACTGAAAGCCAAAATGCAACCGTGGACAACTGTTTCGACCTGGTTGGGTCTCGTCAGCACGGTGTAGCAGCAAAAAGATAGAAAAACTAGCGCGAACGCCAATTCTCTACCAAATCGCACGTGGCGATGACCACAGATTAGCTCGAATTCGTTGTCGCGTTAAATGTCCTACGTAATATCAACCTTGCTGTTTGATTCTAACTAGCTCCATGAAGGCGCGCTGAAAGGAAAAACTCTCCAAGGGTACATTTTAACGCTCTGGCCCCAGTTGTTCAAAAGGTGGAATGCGCTATACACCAGGTAAATCATTATCCAGTGGATAAAGGTTAGCAAAAACAATTGGATAGCGATTTATCTAGTGGATAAATTCAGTGGATAAATCAATATCCAGTGGATAGCACTATCCACCTTTTGAACAACAGGAGCCTGGTGTACAACATTTGTTCCCTTGGAAGGCACAAGTTAATTTTCAGGTTGCCGTTCATTTTTTATGGCAACTCGAGGTTTTGACAAGGAACAAGAAAACATGGCCATTGTAAGGATGTGCCCATTGTGTGGAGGTGACACCAACACAGCAACAAAATTCGAGAAAAATCGGTATGCAAAATTTAAATATGTACCATTTGGTAAAGGCGGTTTTGTCCACAAGAACATAGAAGGTATCACTGTGTAATTTGTCCCGTCAGGTGTTTGCAAGCCAACCTCCAGGTGATCATTTTGATGATCGTCTTTCATTATAGTTTCCATGTAGTAATATTTTCCCTTCTCCAGAAAAACCGGGAGAGATCGTTGGTTTGCAAACCTGTGTAGAGAGAGGAAAGGAAATGTAATATATACGCTACGCCAAAAACTAAGTCGCAAGCGGCTCACGCGGCCAGTGCTTTTTTTGTAATATGAAAAAAAATATTACAAGGAGCATTCCTGCCAACCCTAGAATCTTGTCCATTTTAGGGAACCCCTAGCATTTTGTTAGGTTTCCATGACGGTTATCTGGTCCCTATTTATTCAGCTGGGTGGAAAAAGACAACATGATGGTTAACAGAGCTTTTGGTAAGACAACAAAAGTATGACAGAGATCATTGATCTCCCTTGTTTAATTTTCTAGATGGGAAGCATCCCCGGCCCGGGAGGAAGAGAGGCTGACTTTAGGAATTTAGGGGTGTGGGTGTGACCGCCAGCGCTCGAGAAATTACTGTATTTTAGAGCAAACGTTTCACGTCATATCTAAGACTGATCCGAAAAAAACTAAAATATGTACCACTTTCCAGGCCAAAATGAAAAAGCCTTATTCAGTCCAGTAAATGAAACATAACCTATCGGAGAACCAGAATTTGGCGTAATAACCACCTTGACGAGAAAGCACAAACTAATCATTCCAAAATTTCCTTCAAGTGCTGCGATTGCAAAAACTTCCTTTTGGACACCAGAGAGCGGAGAACAAAGAAAGAGACGGTGCCGCACCAGATGAAAAAATAGCAGTGTTCTTAAAGTTTAACATAAGGTCAATTAAAGATTCACTAAAGACTATGTTTACCGGCGTCCTATGAATGCCATCGAAATACATGACATAGCTGCTGCACTGCTGTTGGCGCCAGCCATTTTATTCACATAAAATATTAGCTTGGTGAATGACCGTGACATTCGAGGGAAACATAATTCACTGTTTCCCTCTGGGCCAGTCATTAAGTGTTTATGCTTAAAGCCTGGTTTTCATATGTCGGGAAAATACCAGACGACCGTCCCAGATTTTTTCGATATGTCCAAACAATCGCTGATCATCGCAGATATCTGAGACGCGTCAGATAAATAGAAACGCTCCTGATTTTCCCTATTCATCTCCAACCATCCCAGATGATCAGGGATGTCTACTATTTTGTGTTTTCATAAGTCGGCAAAATCTGGGACGGTCGGGAAACATCGAAATCTCCGATCATGGGATTTTCCCGACATATGAAAAGCAGGCTTATTTTGGGCCTGGCAAAACTAGGAAACACTTTCGCGGAAACATCGTTTCTTCTAAAGTGGCAAAATTTGCGTCTATGAAGCAAGAGTTTCACAGTTTTTAACGTGATTTAATAACACTTCCTTGCGTTTGGGAAGCAAGATTTGCGTTCGCAGCTAAAAACGACAAACATTTGCTTCCGAACAATGTTTCCCCAACAAAGTTTCCTACTTTAGTGTTCTTAATAATGGAAATATCGTCTAAAATATAAAGGTTTAATCATACATTTCCCTACCTATCAAACTCAAAAGGTTCAGTGGGAAAACCTCCGTCTATGAAACTAATCTCCGTCTTCGAAGCAGGGTTTTCGTCGGTGCTAATAAAAAGTTCGCTGCCGGCGTTTGATGCTGTAAAGATGTTTAAATTCTCATGTTGTCATCAAATGTATTGCTTTCATATGCTAGCACTTACATGTAATGCATGTTACGATTATACGAGCTATATTTCAGTTATTGCATGTGAACATACCCTACAATATGTGTATCAATGATAGTTATTAATAAATGCTGTTGTTATTAGCCACATACAAAAGACACCATGCATTGGGTACGCAGTGCGTTTGTACGCAAAGAGCCCTGGTACATGCTGTGGACACAACGGATATGAGTATTCCCCCGAGCGTGAGTTACTCGGGTTCGAACCCAACTTTTTACAAATTTGTTTTCAGGTGAACGCTTGTTCGTTTGTCTCACGATGGAGTCACTTTGACATTCATCTGAAACCGAGTTCATGTTAAATGGGTCGCGGAAAAGGTTAGGTACGTATAATATATCCCCTAATCTCACGATTGATGGTAACGTTATAAAGCAAGTAAAATGTGTAAAATCGTTGGGAGTGCATATAGACGATAATCTTTCATGGAATGCACACATAGATAAGTTATCTAAGAAAATTGCATCTGGCATTGGAGCCCTGAAGCGTTGTCGGCCTTTTGTTCCTCAAACTACGCTGCAGTCTATTTACAACGCCTTGATTCAACCTCATTTTGATTACTGCAGTGCGGTCTGGGAGCATTGTGGCTCTACCTTGGCAAATAAGCTCCAAATATTGCAAAACCGCGCGGCTCGTATTCTAACCTTTTCTAGCTACGATTCTAGTTCTGGCCCCTTATTTGAACAGCTAGGCTGGAAAAGGTTAGCTACGCAACGTCAAATTCAAGTGGCCGTTTTGGTCTATAAGTCGCTACATGGCCTTGCTCCTAATTATCTTAGCTCTCTTTTTACTCAAAGAAATATATCTTATAACTTGAGGGACAATGAGAGCAAACTGGCTATCCCACTGCCCCGCACTAATTTCCATAAAAACAGTTTTAGATACAATGGTGCGGTCATTTGGAATAACCTTCCCCTGGAACTGCGGCAAGCGGAAACTATCAATAGTTTTCGAAGGGGCTATCACAATTTATTTGCTTGATATTCTATACACGGCATTCTTGTAAAGCAGGTTTATTATTTCTCGAGGGTGGGGATAATTTTTAAATATTTTAATTTTTTTTGGCATTATTTCTAGGAATTTTGATACTTTTGGATAGATAGATATATAGTTTATAGTATTGTTATGCCTGATGAATATACCGTGTCTAAATAAAGTTTAATTGAATTGAACTGAATGTTGATCGCGGCGTTTCGACTGCTATTATATACTGCCACGGCAAAGTGTATACAGGGTGTTTCAAAAGTTCGTGAACACCTTTCTATACAAATAAATGATGGTTGTAGAATTCCGATGTTAATGAAAGTTTTCCAGTTTTAATGTACATTGTTTCCTTTGTCTACTGTTTAAATATCAATACCCAGCGTGCCCCCATTATCCTGTATAACGTTTTTAAGCCGTTGCGGCATGGAACGAGCTATCTCGCTGGTGGTATGTTTCGCCAGGCTTGCCGTAACCTTGATTTTCGTCCTCCCATCGTCTTAGGGATCAGATCTCTGTATTCAACTTCGTCAATGATGCTCCATAGGTTCTCAATGGGATTAAGATCAGGTGAATTTGCTGGCCATTCATCTTTTTCAATAAAAATCGGGAGGTTTTTTCTTGCACCACTGCTGGGTTGCTTTCGCAGTATGAGCTGGTGAGCCATCTTGTACGAAGGTCGTACTGCTTTTGTTCGTGAAAAGCTGTCATTTTATGGGCTCGTCTGTTGTAGATTGTCGGCTGAAAAGAGGCTTCACTTCCTTCTGAAGGATTTTTGTGATATAATACTCTGCCGTTACATTTTGGCCTTGCGGGATAAAATGTAAGGAAGTCAGGCCGCGGCCTGTCATGCCACCCCAAACCATCCATTTGACGCTTCCTTTAACTTGGTACGATGGTGGAACCTGGATCTCCTGTGAGCCCCATACGATATCGTTTTTAGGGTTGGGGAGATGGAAAAGGTATTTATAATTAGGGCACTCATCGCTAAAGAGAAAGTTTTCCCATTCATCTGTTGTAACTTTACGATATTTGCGAGCGAATGCCAAGCGAGCTTTCCACTGTTTGTTGCTCAAAAGTGGTAGCTTTTTTCGTCTCAAAGGTTTCCATCCTTTTCTGCAGATCTTTGTTTTTCAGTTGTTTGCTGATTTTTCTGGTGGAACTGCCTCTTTTATACTTTGCATTTTCTATAATTTTCTTAGCGGTTCTGTCTAGGACTTCTTGGCTTGTCGGAAAAGTCTAAAGAACTTGACCACTTCGCTACCCAGCTCTTGCTTTTTTGCAATATTTTAGCCGTTTCTCGCACAGATACTCCAGATGATCATAAAATTGCTGCCTGTGCTCTTAAATAGACTGCTTTTTTTAAATTTTTTTAGGGATCATACTTCCAAATGATATCAAAACGATAAAAATCTAGTTGCTACTGAAAACAGACAAAATTGGCGGGAAAGTACAAAAACACACACGACCCAGATTTGCACCTATTTATTTCAACGATTTTCTTTATTCGACTTTTATAATAGTTCTGAAAATCGATAAACAATAAGATTTGTTAATGCCTGTAAGAAAATGGACAGAAAAATAAAAAAATCTGGAAGATTTATAGACTTTTAAAAATGTCCACGAACTTTTGAAACACCCTGTATAGGGGAAACAGGGAGATGGATGCATGAAAGGATAAAAGAGCACGATAGAGTTGTACGGCTTGATCGTACTCAAATCTCCGCGGTTTCTGAACACGCCAACAAGACCGGGTACTTTCAAGTTTGGAACTAGGTTAAGTTTATTGACTGTAACCCACACTGGTACATCCTAATAACATCAACAAAGATAATGGAATCGAAATTCCTGGAGCCTGGATACCTACACAACAGCCTACGCAACAACCGATCGATAACAAATCGAACATGGGAGGAAACAACATCTATTAGGAATAATATGGAGGATCGAAATTAACCAATAGCGACAAACCAACGTGCTTCATAAAGCGACACGTAACCAATCGACCTTATCGCCTGATAAAGACTAGCAGTCATTGCAGTCGAAACGCCGCGATCAACATATAAAAGTGACTTCATCGTGAGACAAACGAACAAGCGTGTCCCTATCTTACACACCACGATGAACAACAACCACATTTTTAATAACAAATTTGTTGATAAGAGCAAAACAAAAACACAAAATGAAAACAGAATCACAAAAGAAGAAAAAATAAACACAAAATTAGAAAACAAAGACACAAAACCCACAACAGAAACACAAAACTGAAAACTCCAGAACTGAAAAAATTAAAAAATCTTTCACTAGAATTGGTGTATCTATTTGGAACTCTATTCCACTTTCTGTTAAAACTCTCAATAAATCTAAATTTCGAAATAAAAAATAAAATTGATGCTCCTTGATGCTTTATATCATGATGATAGTTATATGGATGTTATTCATTTAATAAGATATTTCATGAAGTTAACTCAATAATTTGTTGTAAAGACCTCAGGTAGTAATATAAATTAATGTAATAAATTATCGTACTTAAAATTTTTGTGTAACTATAGCGAAATGTCCTAGACAGTGTTTTATTTCCTGCTTGTAATTTTCTTAGTTTTCTTTTTGTAAGATGTGTTGTTGCTTTTGCCTTGCCCCCGCCTAAATTAGCTTCGTAACTATTTGCGGGACAATCAAGATTGTTCAATTTGATTATTGTTAATAAATTGTTGTTGTTGTTATTAAAAACTTAAATAGAATGACAAAACTGAAACACAAAACCCGAAAACAGCCCAGAAACACAAAATTAGAAAACAGAAACATAAAACCTACAACAGAAACTTTATAAACTGTATCATATGCATGGCACTCTACACATAACCATATGATGCAAACGTCTGATGTAAAAGCAACCAAGTTCACAAGGGCCGACAATTTATCCAAAGTGCTTTTATTTAAGAAGATCACGAATGGCACATGGCGCTTACAAGAAAAAATAATTAAAAAAGACAAATAATAATCGATGTAGTGCAAGTATGGACGATGCAGCCAGACCATCACATTTGTTTTCTCTTAATGTCATTGCAATAACTAATAAATTCATTTGAAAGAGTAGATGATTTTACTTGTTTTCTTTTTTTTTTGGGGGGGGGGGGGAGGAAGCGAGAATAAATGATTATCAGGAGTACGTACATACAGTACTTTTTGCTTAAAATAGAGCCTTCTTTGAAATACTGAAATATTAAGCTGACTGTTTTCGATAACAGTACTTTGACTCATGTGTGACAGTTGGCAGTTTCAACAAAATAGAGCGCGCAGAAGATAAAATAATTATGTGACGGATAATATAACAAGTATCCCAATCAAAGCCTCCATTCCGCTTCAAAATATGTATCCTTGGGGTATTTAAGCCGCTACGGTCACTGCGTTCGTTGGAAAAAAGTTTCAGCGATCGCAGCGATTATATGGAAACCATTCTCCAGCGATCGAAGCGATCGTAGCGATTAATATGAAAACCTGATCGTAGCAATCGTAGCGATCATATGAAAATCACTCTCCGGCGATCGCAGCAATCGTAGCGTTCATATTGAAACCATGCAGGTTTTACCTGTTCTTCAAAACTCACCTGAGTTTTTCTGTCCCGCTTCATGAAACAGATAAAAGTTTGCACTGAATGGAGACTACTGGCTGACATATAATGAACTGAAATACTTACAAAGCAAAAAATAGTAGTTTCCTGTCTGAAAAGGTTTAAAATAAGTCCTCATACGAGCACCAAAGAAGTCTGCCCAGTGCTGAGGTTGCTGAAAAGTGGGAACACACATTGTTAAGGTCGGCAGGTTTGGAAAGCGAGCGTCGGACAGCAGGAATTTGACGCGTTTGTAATCTATTCTGTCCCATCTCTCCAAATAAACGCCGTTGGTCACTGAAACAAATTCAAAATATGCTGAGATAGAAATTTGTAAATCCGTCAAAATTATCGTTTACGAACTATTATCAACCTAACCAACCCAAAAAGAGATTGTTAAACATGTAAAATGCGAGATTCATTTGCATTCATGAGGCGGTACGCACCTCTCGGAACGCCTCACAAGATTGGCTAAGAAAACAATAGAACAAACAACAGAACAATGGACCCTAGACCTAAAAACAATACAAGTGCGTGATAACCAGGTCCAATGAAATTAGAGGTTCTGAAGAGGTGCGTGGCTACTGGAATTCATCGCAGTTACAAATGTACGATGGTCCGAATCTATTTTGATTTCTTTCACGGTTCAGGCATTTCATGGTCTATATACTCCGGTGAAATTTCTATGTGTATATTTTTAACCCAGCCAATTGCAAAATAACTTCATGTGCACAATAACGGTTCTACGTAGCAAATTATCCCATTTCGGATTCCAGCCCCATCTCCCTCCCCCCTCCCCGCTCCCCCCTCCCCCCTCCCCCCTCCTCTCCCCCACCCCACTTCCCCTCAAAAAAGAAACTTTAAGATAAAAAAAAACTCAAACTGGCCAAGCAATCTTACAAAATCTTACATCTACCTTACTTACTTGAGCATGGGGGATCATTACTGCCAAAATTTCTTTTTCGCCTAATCTCCTCATGTTTACCTTCTAGTACTTGAAGAAAAAATAAACAAAATTAATAACACTATTAAAGGTCCACTATTTTCCCTTTAATACAAACTGTACTAGTATTTACTAAAAGAAGCCCCTCTCTCGAACAAGGGACGCAGTCAAACAAGCGCCACAACCCCTCAACAACAACGTGACGCTTATATGCGAATCTTTGTTGTCGTCATTGTTTACATTTTGCTTCATTAGCATACGAATCTGCATAGAGAAGGCATCATGCTAAATACGATTTGACTTCAAAAGATAAAAGAGCCTGTTAAACTTAGTAATCTATGCAATTTTCAGCTTTTTTCATGCAATATTTAAGGAAATATCTGCTATCAAAATCTGCAAAATTGTTGGGTGGCAAAAGCGATAATGAGCCTATACATCCTTTGTAAAATTTCGAGTTTTTAAGTAATGATCCGCATAAGAAGAAAAGCGCTGAACGGCAATGCACGATGGAATGTCAACTTTTTTCATTGTTACAACTAGTAACCTCATTGGCCTAGATTAAAAAACTGCTAAAAAGTTAAGGTTCGATCACTTTTATCATGAGCCCTTGGCTCGGAAGATTGGGCAACCACTCCCTGTAAAAACGACGTTAAATAAATTAATACTATTATTATTACTAAGGTTTCAAGTAATGTGAGACCCAATCGCACAACATGCAAGTTTTAAAAGATATTGTATTTGGGGAACTTCATCAAACAAGCAAAATTATTAGCTATTGTCTTCTGCTATTCTGATTGGTTAAGCACGAACATTTCCTAAAATTTAATTGACGCAAATGGATTTTCTTTATTTTTATAAAGTTTACTATAGGTCTTATGTGGAGCATTACTTAATACAGCATTGCATGAAGTGTACATGTATCTAGTATATCGGGCTCAAATTTTCAGAGAAAGCTAATTGTGCTATGCCCTTTCAATATTTCAGAGTTGATTATAACGAGGTGCATATGCTAATGAGGCAAAAATGGTAAACAAAGATTCCCATATTCGAAGCACTTTCAGTGCAAGAGAGGCGCTTATCCAAGGGGGTGTAAAAGAATATAATTCGCGTGTAAAATTCGTGATCCTGGCAGTGTGCTCTCAACTTAAGGTCGCGGGGGATACCTGACCATGAATAAATTCATAAGGCAAAATTTTAGCAGGGGTGTCACTTTGAAAAACGTTATATCGTAAACGTTTGGACGCTGATTTCGCTAAAATTTAACAGAGATATTGGCGAATAATGGAAGTGCATAAGAATTGTTTTTTATTGAAGAGATCGCGCTTTGCGGCAATGCTGTAAGCGACTAAAGTTATGTTTTTTAAAAACGTGGTTTTGTGTCCAAGTTTGCTCCTTGAGAAGAACACAAAGCAAGTTGATTTCACCACTCACTGTTCCGTCAAAACGTCTATTGTGTCATATCTGACTCCGATTTTTTGATTTCAACTTTAATTAAAAGTTACTAGCTTTTAAAGAAGTAAAATTGTCCATGTTAAAATTTGAAGCCTCATATCTTCACTTTGAAAGTCTATTTAAAAATTTTGAGTCAGATATGACAATCTACAATACACCTAGTTTACCTCCCTGCAGTTTCAACTCATGAAATTCTCCATCCGCGCTGAAAACTTGGACACAAAATTGCTTGTTTTTACGCTTCCGAAGACTTCCCGAGCAAACACGAATGCAAAAAATATATATTTATGGTAATTTTAATCCACGGGCCGCTATTGTCAACACTTCATGCAGAAAGAACAATGCGTTGAAAATAGTGTATTTTACCAGACAGCGCTTTGCAGGTGCAATTATTGATGCAGAAACATTACAGAGCCTGTTCGTGAATATTTCACGCATTTTCGGTCAGCCGTCGCACTTCGTGCATACTCTTTTCATAAATGCATACTGATGAGCGGAACCTGTCCCCCGCGACCTTAAGCAGTTGAAAAAGCAACCTGAAAAAATTCAGGCTTGAACGGGATTCGAACCCATGACCTTGCGATACCAGTGCAATGCTCTATCCACTGAGCTATCAAGTCGCATGGATAGATGGTCAATTGCGAGTTCGTAACATACCCGATGATAATGCATTTATATGAACTGATGTGAATATATTCAATTCCTGTTCAAGCCTGAATTTTTTCAGGTTGCTTACGAGGATCACAAATTTCACTCATGTTTATCCGCAGTTCAAATATATGATTTTCATATATTAACATTGAAATATATTTCGCTTTAAGCCAAAAAAAAATACGGGAAAGGGTTCACTCCAAGGGTTAGTATGGGAGATACAGGCTCCTGTTTATGCTTGCGATAAATTGGCTTCTCAATGGCCGTATTTATACTAGAAGACGGCTAAGTCGTCCAGACGACCTTAACACTTTTAGTTAAGGTCGTCTAATGTAAATTCGGGACGACCTTACGACGTCCTTACGCATTAAGGTCATCGATCAGACGCCCTTAATTTCAAATGAATGGGGTTAGTTTCTAGAGAAACTGTGGTGCTGCGTCGGTGGGGGGATGAAACACGAGAATTTAGTTTTATCGACTGAGTCGATAAGGTAAATTGACCACCGTAAAAAGATTCAAATAGCTGACGTTTCGAGCGCTAGCCCTTCGTCGGAGCGAATCGCTTAATTTCAGATGGCTAAGCCGTCAGACGGCTAAGCCGTCTTCTCTTTTTCTCGAATTTATACTAGACGACCTTTGCCGCTTTGGTGCGCTAACGTCGTCTACTCGCTAAAGTCGTCTCTAGTATAAATACGGCCAATAGCCCAATTTCGATATATTAAAATTCAACTTGAAACAAAAGACATCACTACGAGGCTTAGGGGAATGATAGTAGGGATTTATATGGTTTAGTCCCCTAAGCCTCGTAGTGATGTCTTTTGTTTCAAGTTGAATTTTAATATATCGGAAATTGGGTTAATTTATTGAGGCCGTTAGTATCATCACTATTTTCTCTCATCACATTCTGATTCTACGCAAATAAAGAATGTCGCCCGTCTTCCCCACTCCAGTATCAAACGTTCCCAGTAGAGATCGAAAAGATATTTTAAGCCAAAACATGATATGCGTGTAGACGTTCGTTCTGAGATGACTTTAACGTTAAAATCAGCCAAGTGATAATAAAGAGACGGCTTACCTGATGAATTTCCTCTTGTTTTGTTTTGGTTAACATCTTTTGAAAATATCCCCATCAACAACAAAGCGTAAATATTGCAGCAAACAGCAGTTTTTAAACACATCATCGCCAAGAAAGAAATTTTGGGGTAAAAAATTTAAATGGAGGATATTAAACAAAGAGATTTACGATGTCTCTCTCACTAAATAACAAGGAAACCACCTGTCATGGCGACAGACAGAAAGGTTTTCTTAATGGGTCACGTAGCGTCGAAACCGTGATTCATTGTCTTGTAATTTAAATCCTTTGTTTAATATTCATTAATTAGAATGTATCAGCAGGGTGCAGGTCAACAAAGAGTTTATCAGTAAAGCTTTTATATAATGTTCATGTATTAGCAAATTCCAAACGCGACCGTTTCCCAACCACTCGATTGACCATTTTAGATAAAGGTCAGTAAAATTCCCAAAAAAATGTGGGCAGGTTTAGCGATCAAATGTTTCGCTGGTCAGGACTTTACTTCATCTTAAGCGTCAGGTTACCTATTTTCTACAAGAGGAGGAAAATTCGATAGACTACAAGCTGTCGTGTATGGCTGAAAACGTTTTGTAAGGCACTTGCAAATGGTTCAAACATTGTGATTTACTATTATTGATCGACTCTTTCCAAATATCATATTCGTGTCCTTAGTTTTTGCACCGGTCACCAGCAATAAGTGTCATTTAATTGTCTGTTCACATTTTCAGATCCAACCCCGTCTTTTTTGAAGCTGAACTGACCTCACTGGTGCACGGGGCTGGTAAGGTTCAATTACGCAGACTCCTCGTCGCCAATAAAAACCGAGGGAGCCAGTTCCAGTTCCTTCGCGCGTCGCCTATCCTGTGCGGTGGTTCAGTCATCATGCACCCTGGGCACGACAGTCAACACATTCGTGGAGTGGCCACGAAAGAGAAAGCCAACACCTTGCTGGAATGGGAAACGCTAAGTCATGATAGGCTGATCAGAGCACGCTTAAGCTCTTAACACTGCAAACTTACCATCTTGCAGTGTTATGCTCCAACAAATTATGTTGATGAGGAAGACAAGGACGAATTGTACGAGGAATTACAACAAGCAGTCTCCAAAGTCCCCCAGCATGACATGCAACTGATCATGGGTGATGAATGCCAAGGTCGGAGCTTATAATACCGACTGTGATAGAGCTATGGGGAAACATGGATGCGGTGTGATGAACGACAACGGCGAAAACCTGATTGGTTTTTGCTTAGAAAACAACTGTGTAATCGGCGGTACCTTCCCACACAGAAACATATTCACAAGATCACATGGAAGTCTCCTGATGGTTCCACTGTCAACCAGATCGACCACATCTTGATCAATGGAAAGTGGCGCAGGTCTCTTTAAGATGTTCGAGTTTGTCGTGGTGCCGATGTTAACAGTGATCACTACCTAGTTACAGCCACCATCAAGCTGAAACGTAGAAAAGTGGCCGAACCAGTCCAGAAAACACTTTGATGTTGCCAAACTGAAGTGTCCATTCACCAGCAAAGAGTTTGAACTGAGACTGAAAAACCGCTTTGCTGCCCTGGCTGAACATGATGAGGATCCCAGCATTAATACCAAGTGGAAAACAGTCAAAAAGACACATGTCGAGACAGTCACCAATGTGTTAGACTACAGACAGAACAAGAAGCTGTACACAGCTAGAACTCGGGGCGCCTTTACCTCAGTGCAGCGTTGCTTCCCGAGTGTTTTGAGTGCTTTTACGGAGAAACATAAACTTAAAATTGCCTAATCAAAGGCTCCTGCGAGCCAACCCGTGAATACGAAATGCTAAAGGTAACGTAGTCTGCGTAGCTGGCGGGATTATTATACCGGGTTACTGTTTTGGCGGCGGAGCCGCCACACGCGCCGCGCGAGCGGCGAAGCCGCGAGGGATTCCCGCCTGCCTCATTTCTTATGAGTTTTGAATGCCGCCCACTTTCGTCACCTTGGTTGAAACTATTAAGGTTACTGTAAACCTTCGAGGGTGCCTTCCCGAAAATCTTTCGTACGCGCGCTATTTTTAACGAAACCCCAGAAAACTATATATCACTGTAAAGCTAATAAATTATAGATTCCGAAAATAGCAATTATTTTTCCTTTTATTCCTTTAGTTAATCGTGCGCGAGCCTTAAACGCAAAACCGACGGTGTTTGCTTCACTGAATTACCAGCCTCCGTGTTAGCGCGAAAATCAAAACAAACTGGTCCGTGTCACTCAAGAGTTAATGGCCTAACAAAGAGTGTGAGGCTTTTTCGATATTTTCATTGGTTCTCGAGTAAATCTACTTTGAAGTTGGACAATAAAAAATTGTTCTATGCGCGTCACACTTTAGGGCGCCACGAGCAAAATATTTAGAATTTCGTAAAAGCCCCACACACTTTGGTGCATCAATATCCAGCAAAGATACTGGCCAAGTTTCGTGAAAATCTGACAAATCTACATACCCTATTAATTCATTTGAACAGAGTCCATTCTCGCAAAAACAAACCTCGAGTTTTTAGCCTCGAAAGCTTTTCACTGTTTTCACACCTCATTAAAGCGGCTGTCATCGTGGTCGTGCCGACAACCAATGAAATGAAACATAGAACCCCCTCGATTAACCGCCGATTAGTCAAGTTATTCAAAGGGTAAAACCATAGAAAAAACGGCGAAGTTTCGCGCAACTGCAAACCCAAATAAGAGGAAAGAACGTAACGAAAACGTAGCAAAATTGTCGTGGAAACGAACGAGCGACAAGGGCCAGTGAGAGTTTTCAAAGAAATGAAAACACAACAGACGTGGCCGCGAAAATTGACCGAAAACGCGCTGGTATCAGCAGTAAATACAAGCGAGTAAGCTATTCATTCATTTATTATTCCAGTTTACTCTTCGCCGCGGTTCTTTTCACTCGTGATCTCTACAATTCTGCTAACCAAAAATTTCCGCTTTGGCTTTAATAGTCAAATTGTAAATCTTCAGGAATTAGAACAAGCGTAGACGACCGTGTGAAACATGGAAAATGGCCGGGGAGAATACGCTATGACGCTACAATAGAATATGCATTAACGATGCGAAATGCGCTCCGCATTGCAATGTAAACAAAATATGCGTAACATGTAATGCGAGATCCCGCGGATAAAGTTTAGGGGAAAAAGTACAAGACGGCGCTACACTCCGGAAAAAGATTATCGGATTATCACACCTATAGCTACTTAGGGACCGGTCATTATTTATCGCCTGGGGGGGGTCGGAGTATTTAGGGGGGGATCACATGGTTTTTTGAAGACCTTAAGGGGGGATCCGGCCGTAATTGACAAGCATAATGGGGGGGGGGATCAGACCAAAAAAAGGAATTTTAGGTCTCGGCGGGACCCCGGGTGAGTGAATTTGTAAATACTTTGGTAGGATTTGCCGCTGGGACTCCAACCATATATTCAAGACCACGTTCAGTTGTATTTTGTATTATATTAACTTTATTCTAGCCCAAACACAAAACCCAAACCCTTTTACAGACCCTCCATTTTGAAAAAAAGTATCACTATCGTAGTCTAACATACACGTTTTTATTCAGGCACGATCTATTGAAATTAGAAAGGTAATTTATTTTGGTGTGGCTGTATCTTGGTCCGCTTCCCTGTCAGAATCTTCGGCAGCCCTCTCCACTGGCTCTTGCACAATCTCCTCGTCAGATTCATCGGAATCCTCGCCCGAACTTGACCCTTTTTCAGCACCATTACTGCTATTCTCTTCCTTCATTCTGGCCACTACCACTTTCAAATTTCGTGCCAGCTCCGTTTCAAACACGCCTCTTTCCAAAAGCCATTGCAGGGGATCCAGGTGAAGACGCTTGACAAATCTCGCAGTGAATCCTGCATTAATACTTGAGACACATTTGTAGGTATTCTTTTCGAGTGAATCAAAAACCTCTCTAGCTACCTCTTTTGAGGTAAGTTTTTCTAGGAGAATTGCTGCTCGCTGACGTAACCTTTTCTCCTTGATTTTTTTCACTTTTCTCTTGTTTTCTTTTTTTCTTCGGGATTGGCCGTTGGTCCCCATGGGAGATGGAAACTTTCTTTTCAAGCTCATGAGGGTGGTCGTGAGCTCATTGGAGGCTTTCTGCAGCTCTTGGTGTATGGCCTTCACTTGCTCTTGAGCTTCCTGGAAATATTTAAGCTCATCACTTGCAAACGGCCTTAAGGTATGATCTTCCGTATAAAGGTTCTTTCGTCTGTTGTCGATAAATGAGAGCAAATCGGATGCTGAATTAAAGGCCTCATTGACAGTGGTCAAGGAGGACTCACACTTCGCGACATCACCACTGCCCTTACATCCATCCACGCCTGACATGAACTTCCTGATGTTTTGGCACACTCCCCAATTCTCGTTTCTAAGCAAGTTGTTTTCTTTTTCGGAAAGGGCTTTTATCTTTGTGTTCAACTGCCAACGCATTTGCTGTTGCTCGAGGAGATACTGTTTGAAACCGGCTTGTTTACTCGCGAATGAAGATTCATAAATCTGCGGTACAACACTATTGTAGAATTTCAGCCTTTCTGTGTGTGGGTTGGGAAGAAGATATTTTTCCCACGGCTCCTTTTCTGGTGCTGAGTCGTTCCTCAGGACTTGTAGCTGCCCGGAGCGAAACAAAGAGAACGAAACAAAGAGCAAGCGCCCGGTGCAGCATACTTCCGAAAGATCGAATCGTTTATGGAAGATCACTATATTCGTGGAGAACTTTTTATGGAATTCTGTCGTGATGCCTGTAAAGAGTCAAGAGAAGAAAGTTCCAATCTCTGTTCTTGGTGCTCAAAAAATAGATGGGTCGGTCCAGAAACGGAGAGAATTCCGCAACCTGTACCAGACTCAAACAATCCTGGACATTTCATGGATGTCTATCAGACGGAATCGACGGGCAGGACACCAGATGATTACCTTCCAAGGAAATGTATTAAAGATCTGTACAAGAAACATTCTGGCAGTATCATAAACGATCAGGATAGCATGAACAGCTTCTGCGCAAATTATAATGTGGAAGAGAAGCACGTCATTGCATATGTTAATCATTTGAAGGACATTGATATCAGAAAGGACATCAGGACAAGAGCAGCTGAGGAGCGAAGAAGGCAAGAGGCCGAAAGAACGTACAAGGACTTTCAATGGGATAACCTCATCGAGGATAACAAAGTTGAAAAGTTGCGGGTAAGAGAACTAGACCTGTATCTCAACAAGCATGGTTTGACGACTGTGGGTCGGAAACTTGACAAAGTGAAGGCCATTCGATGTCATTATTACCGACAGAATAAAGAGACTGTGATAACAGAAGAACTGTCGAGTGATGAAGATGACGTGGAATCCGAGGATGAAGAATCCGAAAGTGAAGAGGCAGAGAGCGACGATGACTATGTTTTCGCGGATTTGGATGAACAGCCTGAGAGTGGCACTTCCGCGACAATTCAGTTCGTATCTGACGAGCAAGTATCTACCGTTGTTGTTCAAGCTCCATGAGACGTAAGTACCACTATTAAAGACATCACTTGCATATTCAAAACGTTATTTGGCGGTGGCTGGGAGAAGGGGGGGATCATGAAATTTTCCACTACCGATAAGGGGGGATCTTTAAAATACTAGATACTCTACGGGGGGATCAGGTAAATGCTCCGATGTGACAACAAAAATACTCCGACCCCCCCCCAGGCGATAAATAATGACCGGTCCCTTATCAACTATAATCTTGAAACTCTTTTTTAAGAATATCTCGAGTTCTTTTAATGATTTTGCAAAACTTCTTTCAATATTTTCTAAATTAATGTTATATCTTTACAGAAATTAAAAAAAATAAAATTATGCTAAATGGGACCAATAAAGGTTTACAGTAACCTTAAATTAGCCAATCAGGGAGAGAGCTGTTATACGACACTGAAGGGTAATATTACGCGCGAAAAAGGAGCTTTATTGCTGCGAGCCCCCAGGCGAGTAGCACACTAATCTCTGGTTTGCCTGTGGTTCCTTGGGTTCCAATATTTCATTCAGGCAAAGATGGTGTCAAATCCCGTAGGCAGTATGGCTAAAACATCGCTTCCCAGATCAGAAGTAAGTTATTGACCGCTGTCTCCTGCTCTTCCTTCAGTACGATTTCCCTTGTTTCTCGACGGACATTTAGCAAATTTAACGATTTCTCGATGCCTGCCCTCGCACTCGCCATTTTTGACATTTCTGCGTGAAAGTAGGAACTGTCCCTTGTGAGAGACTAGAGATATCGATTAAAATTTGATTGACGTCTTATCGCCTCTCAGCCAATCCGAAACTCCCGTTCGTCTAGTAGACGGACTATTCAAAATGGTCGGCATTAGGTAACATAGGGTGAAGTAGGTCGGACACCTTATTGAGAATTATACAACGTAATGTCGACACTTGGAATTTTATTTTCAATAAAATTTAAGTGTAAAAAAGAAAATCTAAAATCCCCACTCACGATTGAACCTGTGACCTCAGCTAGGCTTAGGCTTACATAGCCTATCGTACCATTGTACCACCTAGCTTATCGGGTTGTTTAGTCCTAAATTTAACTATATTATAAACTGCTGACCCCAACCTCAACTGAAAGCTAACCAGTTAATCCGTTATATAACACTCAATAAGGTGTCCAATCTGGTCTCAGTCGATGTTATCGAACGTTGACCATTCAAAATACCCAAGAATTAGAGCAGGCGGGATTTCAATTGGACTCGTCCCCATTCTTCTCTCGGCTCCGCCGCCGCCAAATTCTTCTCGATCGCGGGTCTGCCAAAAAAAAAAACGGTCAAAACAGTACCCCGGTATAATAATCCCGCCAGCTACGCAGGCTAAAGGTAACGCAATATTGCGGGTTTTTTTTGGAAATTAAATGTAACTACTTTTGACGAACGCAAAAAAAAACATTAACTTTCAGTTCGAAAAAAATCCTGCGCGGGCGAGAATCGAACTCACGTCCTTCGGCACTCTGCGGATCTATTGTTCCATCGTTTACCCATTACACTATCTAGGATTTCGCTCATTGCCAAGGCCAAATTTTGTTATTTCAACGTAGACATGCGAAAAAGTTTACATCTGAGTGAGAACCTGGAGACGCACTGTGATGGCCGAGCTGAAGGATGTGGGCTTGACATGGGACGAGACACAGCATGCGGCGTTGGACCGGTCCCGATGGAAGCAGATCGTTGGCGCCTTATGTCCCGCCCGGAACAAAGAGGACTAAATAAGTAAGTACTGCAATGGGTTAAAGAAGCCACGAGTTCAAGCTGTGCACAGCTTCTTGTTAAATACAGTAGAACCCCGCTAACTCGAACTCGGATAACTCGAACACCCTGTTAACTCGAATTCCGACCCATTTCCCTTGGATCAATTTCTCAGTCAATTGTGATAGAATAACTCGAGCCCCCGCTATCTCGTTTTTTCGTTTTCCCTGGGAGATAGCGGGATTCCACTGTATGTGGATCTATGTGCCGGGGTCTGTGAGGCGAACAACAGTACATGTATATTATTCATGAACTGGTCATTAGCTCCATTTGTAAAAGCTGTTAAAGGATGATCTGGCGCTTTGTTCATAACATTAACGAAAAGCATTTTGCAATGATGGACCTGACATATGGAATTAGAATTTTCCAAAAATAGCACTTCATGTCAAATACATTTTCATTCGATCATTGTTATTTCAATTACTATTTAAAATATAATTCCTAACAGATATATGACTGATGGCTATTGAAGATAAAGTAAATGCTTTTTTTAGTAAAATGCCACAAAATAGCGTTAACATGCCTTTAAAACATAAATGTTCGGTCAACACTTCCGTCTCCATGAATTCTAAAATAACTTCAATAAAATTCAGATATCCTAAGGGTTAGACTAGGCATCTCCCACTCTATCCACTCATTTTCTCTTGTCAATTTTGATTACAACCTTAATTTAACGTAGACAGTTTCTTTCAACTGATACATGCACCAAGTCGACGTCAAAGTGCTTTTCTTCCGAACCTAATACCCTAACAACGGTCTGATGGACAGGACTGGATCCAGAAGCACATCACAGGGTTGGTACATGTACATCTGCTTGGGCATCCTGTGAAACAAAAAGTAACTTGAATCATTATACATACATACATACATACATACATACATACATACATACATACATACATACATACATACATACACGCATACATACATACATACATACATACATACTTTATTGACTTTCCCAAAGGGGCTTTTCAAAGACAATATTATGGTATTATGTTTATATACACTATTGACTACTAATTACAATAAAAATATCAGTAAAAATACAATAAATTACAATAAAAGTTACAACTTCAACTTCAACTTTTATTACTTCCATCACTTTTTACAATGAAAATAAGAGATATTTTTTTATTTATTGAAAAGGTTGTCATAAAAACGAGGTTGCTCTTCCTTATCACAGTACAAGGAATGGAAATGAAGGCACGTCATGAGTGAACGAAGTGGGTTCTGGTTAAATTGAGATTTTGCCCGAACCCATTTGTCAGCGGTTTTCGGTCACTTCAACGGTTTAAACTACAGAAAAACGTAAACATCGATGGTAGCTTGAAATATGTTCAGGTATAAGGAAAACAGTATCTTTAATATGATTAAGATCACATCACATCACAGAACCCTCCCTGGAATGACAAAGCAAGAAAGCATTTAGGACGCTTACCATTTGTCAGAATTGAACAGTCCGGACAGACCGATCAGTTCGTACATGAAATGCACCTTTCTGGTGGCAAACACTATTTACAAATTTATCGGTCCGTGCAGCCTGGTGTGGCAAAAAATGGCATAATCTTTACAAAAATTGACCGGTCCTGTCGACCAGTTCTGACAAATGGTGAGCGCCTTTAGTAACGGGTCCTCCATGGCTCGGGAGAATTACGAGGTCAGAATAAATAGACAGAGGGCCGATTATTTTAACGAGGTATTCCGGAATAAGAAAAACAGATACATTAATCTTTTAGAATTGTTTGTTCTGGCTCACTTGCAGTATAAATCTGTCACAACATGCTTATAATACAGCAATAAGAAAAGGTTAGTTTTCCAGTGATTCCCAAATCCCGAAAAACTCGATTTCTTGCGACCATCCTTCCTATTTTTATTCTGGATTACGTTTAATAGTAAAGTACCTAAGAGAAAGACAAATGCATTAAGTAGATTTTCGAAGAGAGAATAAATCATGACCAGAGTTTAGCAAGTTTTTCATCCTGGTCATATGTAACCCAAGACACTTATTTTTACTCTTAGAGCACTATAGTCTGACTTATACAATATATATATATATCTTATTGACCAAGCGCGAGGGCCGTACTGGGAGAATATCGGCCCGAGGTCTTGACAGTACGGACCGAGCGCAGCGAGGTCCGTACAGAAAAGACCGAGGGCCGATATTCTCCCAGTACGGTCCCGAGCAAGCTTGGTCAATAAGAGATTTATTACACGACTGAAAAATATTTAAATATCACAGATCAATCATTTAACTAAACTGAGCTCAAGTGAAGGATAAAGGACGCGATTCTGATTGAGCGGGTACGGTGTTTAGTGTTGCGTAAAAACATTTATGTTTAACCGAAAAATAAAAAAAAAGATCAGCTTTTCACGTTTAATATTTTATTTGTAAGCCCTGGTCGCACTACAGTCGAAAACAAAAATTAGCCATGCATGCAAAAATTTGCAAAAGCCATAACGATACAAGAAACCCTTTGAAACACTTTTATTTAACCTATCAAATTACTTCTTGGTACAGATGCCAATCAAACTTGACAGGAGCTGTCGAAAAAAGCCACCGTTCCACTTTTTCATTCAACTCAAAATCTTTGCCACTGCATGAATATTTACGAAAGGTTTTCACAAGAAAAAAAAAGGTTTAACAAAATGGATTGTTTGAACCTTGTGCGATTTATACTGTCGTTAAATTGACATCGTAAACAAAATTCTCTTTGTCCTATATTGAGAAACTGACGACAAAAACTACATCGCAAAGTTTGAGTAAACACGAAAACCGTTTGGACAAGTCAGAAATACAAAATTAAGCTTCATACTCGTCGTCGCTTTCAATGATAAACCTTTGTGGTCTCTTTGGAGCTGATTCGTTCACAATTGTAACCGGCCCTGACATAATCTGGAATGTGCATCCTGTTATAGAGGAAATACTTGCGCCTCCAAAGACTGCTTCAGGGGCGTTTGAACTTGATGCGTAACAACAGCTGACGGTGGACACGTTATTCTGAACGTTGGAAACTGAAGCAACAAGAAGAGAATTATCAGAATTATGGCTGATGCTGGCAGTTGTGGACTCTTGTTTTCTTCCGCTCAGGGCATCGGACATGTGGCGTTGATGGCCTAAGGATGCGCATTTGTTTGCTCCTAAACTCTGAATATTCTTGTGGCCGCTTAACTGCATCACGTAGTTTTCGGGAAAATTGGCTTCAAGCAATCTCCCGATGCTGCTTTTCCTCACGGAATGATTTGTAAGCTTCTTTGGCCCTGACTGAAGACCAGCAGCAGAGACAGCTTCTGACATGAACTTCCCGAGCTGATTTTTACCCAGTGGAGAACGCATATACCAAATCTGGTCGTCAGCGCTGCGTTTCTGCTTCACCGCCAAGTAAAATGGAGCCTCCGGTTTCTTCATCTCCTCGGGCCTGTGTTGTTTGAACGTTTTGTATAATTTCACCGGACATTTGGCATCATCAGTAGCGAAGACTTTGGGATAGCAAATTAATTTGTAATTTAATTTCCTTGGGGAGTGGACTGTGAATCGCTGAACGACTGGGTAAAGTGACGCGATCCTAATTGCAGAATTTGTGTAAATGTCTCCCAAGAGCTTTCCACTATGAAGCCACAAATGTGTTGTTTGTGTTTGTGTAAGTGTGGTTGTCTCAGTGGCCTAGTGGTTAAGGCATCTGTCCGGTCATCAGGAGACCCGGGTTCAACTCCCGGCTGAGGCACTTTTTCACTCATAATCTTTGTTGTGAAAATTTCTGTTCTCACTTTAACTGTCTATGTATATATTTCAGAAATCGCTGTGAATCGCCTTCCTAACGAGAATAGGTTGGTGATCCAAAGATTATGAGGCAATTAGTTGTCCATATCTCCCTTCCCACATTAATTTGTAAGTATATATATATATATATCTTATTATTCAACTTAGTCAGAAAACAGAAGAAATTTAAGCCTAACTTTCTAACTTGCTTCCTCACGTGGCAAACTATCTTACGTGACCATTCAGCGAGTGACCGTCCAGGTTTCGCGCGCTTAACGTTAGGTTGCTGTTGATTGGTCAAAAACGAAAACTTGTCAAACCTGTCAATCGAATCGAGCAAAGCACCGTGCATTTTATTTCAAACACTTGTATTACATGTAAGGAAAACAAAGATGGAATATGGAAATGGTTTACAGGGATATTAACAACGATGATCTCGGTCTCCAAGTAAACTTCCAGTGGAGAAAAATCGACGGAACAAATTGCAATTAACAAAAAAAGTCAAACTCTTGCAAACTCAAGCAGCAACTTGTGAACAACTGACAACGGATTTCAAGCTTCATCTTCGTCCGAATCAATCACGACGCGTCTTCGTTTTGGAAAAGGTAGGGTCGGAGATTTTTGACCGACAAGAATTGTGCAGTTGTTGAAGACAGCTTCTGAAAAAAAAGGGTTTCGTTCCCGCTAGTGGAAGAACCTGTGGAACAATTCAGGCTCAGGTGATTCAACTGCTTTAGCAGCGCGCGTGAAGCTCCACAATGGCTGCTAATTTTCAATAACGTTTCTTTCTGCTGCTGTTCAGACACTGTAGAGTAGGAATCAATGGACTTCAGGTTCTTGTGTCCTGATAACTAACTGATATCAAGTGGGCTGACGTTCTCGTGGCGTAAAGTTGTTATCATCGTTCGCCGAGCGGAATGCTTTGTGTGTTTGCCGCTTAGGTTGACTGCTTCTGCCATTGTTTTCATGAACTGACCCAGTGAATGAACGTCGAGGGGCTGCCGCTTGTACCAGACTTGGCCTTTTGGATTTTTCACGGTGGCTAAATATAGTGGGTCTCCTGGTTTCATCGTTTTCGGCCATTTTTTCACCGTTACGTACGGCTAATGCTCCAAGTGACGTTTGTGAAAACCGGTCAAACTGGTCTTCTGAGTACAAATACCGTGAGATATTTGTACTCGTTTTGGGTGTTATTTGTACTCTATCGAGTGCAGTTGAATAATAAATATAGCTAGGCTGAGCCTAATAGCGTAGCTCTCTGAACAGAAAGCTGATGATAAGCTTAACTAAGGTGAAATGTCGGAAGCAACATGATTGACGACCGGGCTATTTTTCAATTTTAGCAATTCTCAAAAACAGTATTACGCGATCGTCTGCACAGTACATTTAGACCGTACAAACGTTCACAAAAACAACTTTTTCTCGGTCTAGAATAACTAGTATGACGGCTAATTTCAGAATAAAATATGCGTATCAAAAATTGCCCGCGAAACTGATTTGGAAATCAAAATTGCAAAAAATATACAAACATATTTGCATAGGGCGACGCGAGTGAAGTTAGAACTATAAAATCCAAGTCTTGTTTTGTTTACATAATATATATATATATAGATAGATAGGCTGAGCCTAACAGCGTCGCTCTGTGAACAAGCTTAACTAAGGTGAAACTTTACTAAGGTGAAAGGTCGTAGGCACAAGAATTAAGATTGACGAGCGGGCTATTTTTCAATTTTAGCAATTCTCAAAAACAGTATTACTCGACCGTCTGCACAGTACATTTAGACCGTACAACAGTTCACAAAAACAACTTTTTCTCCGACTACAATAACTAGTACGACTACTTTCCGAATAAAATACACTTGTTGCTTGTCAAAAATTGCCCGAGAAACTGATTTGGAAATCAAAATTGCAAAAATACACAAACATATTTGCACAAGGCGACGCGAGTGAAGATAGAACTATAAAATCGCTTTTCAATCTATGTAATGAATGAACAAACACATAACAATGGACAACACAATCTTCTTTCGAAAAATTTTATTCAAATCTCCATTAGTTTATATTTAAAAGCAAAACGCATACCATTTATAGCGCATCGAATTCGAGCTGCCTTGGATGAAATTCAAGAAATTGATACAACTGAATTTAAGCACGTTTTAAATTGTACAATTCTCCAAAACTACACAAGAACACAAAGAAAAAGTCACAGATTGATATGTACATAAATTCCCATCGAAAAATGTAATCTCTTTTACCTTTAAGTCCCTCGCTTGCTTGGAAATTCTTTAAATCTCCGCTTCTTTGGTTGTGAAATCCGTAATGAAAACATACATCTCGGACGTTGTGTGGCGTCATACGCGCATGTTTTGCGACGTCATACGCGCGCGCGAACTAGATCCCTGTTCAACAAGGGAACGCGGCACACGCGCCTGCGAAACATTCCGCTATCCATGACTATGAAAAATGACGGGCATAGGTTTAGTTCTATGAGTATAGGGCTCCGCGCGGGCCTTCGGCCCGCAGAGCTCCGCTAAAATCGCTTTTCAACCTATGTAATGAATGAGCAAACACATAAAAATGGACAACACAATCTTCTTTCGAAAACGTTTATTCAAATCTTCATAAGTTTATCTTTAAAAGTAAAACGCGTACCATTTATAGTGCATCGAGGCCGAGCTGTCTTCGATGAATTTCAAGAAATCAATACAACCGAATTTGAGCACGTTTTATAAACACTTCTCCAAAACTGACGAGAACACAAAGAAAAAGTCAATCACAGATTGATATCAACATAAATTCCCATCGAAAAATGTAATTTGTTGTACCTTTAAGTCCCTCGACTGCTTGGAAATTCTTTAAATTTCCTTTTCTTCGGTTCTAAAATCCGAAGAAGAAACATCTCCCCGCATTGTTCCCGCATTGATAAAAACGTATGACGTTCCTCAAAACAAGATTTTATCCCTGAAAGCTCTTCTTTTTCCACTATAGCAGATTCTGAGTATCCCTTAATTAGTATCCCTGTCTTGAGTAGCAAATCGCGAACAAATGCAGGGAAATAACGGCTTTAATTTTCAAACGGTTTTCTCCACTAAACACAGTAAAAGATCCATATCATCAAAAGTGTTTTGGGCCGTGTAGCCACGCGATAAACAAAGCCTCGCTTTGGTTTCAAAATTGCTAAGATCCCGGATGTTACGCGACGTTATACGCGCCCGCGAGCTAGCCCTGCCCAACGGACGGACACACATGTACGGACGCGCGCCCGCGAAACATTCCGCTAGCCATGACCATGAAAAATGGCGGGCATAGGTTCTATGAGTATGGAGCTTCGCGAGCGGGCCAAGGCCCGCGAGAGCTTTGCTATGAGTATGGAGCTTCGTAATTTTAAACAAAAGTGGATCATTATTGTTAGATTTTCTTCTTGGCTGTATCGTCGATGAAGAGGCCGATGAAGTAGTTTTGAAATTTCATTTTATAATGCCTCTGGCACAGCTAGCTATTAAATTACCTTTGGAAACATCGCTATAACGGAAACTCGATTGGGAATTGCGGACTCTCTCTATTTAAAACAGACACCAAATGATGGTCCCAAAAGTATCAACTATAAAGCCTGATAGTCCTGTGTCGTCGGCTTTCCTTTCCTGGGTATCATCTCCAGTAACGCTGCAGTTGTATCGTAAATATTTGGCGATGTACCGTCGACAAAGCGAAACTGAGCGCGAAAAGAAATTGTTGGATGAATTATGTTTTCACAGCAGGTGGGTTGCAAAATAGGTCTCATTTGATATTTTATCACCAGCATATATGTCGGAAGAACAGCCAATATACAGGTACCTGGGCTGTTATCTTTTCATAACTGCGGTGTGTGTGTCCATATGCCATAACAAAACAGACAGTACTGGCGGCTATCCCGCAGGCATGTCGGCAGCCGTATGAAACTTTTACTCCACATAAAGTTCAAGTTTCAAGTTCAAGTTTAGTTTATTGCTCTATATTGTATACAGTTACAGTAAATAAATATAAAATTGAAGAGCAAGGAAGCCCAAAAGAAACCACTATAAAAGGAGGTATAATCAGTAGATTTTGCATTACTTTTTATTTGAATATATAAACCCTGTATATGCTACAATCAGGTCGTAAAAACTAGAGAATTTCTAAACGATTTCCGGCAAATTACAGACAGAAACGTCTTGATCCCCTCTCTTCTCCCTCTTTCAAAGATTTAGCTTTAAAGGGCAATTTCGTATAATTAAAATCATTTGAAGCTCAACGCTGAGATGGAAGAGGGAATGCAGGCAATAGGAGAGGAAAAAAATTAGTAATCTTTCCAACACCTTCGACGATACTCGTATACTATCAGTGTGCGTCTGCTTACTTTACCCGTCCCATCCCCTTCATCTTTTGATACTGACTTACCTTGCTGTGAGTCCATCAGAGTTGGCAGTTGCATGATAAACTCAGCCCGTAACGGTTTGACACATTATGCGGCATAATTTTGAAAGTAATACTTTAGCTGGATCATCGAGCATAATGCCGGCATAATAGTGCAATTTAGACGGCATAATAGTGCTATTTTGACGGCATAATATTGTTATTTTGCGACGTAGCCGTTATTTTTTATATATTGATAGTTTATCTTGTCCGGTTTTATGTAAAACTGTAAATTTAATTTAAAAGCTATTTTCGTCGATAACAAGAACGATAATATTAACAGGTTAAAGGGACACTGTCCCGCCAAAATAACGAAAATTGTTGACTTAATTTCATGTTATATCGTCAGATGCCACCAAATTAACAATTAAATTGGATAAAAAAATTTTGAAGTGCAAAACAAAAAGCAGTTAACGTTGTTGGAGATAAAGTGCAGGATTGCAAGGATGGAATTGGATTACGGTTCATCAATTTTGATTTCGTGATAAGCGGTAATGAAATCAAATTTCTATTCTGGTGGAATTTTAATTTTTTGGTCGTCATTTTTTTTTGTAGTTCATATTTCTTTGCATTCATCACTTTTGGCAATTTTTTCTTCCTATTTTAATTTATTTCATTTATTTCATTTATTTCATTTATTTAATTATTTAAATCAAGCTAAAGCAAGCTCCTGGCCATAAACGTGACGGGGGGGGGGGGGGGGGGGGGGGGGCGGTCCCTTTAATACCCAACATATTACTGTTTTTTTTTCTTTTATTAAACAACAGAAAAATATTACCAAATACAGTCTGTTAATTAATAAATTGATTCATTATTTCTCACGTTCTAAGATATTATCTCTGAATATTTACATTGAAAGTCTCTTTAAAATACCGTACGAGCCTCATATATCTTGAAGTGTTTTGTCTTTTCCTAATTTATTGTTATCCGTTTAATTTGTATTGACTAATTAAATTAATTGACTTATTAAGTATTTGTTTAATTATTTATCTTGTAGCAGCATGATGTAAATAACTCGAACCGGGATAATTCGAACAACTTCTCGATAAATTTAACTAAAAGCCCTTTACTCTCCCCTGCTATAATTTAACTACCAATGACATGGACCTTTGTTAACTCTAACAGTTTAAGGCTGGTTCCCACTAGCGACGTAATCGGAAGTGGCATCGCAGTCGTAAGGATCCTTACGTTCTAGTGTAAATAAAAAACGGAGTCGCAATCGGAATCAGAAACGGAATCTGATAGTTCGAACAACTTCTCAATAAATTGAACTAAAAGCCGTTTACTCTCCCCTGCTGTAATTAACTACCAATGACATGGACCTTTGTTAACTCTAACAGTTTAGGGTTGGTTCCCACTACCGACGTAATCGGAAGTGGCATCGCAGTCGTAAGGATCCTTACGTTCTAGTGTAAATAAAAAACGGAGTAGCAATCGGATTCAGAATCGGAATCGGAATCGGAATCATAATCGGAAGGATCAGAAGGTTTCCTATTTCTTATACGATTCTGCTTCTGCTCCCATCGCGTACTATCCGCTAGATCGAAACTTTTTGCGATTCCGATTTCGCTTTCGATTCCGCTTCTGTAGCTTCCGTCGCTAGTGGGAGCCAACCCTTAGTGTTTTCTCCGAAGCCGCATTCACGTTATCAGGGTTTTTTCGAGGCCGATGTTTATCCACACGATCTTATTCAAACACCTAAACCTATTTTTTTCTGTACTTACACATTTTCTGGGCATTTACATACGCCAAAATGAGAGAACGCGTTATATCAGCTTAAAATACTAACCATATTACTGTCAAAAATTGGTTAATCTTTTCCTGTAAAAACGAATACAAACCAAGTTTTTCGTCAAATGTTCATGTCATATTACACCAAATAATATTAGCAACTTCTTCATGCGTCCTTTAAGAATGATATATTCTGTGCATTGGTTTCCAGTTCATGTTCCTAAAGCGACAAATTTTCTGAAATGATAACGAATTAAAAGTTAATGAATCAGTATAACTAAGAAATTAAACCGTGAGTTTTTTGAGTTTTAAAGCCATGTAGCCTATTTAAGATATCATTATAGGTGGTTTGAGGTTTAGAGGTTCTTTTTTAAAATTTACAAAGATAAAGCAATTCTACATTTATTACGCTTTCAGAAAATATACATATAATTATCTTCAATATGGGTTGTTATGGCTTTCTCCTAGCACGAGCGTGTAAATTCAGGAAAACTAAAGATTGTCAAATCACCTATACTGTATACTGATACCTTAAAATGAGTTTTCATTCCATAAGACATATTTTCATATAAAGAGCTTTGCATCAGGCTTTGCTTTGACAAACTGAATAAACTAAAGGCAAATCGGGAATGACCAATTCGCTTTAACATTACCGCGTTAATGTGTTGAGCCGGAGACCTGCGTTCGACAACCAATGGCTACATTTGACTTTAGGCAATATTTGCCCACATTTCGTTTGCTAATGCCGTACATCGTGTTTCTAGCCCAGGAGATAATTTGATTTTCAAGAGTTTTTTAAGGACTGAAGTTGCATCGAAGCAATTTTGAGAGTTGCCTCGGAAATGTTTTGCCCAAAATTTGATCTAGATAAAAGCACTTTTAAACCTGAAAAAGAGCTTAAAATTTACTAAGGGACCGATCAATTTACTTCCGAGGGCGGGATTGGGGGAATTCTGGAAAAAATATCCTGCAAGCCAACTTGCTGTAAAAAAAATATCCTACACCTGCAATACCCAAATTGGAGCTTTGTTTGTTAAGTTTAGTAAGAAAGATTCCTGCAGCAACACAGCTAAAGAAAATAATGTAGAGCACAGGCAAGACCATCTAATCTAATGGTTGACCCTCAACCCTTTCACTCCCAAGAGTGCCAAAGAACAAAATTTAAGAAAAATCTCAAATTTCATTTTGTAAAATATTGAAAAACTAATGTTACCATGAAAACGTACTGCTGAAGAGGTTTTATTTGAATAATCACACCATAGGATTTTGTCCACAGACTCAAAAGTTAGAACTACACTACATGTCTCCATAATTGACTCTGGGAGTGAAAGGTTTAATATATTGATAGTGCTTAATGAATTCGTAACGGTTTTGTGACAATATTTCCGACTCAAGATGGCGAAAAGAGTGTTTCGCAGAGACGTTCTAGACTTAATTAGTACGCATGAAAAATGTCCCTATCAGTAAATACATGCAATTAATATTTATGGAAATTAGCGCTTGCAATTACCAGATGATGTTCATGATCTTCTGGCAACAGAATCTTCATATTTTTTTTCTCTGAACTCTTCTTCTTTCTCCGCTGCTAGTTCTTCTTTGAGAGTGGGTTTGGGGTCTGTGTAATGGAATAACGTACTATTAAGGCCTCATAGGATGTTAACAGTTTTGTGTACCGAGACTTTAAATGTTGAACTGATGAATAAAGTTCATTTCTACAAGTTGCAAAAAAAAAAAGTTAACCGGAATATCCAGTTATTTAAAATCGTATTAACCCTTTAACTCCCAGTAATACCAAGAATTCAAGAAAAAAATCAAATTCAATTATATAACAATTTTTAAAAAAATGCCATGCAAAAGAACTAACCAAGAGGTTTCATTTCAATGGTCACACTGTATAGTAGGAATTCATCAACAGACTCAAAATTTAGAACTACATTTTACATGTCTCCATAATTGACTCTGGGAGTGAAAGGGTTAAGCTATTCCAGTAAACTTTTCAAGTGGTCAATTTAATATTTTTTATCTTTACTTTACTATTCTAAAACTAAATCTTAAATAAGCAACGAAAAATACTTTAAACTAAGAACAATAAACCGTTGATTAATTTTTAGTTCATGCTAGAAGAGCGTAAACTAGCCGGGCTCAGCACCATTCCTCCCCTATTAGCCTTTCCTAAATTCGTTCAGTTGAAGGAGTGAGTCTGAGTTCGAAACAAATTTAATCAAAGTCTCCTACGAGCCAACTCGTGAATTCAAAACAATCTTCAGACCCTCCTCTCCCCTACGCGTTTTGCTCCACCGACCGTCCCCCCCCCCCCCCCCTCCCCCACCCTCTGCGTCCATCTCTCCACCATCCCCTCCCTCAAACACTGTCCCCATGAGTAAGGCAGGTGACCATTACCTATCGCATTTGGAACAGGCAAAGTATGTGCGCAAGCCTTGTGTACTGGTAAGCGGAATTACCAAGAAACGTTTACAGCTGAGTGGTTAAGCAAGGAGTGAAATTTTGGATATTTGTACCCCGTCTGCTATAACTCGATCAACGCTTGGCGTATTCACCAGTTAAAAAATGAAAATTATCAGAAAGACAGATTAAAATTAAGTTAATTTTATTCTGTCAACTAAATGCAGTTAGTTGATATTTGTCTGGGTTAATTAAAAAAAACATTCTGCTATTTCAGTAGACATCGAACGGATTTGATATAAGTTACTGGTTGATTTTAAGTTTTAAAAAACTTCATATGTTTTAAAATCATACATGCTCTCGTTAAGCATTAAGCAATATAGCTATTCATATTATTAATGTGAATGTCTGTCTTTTTCAATGGAAACCATACGGATTTCATATTATCTGATCTATGTTTACGTGTTTTACAATCAAGCTGATACAGCTATTCATGTTGTTAATTATCAATTAAGGTTAGTGTTATGAAAATATTTTACCTTAAAATTATAAGCATGCATGTTACAGTTAGCAATGTTAGTACCTTGATTCCTTAAATATCTCTGAGTTATTCCAGCGGCTTCTTTGTTGATTACTCTGGACAATTGATCAGTGACATCCCTGCCTAGTTATCATTGATATAGTAGCATCAAAACGACATATATTACAACCAATTTCTCTCACAGGTCACTTACTTCTGACTTATGAGATCCCTTTACATTTTATAACCCCCGGGGGGGTACTCGATATATCCTTGGGTGGGGAGGTGCGGCCCGGCCCCTCATACCCTGACCCTGTTTAAGACAAAAATAGCTGATTTTCCTACCCTGTTTAAGACAGAATTCCGATTTTTGATACCCTGTTTAAGACATTTAACCCGAAACTATACCCTGTGTAAGACAATAATAAATATCGAAACTCTTTCTTATTTAATCCATTGGCAATCACAAAACTATTTACAACTTGATCAACAGAGTCACGAGGAGCTCTTTAAGCTAAGTACGTAGTATACATTAAGCACTGAACGCCTTTTTACGGTCTAGTAAAGGGCTCTCATAACACTAGTAAAATAGCAAAAGCTTACACAAGTTACTCTTAAAATAATTATCCAATTGATAAAATCGATACCCTGATTAAGACAAAAAATGATAAAATCGATACCCTGTTTAAGACAAAACTCCCGAAAAACATACCCTGGCTGGCCGCACGTCCCCATTAAGCCCTTATAAGGGAGTACCCCCCCCCCCCCCCCCCCCGGGTTTATAACAAATAAATTCAATTTTGCCGTACGTCTGTTCATTTATGTGGATCACAGAAATTGACGTCAAAATGTAGTAAGAACAAAAAAAAGTGGCCAACGAGCAGCAGGCCACTGAAAAAACATTAGCCTCGTAGCACTCGACTGTAGATGTGATCAAGACTATTTTCTGCATTTTCCACATCAACAGAACTTCTTTTCGTTTCGGTTTCGTCTTTCTGCTAAACATTTTTTCAATGCCTTCACTTGCCCTTTTCGGACGTCAGATGTATGTGCATCTGTACTCTAAGGCCCCGTTTACACGGGTCCGGACAAATTTTTGCACGGACGAATTTCGTTCCTAGACCACGTGTTTACATGCATCCGTGCAAATTCTGTTACAGATTTCAGTGGTGTTTACAAGGAAACGTGCACACTTAGCCGTTCAAAAATTCGTCCAGTTCCGCCGGTCCCGTTTAAACGCAAGGTGGAACCGTGCAAGTTTTTGTCCGTGCAAAAATTTGTCCGGACCCCTGTAAACGGGGCCTAATACTATGAATGGGCGTAGAATTCAGCATCTTATATAACAATCCATATATATGTTAAATTATATCTAGCAAACCTCAATCGGAAACTTCTTCTGTTATTCAGATGGCAAAGAGGAAGGTCTTCTCCCAAAACATTTCAACGTTCTTAGGGACGGACCATTAGATTTTTGAGGGGGGGGAGGGGGGGTTAGGCAAATACCAAAAAAAAATTCGAGCACGGCCTTGAACTGCAAAAAAAATATCGTGCAAAACAAAAACCCCGGAAAAAAAATTCCTGCAAAGCTTTATATTTTTAGAACAATATTTTATATCCAGGAACAGATGGTCAGAACACAAATAAATCACACTGATGTTGTAGAATGTTAGCGACTTATATGCACTTGGGGAGGATCAAATGTTCTATCTTTTCATTGGCTTGTTTAGTTTAGCCAATAACAATGGTTTATTTTTGACCCGACGTAAGTTGTGTTTCTTTGTAGGCTTTTTAGCTGATTTCATAAGCATGTAAGATATTTTTTGACACAAGGAATGGCTCTTTTATAGTTGTACAGTGGCATTTTAGGTACATGTATATCTCAATGGATGAGAAATACTTTGTTTATGTGTTGTACAACAAGCTTGTAATTGCAGGGGCGCCGCTACCGCTACTGGGCATTTGCCCCACCAACTTTCGACAGCTCAAAATGGCAGTGGGCGGAGATGAATAGTGTAGCAACATCCTTTGACCAGATCTGATGGCGGGGCGCTTTAATGCATTAGAGTTTGCAAAATAAATATTCCGTTAATTAATCAAAAGCCTACAATTTTAGCATTGGAGATATTGTGACTGACTTTAGACTGGAGATTGGATATTGTGAACCAAGCATTTCAATACCCCTTGAGTTACTCGGACGTCAGCTATCGGACTCTAGCTACCGACAAATCCATCAAACAAATCCATCAATGCTGTGAGTTAGCGCTCGGCCTCTGCCCTAAGAAGGCTCAAGACATATCTACGAACAAACTATGTCACAAGAAAGATTAAATCATTGCATTATCCAGACATTGCATTAACTGGCAAATTGAACATGGCTGATAATGGAAATCAGTTTCTTTCTGCCTCTAATGACAGAGAAAATCGCTTTGGAAAATTCGTTTCCAAAGCCTTCCCATACTGAAAAAAATTGACAGAGAATATTCGAGTGACAGTCAAATTTACTTTGAACAAACAACCAAAATGGAGTTACACTCAAGTTTCAGAGAGTGTTTCGTGTACATGTACTTTTCATGAGAATTAAACTGAACCCAAAGCTGGCCTTGGAAACTGTTTCTCCGGTCTCAGGAACGCTGGAAATAGCATTTCAGAGAGTTTCAGGCATTAAAACATATAGACTCGCAAAAAAAAAATCATGCAAGCAAATCATGGCAAAAAGAAAAATCCTGCACAGTCTCGAGCGTAGAAAAAATTATCCTGCACCAAAAAATTGCCCAAACCCCTCCCCCCCCCCCCCCCCCCCCCCTCAAAAATCTAATGGTCCGTCCCTTATTTGCAAGATACTAAATGGATGTACACCTTTAATCTGCCATTTTAAAGGCATACCTGTTGTTTTATTGGTTTATTATTAAATGTTCGTGAGGTTAAATTTGATCTCAAGGTAACAATTTGATAATATTTCGCACTGAAAAAGGATCGAAACTACACTGATCAAGACGTTTCCCTAAAATGTCCACAATGTAGTTTTATTTTTTACAGACCCTGACCACAGCGGTGGCTGTAGGAGGTAAATCGAATAAATTCAAAACAAGTTCACAAATTGAACTTTTCCGGTTCAAATTTTATCCGCTAGGCCATTTTCAGTTTGGGAAGTTAAAGCTAAAAGAACTTTAAAAATATGAGGCCTGATAAAGTTAAGTTAAATTTTTTCACCTATAGCTAGTGGTTTCTCTTCATCAACACCTTCTCCTATGTCCTGGTACTTGTATTCGTATAAACCTTAAAATGAAAAGATCAAATACAGGTCAGTATGCGTGATAGTGATCAACTATGCATTAGGCGCATGCGTGAACTGCACATTATGCAAAGTGACTACTTATCCCGCATTAAAAATTGATATGCTAAAACGCCGAGATCCGTTAAGTTTTTTCTCCGCCTCCTTTCTCTATTATGCCTCCTTCCTAATAAGCTCTTCCTCGAAATCAGACCTCCCCATTTAAGCCCCTTTTCTAATAAACTCCTATTTTCGAGACCTTAATCCGCCGAAGATTTTAAGATACAACGACTGATCATAAACTCACGCTCGGTATGAAATCAAAGAAACACCCTCCCCCCCCCCCCCCCCCCCCCCCCTCTCTCTCTCTCTCCCTTCTCCGATGTCCAATGAAAGTCTATATATGTGATAAGACCTGTTCAAATTGCAATTCTACACTCCCTTTCCCTGCCTCTCTCCACCCACCCACCATCGTCTGTGAAGTGGTTAGATGTCGCTCCATCCGTAGTCATCCGTGACCTGGCTGGAAATGAGTGTTGTTGTTGTTGTTCTGGTTGTTGTTGTTGTTGTTCGCTACCCAGAGTAGTGGCACCTGCTATAAGAGAAGAAGTTTGCCTTATTCTTCATCTCCGTATCATTAAACACGCTTCATTTTTTTAAACCTATATTTTTAAACCTAATCATAGAATGTTTACCGTTATAATTTAAAACATCAAACCACTGTGTTTGATGTACCTCTAGATGGGGTGCTGCAGGCCATCACAGAGATACCTGCCAGCATTTTGCTAGATTTTCCTAACGACTCAATTGTACCCAATATATCCAGCTAAGAAAAAGAAAAAAACACAATGGCCTCGTGCGATGGGTTAGCGCGTTGGACTTTCAACCTGAAGGTCGGTGGTTCGAGGCCTAGTCTCTATCATCATGTTCAGTTTCCTTATACAAGAAACGTTGCTCCACATTGTCTCTCTCCGCCCAAGTGTATAAATGGGTACCGGCGACAAAATTCTGTGGATTACCCTGCGATGGACTAGCATCCCATCCAGGTTTTGGGGGGTAGCTTGTGTACGACTTTGCCTATTACCTTGAATCACCGCCAAAGCAATTCCACAAAACACTATCTGCGTGCCAATGGGTTTTCCAAAAAGAGTTTCTGTCTACTTTTGGCAACTTTCAAGAATCCCTACTTTATTTGAAAACTGTTGCTTGGGTTTTACATGCAACTCTATCAGTTATTCTCAGCTTTTGCTTGACGACCAAGACAACGGTTTGCAAGGAAATTCAAGTCTTACCATAGTTTTCGGCATCATCCTTCAAAACATTATCAGGGTTAATAGAGGCATCTGAGAAAATAAGAAATATATATACTTTTCAACATGCTTTAAAACTTTGTTTCTCAGGATAATATAGTTTTATTCATAAGCTTTTGTCCACATCTGTAAAGTTGTTCACTTAGCTGTTGGATGACGTTGACGTGACGGCACATACGAGACTTAAGGACGTTCGCGCTAATTATTTATGCGCATCCTTACTGCGCACGCAATTCATGTCGCAACGCCATGCTACGTCATGCACGAGTGCGCGCGCAAGAGAAGAAATCTAAGCACATAAAGGACTGGTAGCCGATGCGTTAACTTTGCTTAGATTTAACTCGCTTGGATGGTCGGTGACCCCCAATTTTTTTTTTGATAGATAATTTCCTTTGCTACTTCTCGACAGATTGTGAAAAAATGAACAAAAAATCAATGTAGGAAGTTTAAATTTTTTCCATTTTTCTATCCGCGCGACATCGAATCCTGCCAATTTGCGGCTGTCAGAGTTTGCAAATACTGTTCTTTAAAGATTAAATTTACTTTAAAATACGTCACCAGCTGAATGAATTTGCTGAACACTCAAGTAAATTAAGGCATGGGTCTCCTGCCATTTCACACAAAAAGTGAGGGGGTGGTCTATCTTTTGAGTCTTTATCCATAAGAACGAAAAAATTTGGCAGAATAAACAGTTTGAAAATGTGGTCATTTTCGTACGCAGAAAATATGGAAATTAAATCACGTGACTTGTCAGGGCTATTTTTAGCTGAAAATCTTATACACAAAATGGGAACACTTTTCACTATTTCCTGGAGTCTGCCATCAGCTTTATGATTTTAAGGCCACAAGATACATCATTTCTGTGCTTGGCAACTTTAAGATAATTTAAAAGAAAGGCAGGAAAAAAGAAATAACTGTTATGGGGGACTGGGCACTAGTACAAAGTACCGTTTATTTTCAAACGTAATGAAATATTCAACAATTGCCAAACACAGATCTTTTGTTGCTCCCCTTAGGATTTACCTCGTAGTAGTGAAGTTTATTTACGGTTGTCATAAACTGTTCCCATCTTTGATTTTGGTGTTTGCGGCCGTATCAAGTCACGTGACCTAATTTGCATATCTTCTATATGCTAAAATCACTGCATTTGCAAACTCTTCAGTATTCCGAAGTTTTATGTTTTTATGGCTAAAGCCTCCGAAGATAGACCACCCCCTACCCTTTTTTGAAAATAACTGTTGACCCATGCCTTAATATACCTGAGAGACCTACTCGCATAAAATTTGGGAAAAAAGTTCGGTGTGTTACAAAACCGCGCAAGAAGAAAGACTGGAAATAGTCCGCTGTGACGTCACTACAAGAATGCCAGTGTCGCGATTTCTCAGTTCCCCCGTTTTTTGGTGCGTATTGCGACAACCATAGACAACACACCTTAATAGAACCATGTTTCTTCCTCAGGGCGCACCAAAAAATGTGAGGAACCGGGAAACCTCGACACCGGCATTCTTGTATTGACGTCACAGCTGACTATTTCCAGTCTTTCTTCTTGCGCGGTTTTGTAACACACCGGAAGTAAATATTTTACGTTTTTAGACGGCTAAAATCGATATCGAAAAAACCTTTTCGATTTTCTTATAAGAACACCATGTAGATTCCATCAAGCAAATAAAAACAATCTGTCATATACACTTTAAAAGGAAACCATAAGGATCAAAAAATCCTCGATCGCCTCGTTCCACACATATTGTCTGTCATATTGTGCCTATTAAAGTAAAACTGACTGCTAAATGAGATAAGTAGGAAATTATGTACGCAGCTCCATTATTTTCGGGATTTTCATTGTTATTACGTTACAGGGCATTTGCATGTCTTGTTACTTGGACCCTCTCAGTCAATACATTTAAGGCACCAGCTTACAGTTACTGTGTTATATAGCTCCGTTATACTTGACAACGTTAAATAAACGATTGATTGATTGATTGATTGACTGATTGATTGATTGATTGATTGATTGATTGATTGATTGATTGATTGATTGATTGATTGATTGATTGATTGATTGATTGATTGATTGATTGATTGATTGATTGATTGGTTGGTTGGTTGGTTGGTTGGTTGATTGTTTGGTTGATTGATTGATTGATTGATTTTTATTGGTTGCTTGGTTGCTTGGTTTCTTGGTTGCTTGGTTAGCTGGTTGGCTGTTTGGTTGGTTGGTTAATTGATTGATTGATTGATTGATTGATTGATTGATTGATTGATTGATTGATTGATTGATTGATTGGTTGGTTGGTTGGTTGGTTGGTTGATTGTTTGGTTGATTGATTGATTGATTGATTTTTATTGGTTGCTTGGTTGCTTGGTTTCTTGGTTGCTTGGTTAGCTGGTTGGCTGTTTGGTTGGTTGGTTAATTGATTGATTGATTGATTGATTGATTGATTGATTGATTGATTGATTGATTGATTCAGACAATAAGTGTTTTTTCAAAATCAGTAAAAGGTTAGCGTGATCTTACCTGACTCTATGCATTGCTCCATTACTTTCATTTGATTGTTCTTGTTCTTTTGAAGAATGATCTTATAAGGACTGCGGACAAGACATAAATATTAAACTCTTTCTTTTTTGTAGTTCTACGTTCTATTTTAAACAGAACAAACCAAGAAGAAGACCCAAAGTAATCAAAATTGCAGTCAGTTGTAAGTTTCTTTGAAGAATGATCTGTAAAGACTATGGGCAAGGGATAAATATTAAACCATTTCTTTTTTTGTAGCTCTGCGTTATTTTTTTGACAAAACAAACCAAAAAGAAGAACCAAAGTAATGTTAGTAATAAAATTTGTCGTTAATCGCAATCAAAATTTGTAATAAAACCTAGAAACCAACGTCAAAAGTTGCCAAAACACCATATCGATCGCAGACGGTTTGATGTGATTTTTTTGAAATGATAAGCTAGAGTACGTTAAACGCGTCTTTTGTTTAATGGTAAATCGCTTCATATTTTATAACGACTTACGAGTCAAAAGCTTCTACGATATTCTTTGTAGTATCTGTAGGAACCCCGTCTTTATCGTACACAATTTGACCACCGTCATAAACTTTGTACGTATTGGATCTCTTGTACCCAGCAACGGGAACATTGGGAGGATTTCGATGGTAACGAAGGAGCCGAGAAGGTCCACATTGCATCTTGGCCACTGAAAAAAACGTCAGAATTACATAAGCAGACGTGTCGAAGAGAACCTGCAGTTCTTTGTGCGCATGCTTGGACTTTGTTTACATTTTTTATGTATTGACGATACGTTACATTCTGACGCTACTCGCGTGATGCAAATTTCAAGTTTTATCAAAAGCTGAATGTCCGCCATTATGGATTGGAAAGCTTGCGAAAGTAAACTTCTATTCTACTGTCGATGAATTTAAAAGAAGCCGTGCTAACAGCAACGGCACATTCAACGGTTGTTTTCTGCAGTTAAGTGGAAGGTAAATTGACATACGCAGAAAGGACTGCAGGGTACATTTAAGACCTTGGCATTTTATATTCGTAATTAATGGGTAGGATTCGAATTTTGCTCGCCTTATTTAGTCCAGGTGGACTAAAAAAGATTTACTCATGGTATGTCTTATTGGAAGAGATTTGGAAAATGCTGTGCTTATAATCTGAGGACATTAATAAATAAAAAAAATGACAGAAACGTACGGCATTTAAATGTAGACATCAATAATTCCCTGCTAAGAGTTCTACAAGAATCGAAGTATTAGTAAAAAATCATGTCTTCTTCCGCTGTGGTACTGGCCAACATAGCTCTTTAAATTACGATTAAGCCTTGTTCTTACTAACTGGTCAATTAACATGGTGTTTGAAATATGTTATCAGTCGAAAGGAAAGATCTTATGTCAGAATGATTATCGTGTGACGTCACAAACCTTCTTGGCCCTGGTATCGCACCACGTGTGTTTGGAGTTCGTCATCCGGATTCTGTTCCTCGTCTGAAGAGAGAAAAATAAGGATTAATAATTATGATAATCGAATATTTATGCAGGATTCGTCATTCAAGAGCGAAGAAAATTCACTCAACATAGTAAAAGTCTATTAAACTATGCATTCATTTATTCACTCGTTTATTTATTTTCTTATAACTGTTTGTTCAAAATAATAAACAAAGCAACGCAATTACGATACAAGATTACTTCCAGCTTACCAACTTGTAAATAATGACTGTTGCCATGGTTATCACGGTGCTTGTAAATGTTTTCGTGCACGTGATTGAGAACAAGTGGCTTCTGTCGGTGATGTTTACTGGGCCATACAAATTCATGATCTTCGCCTACAAGGAGCATTTTATACAGTTACACTTTATTTACTTGCGGTAATATAAAACATTAAAGTTTATATATAAAGTACAATAAGAGCTGAATTTACAAATTAA
This sequence comes from Dendrophyllia cribrosa, assembly GCA_024195265.1. Taxonomy (NCBI): domain Eukaryota; kingdom Metazoa; phylum Cnidaria; class Anthozoa; order Scleractinia; family Dendrophylliidae; genus Dendrophyllia; species Dendrophyllia cribrosa. The sequence continues at coordinate 48,877,831 of JAJLRJ010000003.1, forward strand.
TGTTCTTTCAAGTAAACATTTTCATAGCTAGATTAAAATAAAAGAATCGAGAAGAAAACAGTACTCACAAAATAAATTTTAAAAATAGATTGAAGATCGAATGTAGCAAAGAAGACGAAGCGTATATATTAAGCTGTATGTTTTTAGGGACCTTATTCATAATAAGGCCGATTTATTGTTCTGTTATAGAGCGCTTTTTACTTAAGTGTCGTAAAACCATAACCAAAATAATTACTCTGACCAATCACAAAACTCGCATACAATCAGATGAGCCAATCAGAACTCGAAGCAAATACATGTCGCCGGCGCCAACCGCGGGAAAACGCGTGCTAGCAAGTCACGCTTGGTTTTGGTTTTACTTCTGATTTGTTAATAAAAGGCGCGAGTTTTTTAGCCAATCACAAACCGTAGCAATGCAAAACCAAAGTAATTGCGCAATTACTTTCGACACTCAATTGAAAAGCGCTCTATTTATGTTAGTTAGATTCCTTGAAGTATGGGTTTACCCAGGCTATAAGGTCTTTTGACACTTAAATAAAGTTTCTATCTATCTATCTATCTATCTATAAAAATGAGGCCAAAGGGGCTAATTAGCATAAATATAAAGGAATAATAAATCGGCCGCCATTTTTTTAAAAAAAGATTGCGATATTATAGAAACAAGGATTGTAATATAAATTGCTTTGATAAAAACTAAAGTGATCTATTCAAATATAAGTCAATCGATCGACTTGAAAAACTTCTTTTTAATTATTATTATTACTATTATCATTATTATTATTAAAGTTTTGCAGGATTTGAAAGCTCTTTAAAGACCCAATATTGTCCGTTATGCTTCACACGCCTCTGAACAATAAAAGCCTCGCTCCTGTGCAAACAATAACAGAGGCGCGTGAAGCATAATTGACAATTATACTGAGTCTTTAACTTCTCATCAAGTAAGATGTGGAGACACTACACGTTCACCTGATCCTAAACGGTAATGAGCCATCACTCATCTGGCTTTTTCGTTCTCCTTTGAAATTATGCATTATATGGGACAAAATTAATATGTTCTGTAGAAATCAACGATTGTGGATCAGAGTACAAGCCACATTATTCATCGAAGAATTCCGAAAGTCAGTGAACAGTAATTAGTATTACTCAAAGGGAAGTTCAGTTTGGTAACCCCCAGGGTAACATATCCTTCAAATAAAAAATAAGAGGTACGCCATAAATTAAGTAATCAGCAGAAATCCATAAGGTGGTAAACAGTAAAAAGCTGTTTGGAAGGCCTTGGTCGCCTTAAAAATTCGGAATAAATTAGATTAAAACTAAGCTTTTCGCAAGTTAAATGTCGCCTCAAACTTTCGTAACATCGGAAAATGCAACGCCTTTTGTTTTCGGAGGGATGAAATGTCGTTTTGGGAAGACTGGGTACGCAATAAGATCAGTAAAGGTGAAAGCAGCTTGTAAATTCGAGGGACACGATTCCTTTCCATAAAATGTTCTGCTGCTGAAATATTCAGCTAAAAGAACCGAAAAGCTCAAGCTCTATTAGCTTTCGCATAGTTTCCTTCAAGTGAAATCTGCAAAGGACCGCAAACGATAATGCTGCTAACGGTATACAAAGGATCTGCGAGAGACCTAACCAGCCAAAAAATGAACAAACATACAATAAACTGCAGGGTTGATCTGACTACTTTGCGAGACACAACCGTGGACAGCCGTTTCGTTGTTATCCTACTTTATCAGTTTCTTTCGTGATGGTGTCTCGCAAAGTCTACTTTTTTACGTAGTCAGATCAGCCCTGCAGTTTATTGTATGTTTTTCCTTTAAAGGCGCTAAAATAAAATAAAAATAAATAAAACAGTAAAAAACATTCTCCTTAGGTTCCCCTGTATGATCCAGACAATTCCAAGGTTAAGAATTGAAAGCTAAGAACAACTTTCGGAATTCTTCGGAATTCTATTGAATTTATCCGGTGACTTGCCATGCTTACCAGAAGGGTGGTTTGAACTCCCTGAATCTTCCTCTCCTTCGTTATCCAAATCAGATTCGCTTTCACCAACTTCACAACACATGCACAAAATACATAACATTCCATTATCATTAATATCTCCACACACATGCTAATTTAGCATATCATTGCTCTTTCTATTTCAAGTATGTTTTACAATTGTATTAATGTCCTCGACTCGCATTCATAGAATTTGCCATGGCTTGAGCTTATTTTTACTCTTTTCCGTGACCTAAGCGCTTGTTATTTTGTTTATTATTATAATTATATATGTTATTGTATTTTTGTTCAAACAGAAGAAATCTCTTTCTTATTGACACTTCTTTGCCTGTTTTCATTTTGACTCGTCTATTACTCGATCGTCCGCAATTGTCAGCGATCATCAGCGATCGTCCGCGAAAGAAGACTATTTCTTCAAGATACCAATGTTTAATTTGTCAGTTGGACTTACCGGTTTCCGTTGCCTTTGGATTTGATTCCTCGGCTGTGTATTCCGGATACTCATTAGGATCTACAAAATAAGAATTCGGGTTGTTGTCTAATACACGCAACAAAGTTCAACTTTCTGAAAAAAAAAAAAATGAAAAATGAACCTTACCCAAACGCTCAACGTGATGTTTTCCTTTTGGTGATTCTACAAGAAAGAAAAATATTGAGTGTCTTGAAAATACGTCCGTTCCATGTGTAAAGGAAACGTGTGTGGATCAGTTACCAAGATACGAGGAGAACTGTTAAAGAAAAAGATTTCCTTCCTTGCTGATCATACTCAGTCTGTAGTATAAATTTTTGCCTTAAATAGAGACAGCGCATGCTCAAAAATAACAAAAAATAAAAACATACGTGGAATTTCAGTAGTTGATTGTTTACAAAATATCCCGTGTGGAATGCTAATTTGTATTTTCTAGCTAGACTATTTGATTTTAAAACTGTCTGGAATGCATGCATACTCTCAAACATTGAGGACACTTTCTGGCCGAAAGTTCTTTTTTATTTTATATTTTTATCATGCTTATGAGTTCCATTTGATAGCTGTTGGTTCACTGCTTCAATCAATTCAAACATTCAATTGCACATTTTTGAGTGAGCTTACATGAAGTGTAATCTCACTCTATGTCATGGGAAGTGTCCGTAAAGCCCCGGTCAAACGGTGCATGATAGTCGATGATAGTCGATGATAGTTGATGATAGTTCAAACTCGCAATTCCGTTTGAACACGAACTATCATCAACTATCACGCGCTATCATCGACTATCATGCACTTTGAACATGTTCAAAATCATCATGATAGTTGATGATAGTTTTGTTCGTTTGACCGGGCGCATGATAGTCGATGATAGTTTTTCGGCCAGTTCTCGTCGTTCTCATTTCTTTTCCGTATCCATTCTCTTGTCTCGGCTCCTACCTTTGAACAATGCTCCATCAAATTATCAGTACATTCCTCCAATAACTCTAAAAAAAACAAGCTGCCGCTTTTTTTTCGCTCACAGAACTCTTATGTTTTTAACGCGGCAGGCGACTGAGAAGGAGCTCGCGCTTCTTTGCTCGCGTCACTTTTGACCAACTATCATCAACTATCAACTATCATCAACTATCAAGCGCCCGTTTGATCTCAAGCATGATAGTCAATGATAGTAGATGATAGTTGGGATCAAACTAACTATCATCGACTATCATGCATCGTTTGACCGGGGCTTAAGTCCGTGGAAGTCCAATCTTCGGGTTGTCTTCGGTATCACGGCGCCTGGTCTCGAACAGATATTTTTTATTTCCGTACGAACGATGAGAGCACGAACACGCGAATATGAGCGAGGTTGAACACGAAGTGCTGCGAACTGATCCCGGATCATCCCGGATAACGAACGACGTATTTTCGATATGAAAAACACGGAACGTGGAAGCAACCACGTTTTTTCGCCGTTGGAGAAAGAGAGGTAAGAGACTCGAAATTTACGATTTTTCGTGTTATATTGCACCAGTAATCAGGCACAGCATTCAAGCAATGTGTCTATTGTTTTCGCGTAAAGAGTTTTTCAGATGTTTTGAAGGTGTAGACAAAATCTTCGCCAACAAAAGGTTCCCTAAATCACCGAGATGTAGTTTTAAAGACAGCTGTGATGGCCGCCGAGTGACTTGTGCAGTCCAGCATTGCGAATTGCTCCATGTACAACATCTGGCAATCCATAACCCTGTCTCAGGGTCACATAATTCCATTCTGGGAACAAAATATTTCCTTCGGGAAACGATGAATTCTCTTCGGAGAACAAATAATGTCTTTAGAGACACAAATCCGGGTTAAGTGCAGTTACACTAAAACGTTGAAAAGTTATTGTTTGAAAACGTTGATCTTACTAAGTTTAAAATGTAAGTTAACTATACTTGTTACAGCTACCTACATTCCAAAAAAACTTGAGAATAAATGTTAATGTTTTACTGTTATTGTTGGCAATGCTGATACTGTATGCAAACAGCTACATGCTATAAGCACCAACCAGGGCTCAATTTCATAAAACTTTTACAGCTGTAATTTACAAGTGTAGTTATTGTTTCAGACCTCTGAAACAATAGCTACAAGCGTAAAAGTTTTATTAAATTGATCTTTAAATTTATATATTTTGATTAAAAGATAACATTGCCTGCCTTCAGTATGGGGTTTTACCACTCCTTACATGTGAAACCCGACCACGTTTGTTTGTCAGACACTGTTTCAAATAAACCCCTATTTCAAATAGGCACCCATCCTTGTGTAAATCCATGTGCGGTAGATCTAGAATTTTGTTCATGTTCACAGTTGCAGTACTTCCTCTATTAAGTGGTCATTTCTCAAAAACCCAAAATATGTATTCACCAGTCCTTTACTGGAAATGGTTCTCAAGGTCCTGAGGGTTTCAGCTTAACAGAGGGACTGCTGTATATGATTTACATTTTTTTCAGAAATTTGCTAATATGATAACTTTGATGATGACAATGATGATAACTCGGTCCTTGTAGTGACATTACATAGTGTGACAAAAACGATACCAAATTAACGAACGATCTTCCAGTCCAACAAAACAAAAAATCATCCTCGACAAACCAAGATACTTTTCCAATACAGAAGCTCTTGAGACATTAAGTTGCAAGCCACAATGGTGCTTGGTGGACATATGTTTTTATCACATCTCTTGGACTTGGAACACTTGCACCAGTTATACAGTCAATGAACCATTTTTTAAGTTGTGCTTCCATACCTGTGACAGTACCACATTATATCGTTAAATAGTTTTTATGAAAAATCAGAGGCAGACAGCCTATGGTGTATTTCTCATTTAGCTTAATATCTTTGACAGTAACATTTTCGACATCACAAATTCCGTCTCTAGATATTTCTGTGCAAATTTTCATGGTAAGCTCACTCATGTACGCATTGCGGACCTATTTTTACCTTTGCAGCCTTTCACACATGACATGGTGCCAACTGGAGGCCCAAAACGACTGCAGTCATGTCCACCGAATTGCGGCTTGGGATTGGTGCATGACCTATGGCGGTAACGCACTCCTTCACCACATGTTACGCTACATTCGGACCACTCTGAGTAAGGAGTGTAACCCCCGTTAACTGAAAACATAACACAAATCAAAGTGAAACATAGCAAGTCCGACGATGTTAGCTGCCACTGTATTGGGATCAACGCAAACCAAAACGTAATGATCCAGTTATGCTTAAAATTACTTTTTAGTGTACAAAAACTATAAAGATAAAACTTTCTAAGATATGTGTATGTTATTCTAGAATGATACATGATATTCTGAGATATATTATTAAAATAGGACATTCACTAAAACTTCCTAAGATATGGAATAAGCGCTATGTGGATGACGCATTTACCATCTTAAATCGAGATAAGATGATGATTTAACGATAATTCCAACATTTTGTTCATGAACAAGTCGTACGACATTGTTGGAAGTGTTGAAAAATGTTGGACACTTGTTGCAACAATTTTAAATTGTTCACACTTTCATTCAACATTGTTCCAACATTTCTTTTGTTCCCGAAAATGTTGTATCGTATTGAAGGACAAATGCATACGCGTTTGTAGGACAAATGCATGCGCAAAGTGAGTCAGTTGATTAGTCAGTCAGTCAGTTAATTAGTTCGTTAGTTTGTTTGTTGCTTACTTGGGCAGCTTTTAACATTGCAGGACCTTCGCTGCAAAACTTGACGGTTGTTTACTTTGATCATGCGAAGTCGAACCCCTCCTCCACATGATTTGTCACATGGTGTGAAGCCTGTTGCTAACACATGATCTGAAAAGAAAAGAGGAAGATCAGTAGATATCTTTTGTAAGAAAGTTTAAAACAAACTTTCGTACAGCGGAGTTGGCACAGAGCTCGGTGTTAAGGATTTGTCTGAGTGCACACTTCGGTTAAATCTGAAAAATGTATAATTTTGATCACCTTTTACATAGACGATAACATATGGATCACATATTTGCTTTTCGGCTATCGCGCTACAAACGCAAGCTCAACCCTTGGACGTACAAAGGGGGGTGGATGTCCCCCCCCCCCCCCCCCCCCCCCCTCCCCCCTGTTCGCTTATCCTTGAGCCACATTTTGGTAAAGTTTGGCGACAACCGTTTGCTATAGTAACGAGATATGACGTCATAACTAGCGATTCTATTTTTCATTTTGATTTGACTTTCTCTTCTTGCCCCGATTTAATATAATAGTATATTTTTTTGTGGTTATATTCCATCCTGGTATGAAACTTACTACACAGTTTGCAGGCCTTCCTACAGTATCGCTTCATCAGTTCGCTAAATGTCAAACAATATCGCTGGGCTGCCCATTCCTCGCATGCCTTGGGAAACCTGTCTTCACACTGTCCGAGATAAACTGTGCGAAAAAAAAAACAAGGCAATCGATCTTCTGTCTCAAAAGAAATTTAGCTGTTTTTGTTTTTTGCTGCAAATGAAGCACTCTAACACACTTCACTTCACTTCACTTCACTTCACTTCACTTCACTTTACTTTACTTTACTTTACTTTAATTTACTTTACTTTACTTTACTTTACTTTACTTTACTTTACTTTACTTTACTTTACTTTACTTTACTTTACTTTACTTTACTTTACTTTACTTTACTTTACTTTACTTTACTTAAGGGATAGTATTCATGAATGTCTTCCTCCAATTTCAAGCCCTTTCACTCATAGTTTAAACCTCCCCTTCTGCTGGAGGGCCTCCTATGGTTCGCGTGCGACATTACCTTACGTATCTACCGATCTATCTGAACAAGACGTGTTAAAACGGGTTGCAAAACTGAAACATGACTTGATTTCCATCGGGAAAGTACAGGCAGAAACTAAACTCATTTACAATAAAGTCATTGAAGTCATAAAGATAAGAAAGACAGTATAATCGTTTACCCGTGATCTATAAAGGCAATAAAAGTTTCAAGTAATATATCAAACACGAGGAAGAGAGTTTCATCAAGATTTCCAAACACCAAGAAGTGGGTTGAAAAAACGAAGCGCAGCCGAATTTTCTAACCAACCTCCAGGTTTCTGGATACCTGATGAAACTCTCTTTTTCGAGTTTGTGATAAAGCTTAGAAAACTGATCATTAAATACGAAGAAAACAAAGGAGTAAAATCGCCAAATCTATGCTAATCTATGCTAATTAAGATCGGGTTTCTAAACCATAATCAGTCAGTTCAAACTGGTGAATTATTAATGAGTTTAAGAAATTATTGTACATAATGATGTATAGTCCAACTTACATATTTTAGTATTGTCAGGCGTGAGCTCCTTAAATGTTTCCTGGAGTGTTTTGTTATGGGGATGCAGCATGTTTGCCCAATTTTTGGAGCCGTGAACATTTGACTGACCAAAAGAACTATGACCAACAAGCTCATGGGCAATGTGATCCACTACATCAGCGGAAGCCTGGGTGCTAACATCATTCGGTGGGTTTTCATTCCCTTGTATCACGTGCAAACCTGGCGAAGTCACATCTGACACAGGCTGAGCCGGCGCACTCAGGAGAACTCCGCTGGTCTGAGGCAACTGGGACTGGTTTGTAGCAGCATCTTGCAAGGGACTTAGTTGTTGTGCATTTGGAGGACCTGGCAATCTTGTAACGTTCGTCTGTGTTCTCGACTGCGATTGCAAAACGTG